>CM045991.1:97346643-97692548 GCA_025175895.1 Wurfbainia villosa
ATTCTTTAGACTTTTCAAAGTTCGACTTATGTCTCATCAAATATAAGTAGCCAAATCTACTCATATCATCAGTGAAAGTAATAAAGTACTTATAGCCTCCTCTGGCTTCGACATTGAAAGGGCCACATACATCAGTATGTATGAGTCCTAATAAGTCCGTCGCTCTCTCGCCATGTCCACTAAATGGAGTTTTAGTCATCTTTCCTAAAAGACAAGATTCGCATACCTCATATGATTCAAAATCAAATGAGTCCAATAATCCATCTTTATGGAGTTGGGATATGCGTTTTCATTTATGTGACCTAGGCGGCGAGTGCGAAGATATGTTTGGTTCAAATTATTCGATTTGAACCGTTTGGTATTTACGTTATAAATTGGGTTTTCTAAATCTAGAACATAGAGACCATTCATAAGTGGTGCATTACAATAGAACATTTCATTCAAATAAATGGAACAACATTTGTTCTTTATTATAAAAGAAAAGTTTTTCTTGTCTAAACAAGATACAGAAATTATGTTCTTCATTAATGCAGGTACATAAAAGCACTCCTCTAGTTCTAAGATAAGCCCAGTGGACAAAGACAAAGAATATGTTCCTACAGCTACAGCAGCAACTTTTGCGCCATTGCCTACTCGTAGGTCCACTTCGCCCTTTGCCATTAGTCTACTATTTCTCAGTCCCTGCACATTAGTACAAATGTGAGATGCACATCCGGTATCTAATACCCATGTAGAAGAAATAGATAGATTAACTTCTATAACGTGTATACCTGAGGCAGAAGTCCCACTTCTTTTCTTCTTTACTTCCTCAAGGTAGACTTTGCGATTCTGCTTCCGATGTCGATCTCACGCAATGGAAACAGTCCCCTTCCTTAGGTATTTTACCTTTACCCTTTGAAGTGGATGAATTGACCTTGCCTTTGGCTTGGGTCTTACCCTTGCCTTTGCGCTTACCTTTGCCCTTCTTGACCATTAGTACGTTACTAACTTTCTTCTTGAGATTCGGTTCAGCAGTTCTTAACATCTTTGAGAATCTCGAGCAAAGGCTTATCAATTTCATTCATGTTATAATTCATGGCGAATTGATTATATGCTTAGCAATGATTGCGAGATAACATCGGTTGTCAATTCTTGGCTCGATGGAAAACCTAGTCTTTCAAGGTTCTCAGCGTACCCTATCATTTTAAATGCGTGAGTTCCTACAGTGTTCCTTCTTGCATCTTGCATGCAAAAGAGCCTTAGACACTTCAAAACTCTAGTGCCTAGCTTTTCCTTGATATAGTTGTTTCAAATGCTCAACCATATCATAGGCATCCAGGTTCTCATGTTGCTTCTGAAGCTCAGAGTTCATGGTGGCAAGCATAAGACATGACACATCTAATGCGTCATCTTGATGCTTCTTATAAGCATCCTTTTCAGCACGAGTGGCCGCAGGGGCGGGTGTTTCAGGGGTAGACTGCTCTAGGACATATAGTTTACGTTCTTGCTTGAGGATAATCCTCAAGTTCCTATACCAGTCTAGAAAGTTAGCTCCATTGAGCTTGTCTTTCTCAAGGACAGATCGCAAGTTGAGGGGGTGTGTCGTGATAGATGACATGGTGATCTACAACATTAAAATGCAAAATTAAGTATCATACCTAAGTCATTTAATTAGGCCTTTAATTAAATGAGGTTCCCACTAAATTCTCATAGCTTTGATATGAGCTAATCATTGATGTAGGAAAACACATTTTGCTTACATCATTAGCTTCTATTTAGCTATAAATTTATATGGGATAAAGATCCACATCATACTTCATTTTGAGTTAGCTTTGGCTAATCGCCCAAGACGTAGTTTGATTAGGTAGGCAATCTTTTGCCAATTACATCTGATGTAACTCTTTAATAGCTTTGGTTAAGTTTAGATTAGTTTAGTGCTTATTCCTAAACCAGCTTCCAGGTCGTGGTGAGGTACAGAGGCCTTCGTTGATATCGGAGCAACGACAACTTTCTAAGACAAAGCTGATGTTCGGAAATCACACAAAATTAATTTTTAAAACTTATGTTCAAAGCTAATATATGCCTCTACTTTATTAATTAATTAAGATAAACTTAATTAAGTCTTAACTAAGTTTGATAGCGGGACATCACGATTGTCCACTCGCACTCTTCCAAGATAAAATGCATTGCTTTTCTTTGGCAAACCAAACAACAAATGATCGAGGAAGTAGTGAGTACCAAACTTTGGTAGGCATATTGTTTTTGACTTATTAAGAAATAAACTTAAACATGCATCACATACATATTAGCATACATCACATATAAGCTAAATTAACATGCATCACATACATATTAAACTAAGCGTGTCATGGTTATGGCCCTTATTCTACAATCTTCTCAAGCCAATGAAAAGATTGATTGGTCAACCTAGGGATAGCATCTTCTCCCAAGTGCTTCCTTTTGGTTGTCTTGTGTTGTTGACTTCCTCCTTGTAATGTCATCTTCCAATGGACCCTCCATCTTTGTTTTGTATATTACAAAGGAAATACTCGAGTTACATTAGTCTAAAGCTAATTTTACAACAAGAATTTTAGGAGAAAGGCACGACACGCAGGCCGTATTAAGAATTACAACACACATATTCACAAACTTTTTGGGACTAGGCCATAACCATGCACCATGTCAATTTTAACTTTTAAAAGACATCGGATTTTTTATTATGTTTGAAAAATTGCTAATGCAATTATCAACTCATAATAAAATTTATCCTACTTCTATATCATATATAAAATAGATAAAACCTATTTTTATACGATCTTTCGCAAGTGGCTCTGATACCCTTTGTAGGGATTTTTATGCAAAATAGCATATCGCATAGCGGAAAAATAGGATCCCTTCCAAGTGATCCTTGCGAAAGAAAACCTCGTACAAAAAATAAATTTCTCAAAACCTATCTTATAGGAGAATATTACCTTTGTTGCGTGCCCTTTTTAAATCCCACTTCTCCTTGGGTTTGTTGGATCTTTTAGCACGTTCAAATGTCCGTGCCTCTATATGTATCCACACGAGCAAGCTCCTGTCTCACAAAAGAAACTAGAAGAGCTCTCCTTTACTTCTTGCTAGAGAAGTCCCTAAAAGAGAGGAAGGTAGGGAAAAAGAGAAAGGAAGAAGAAGACCACTCTTCTTGCTACACTCACAAAAGCCACACAACCAAAGCCTCTCACCACCAAGCTCTCTCCAAGCCTCAAGCTTCCAACCACTTGGCCGGCCACCCCATTGAGTGTTTTATAGGATTGAAAAAACCTTTCACCTCCTATCACATTCAATGCAATCAATTGAATTGAAGAATAATCAAACAAGGAGTTACACTCCTTGTTTGGCCGCCCACATGTGGAGAAATTCCAAAGGTCAAAACCCTTTGTCTCCTTCCACCTCATCAAGCTTAGGTGGCATGCTTATGTGACATTCATGCATGTTAAATTAATCTTATTAATTCAATAAGCTTATGTTATCATATTGAATTAATCTCATTAAATCAATAAGGTAACATATTGAATTAATCTTATTAAATCAATTAAGCTTAGGCTATCATGATAACATATTTATTTAATCTTATTAAATTAATAAGCTTAGCATATTGAATTAATCTCATTAAATCAATAATCTAAAATTCTCTTTAAGCTTAAAGTCCAAAAACCATTTTGTACTTAAGCTTATTCCCTAATTATTCTAGTCAAACTAGAATGCACTATTTCTTCTAATCATCATGCTCTTTGTGTGTGACCCTATAGGCTCTCATAACGTTGGCAGTGGATCTAAACTCTTTTAGATACACAAGCAATGAGCGGCATCTAGCAATACATCATTGCTACCCAAGTTACAAAATAAGTCAAGATCCGACTAACCTTTCCGTGACTACTATAATGTATGACCGTGTCCTTCTATCCTTGATATCAGATTGACCAATGAGGCATAGACCGTGTCATCCTCGATCAATCTATGTGTTTCTTGATCCCTGAGTAAACTAACTCAAACAAATGAGCTCAATATCTCATATTGACTCATTCGAGCATGGCCATGTGTTTTAGTAGTTCTACTTAATTAAGGGGCCCACAGATATCACTTCCGTCATATGGGAGGGATAGATCCCATCTACATCACTCATATCCCTCCGCATAATTTGTTATATACCCAGTAATCGCCTTTATGGTCCACCCTGTTACGGGTGACGTTTGACGATACCAAAGTACATAATTCCTTATGTAGGGAACGATAGTGACTTCAGGTTTGAGGACTATTCATACCAATAGTCACATGAGAAAGTTTATGACACTCATATAACGATCCATGAAACTTTCTCATGGTGGGTCAGTTCAGTATATATTCTCTAATATATACCCATGTGTCAACTTGATATCATATATCCATGACTTGTGAGATCAAGTCATCAATTGACCTACATGCTAGTCTTTATGTATTAATATTGCCCTTGCATATTAATACTTGACTAGAACATTTAGGAAAGTGTTCTCTATCTGACCTCTCATAATCAATTCACTTCGATTGATGTCTTTGTAGATAAGAACCTACTTTTCTAGGGCATTATTATATTTAATTTAGCTGGCACAAGCAAGACATAAATATAATAACCAATCCTTTGCCTTTATAGAATATGATACAAAATGTTCCCTATTCAACCATCACATGATTGGTTCTAGGGCTATAACTAACAAGCTTCACCCAAAGCGGATGGTTGAGGGAGACAGTCTAACCTAGTTACTCGAAAAGTAAAGGAAGAGGTGTTATGCAACGGCTTGGGAGGCCCCACGCAATATTCCAAGGAGCCTCCATTCTTCATATCTCATGTGAATGATTCCCAGTGGAGGTGGTGGCCACGTGTATGATTGGACATCCCATGACGTTACGATGGAGAAAAAGAAAATAAGGAAGATAAAAGGGAGAAAGAGAGGAGAGGAAGGGGATCCGCAATCATTCCAACCTAGCAAGAGAGAAGAAGACGCAAGAGGAGAGGGAGAATGACAACCACCTCGCCGGAGAAGAAGGACGGAGATCTTTCGTTGTTACATCTCTTGTATTTTTCTAGTCTTGTGATATCACTGTATGAGGTCTTTCTCCTCCACCTTCGGAAACTTACTTTCCGTAAAGGAGGACCTTCATAGTGAAAGTGCTTATGCACTGCATCCGCTGAGAATGCTCACCTCCGTGGAGTAGGAATCCTTATTCCGAACCACGTTACATCTTGTGTCTGAGTCTCGATTGCTGGCATCGGTTTCTTGCGTTTCATCTACTTCATCTTCTTATTCTCTACTGATTGCAGCCTGTGAGAGCCCTCTGAGATCTCTCTCAGTGCTTCACTGCACTGAAAAAGGAGTGAACAGGTTTCAACTTGATATCCACGCATCACTTTCTCATGGTGGGTCATTCAATATACATTCTTCAATGCATACCCATGTGTCAACTTGATATCTCATATCCATGACTTGTGAGATCAAGTCATCGTGTTGACCTACATGCTAGTCTCTACGCATTAACATTGTCCCTGAATGTTAATACTTGACTAGGAATGATTAAGAGTAGTGTTCTCTATATCATCTCATTATCGATTCAACCAATCGATTGATATAATAAGAACCTACTACTCAAGGATATTATTATATTTAGTTATTTGGCACCAATACAAGTAAATATAATAACCATGCCTTTATAAATAGGAATATGATACAATAAAGTCCATACAACAATCATCACATGATTGGCTCTAGGGCTTTCACTAACAATAAGCATTAGTGAACCATTTGTATCATCCTATCATCTCACCCATTGCTATGTTCTCAATCAAGTTAGCCTTATAGTGGGATGTGAGATGTATCTAAAGGTATTTACAATTAACCAAAATTTCATGCAACTCTACCAATTGTTAAGTATCATCCTAAGAACCCAATCATGAACATGCATAAAGAATTATCAATCATGATCATAAATCATCAATTACATATCTTGATCATAAAATATAAAATTAAGCATTAATCACGATTTAAACATTCAATTTATGGGTTATGCATTATCATCACCCAACACTATGTTAAAAATTTATAACCCACACCATCCTAAGTCAACCAAATAATATGATATAGATAAGGTCCACTATGGTTGACTATCCTAGGGTTTTCCTAACCCTTGAGGATGGATTTGGGAACCCAATATAAGTTCTTTCCTATGGGATCCACTAAATATTTTTTAGGGATCCATTTTCTAGCTATTGTTTTATTTTTGGCTTGACCCCTAGCAATTAGGCATTGATAGGCCTTTTCATTTTTTCTTCCCCTTGTAACCTAGGCCTTTCCTATTGAAGCTTTCCCTTTGGCTCCCTATAATCATGTTCAATGTATTGGAGCCTATGGTGAATTTTTCTAAGGCTTTAGTTAGGTGATCTAACTTTTCCCTTAAAACCTTATTTTCCTCAATACATGCATCATTCACATCAAAAGGAATATAATCATTAACATTAACGCATGCATTTTCTAGTTTTTCCTCTAGGGCCTTAATTTGATCAAGCATACTCTTATTTTTCTATTTAGCCCTAAATAAATCCCTAGTTAATCTAGAAATCATGGCAACTACTTCTTGAGTGGGAAGGTGTTTTGCCATAGTTACCATGTCTTCTTTTTCGGATGATGATGAGCCTCCCCCTTCACTTGAGCTCTCCTCACTTGAGCTTGTTTCTTCTTTTTCGGAGGAAGTGGTCTCCACATCTTCTATTTCCATTAGAGCTAGATTTGTGACAAAGGCATTTTTTTCCTCCGATGATGATGATGAAGGATCATCCCATGTCCTTGCTTTGAGTGCTTTGGCCTTCTTCTCCTTTTCTTTTTCCTTGGACTTCTTCTCTTCTTCCTTTTTCTTTCTCCCCTTCTTCTTTTCTTCTTTTCTTCTTCTTTGTTCCATGCTCTTGTTCAAGAGGGGACAATCATCCCTCATGTGTCCCTCTTGTTGGCAATTATAGCAAATGAACTTCCTATTGTGCCTTCCCCTATCATAAGATTTGTTAAATTTTAAATTTCTTAAAGCACACCTTACCTTCCTTACCATATAGGCATCTTCATTGCTATTCATGGACGATGAGGATGATGCTTCATCGGAGGAGGAAGGTGGTGTCTCCTTCTTCTTCTTCCCCTTTTCGTCTATCAAGGCTACTCCTCTTGATGGTTGAATTCTTGGCTCTTCTACTACTCCTTCAAGCCTTGTTTCGTGGAGCTCCATGGTTGAGAAGAACTCCTCTAAGGTGTTAACTTCTAGGTTCTTTGAGATATAGAAAGAGTCTACCATTGAGCTCCATTTCGATGATCGGGGAAAGACATCGATTGCTTTCATAATCATATCCCGGTTCGAAAGTTTTTCTCCTACACTCGTTAGTCCATTTAAAATTTCTTTAAAATGAGAGTGTAATAAGGTTAACTTCTCTCCCTTTCCAAGTTTGATATTAGTTAGTTGGGAGCGGAGGAGGTCTCTTCTTGCAAGCTTGGCCTCCGAGGTGCCTTCATGAAGCTCTATCAATCTCTCCCACATCTATTTAACACTCGCACACTCCTCTATCTGGTTGACTTCTTGTTGAGGAAGTATGTTGTAGAGATAATGTTTGGCTTTTGAGTTTGCCAAGTACTCCTCCCGTTGCTTTTTGGTCCATCTTGTCTTCTCTATTTGCTTCCTATCTTCATCCCTAGGTATCTCGAAATCATTTTCCATTATCAATAAAATTTCAAAGTCGGTTTTGAAAAATACCTCCATTCGCTTTTTCAACCAAGCGAATTCCCCCTCGAACTTTGGCGGATGAATATTTGAGTCGGCCATCCTTGATGTAGTGCTTGTTGCGGCGGTGAGTCCGTTAACAAGCGACCTGGCTCTGATACCACTTGTTGGAACGTAGGTGGCTGGCTAGAGGAGGGTGAATAGCCCTAAGTCGTCGTAGAATAGAATTTGATTGTTCGTTTGTCTACACGTTAGGGTTAGCACAGCGAAAATAAAACTAAACAACAATAAAGATAAACAAGATAAAAACAATGCTAACAAAGAGATATAACATGGTTCACAGTCCTATGCCACTAATCCATGGTCTGATTCGTCTCCGGTGAATCACTCCGAAACCAATGCAATATGGTCTCTCCCTTTAGCCAAAGCAAGGTGGAGGTAAACCTTCTTACAATACAAAAACACTCTTTCTTACAATGGATTTGAAATAAGAACAAGAGAGAGTTTAATGCTTGTGGGGCACTTGGATGATCAATTTGAGCATGAGAATTTTGCCATCCCAAAGCCCACACCCTCTCTTTTTATAGAAGGGTTGATTTCTTCCTGTTGGCCACCCATCAGTCGATTGTTGCCTTTGGCAGTCGACTGCCACTGTTACAATGATTTTGAACATGTCAGATCCCGACCGTTGTAGTTCAACGAGAGACTTGGTAGTCGATTGATGTATCCATCAGTCGACTGATGCCTCCGTAGCCGACTGATCAGTTGGCTACAAGAGGTTTTGTGCCCGCGACTGCCTTCATCAGTCGATTGTCGTCCTTGGCAGTCGACTGATGGTCTAGTAGTCGACTGCCATTCTTTGGCAGTCTACTACTGGGCCAAAAACCTACCAGTCGAACATCAGTTGAAACTAAGTCGACTTTGAGCAATCGACTGCCATATCATGGCAGTCGATTGATGTCGAGAAATCCCATCCAACACTTAGCCAATAGACCAAGTTTCACATAAGCGCTACCCCGACCTGGGTTACAATTTCTCACTCTCATTCCCTTGGAATCGGTCGCCTTTGAAGTTGTCTTCGTCCGACCACGTCCCTCGAATGTGCCAAGCGCACGGCTTTGCAGCGCCATCCTTTGCATCTCGCCATAAAGTCTACTTCCTTCGGCTTCACTCCAATGCTTCTTGTCTGGCGATCCCTCGGATGCACCAAGCACACGACTTCCGCAATGCATCTTTCATCGACTCAAGGATCGAGTCATGAGAGGTGAAACTTGCCAATACTCCATGTCCGAATTACTAAGTTTTGCATGACTTCAACACACATATCAAATCCATAACAATCCTAACTTAAACCCTTTGCCACACATCAAAACCTCATCACATGGGTTGATTGCCCTAACAATGGTTTGGATCAAGAAGTTCATTTATGAACTTGGTGTGGTTCCGGGCATTGTTGAAGCAATACCGGTTTACTGAGACAATAATGGAGCAATTGCACAGGCGAAAGAGCCAAGATCTCATCAACGATCAAAACATGTGCTTCGCCGCTATCATTTGATCAGATAGATAATAAGTAGGAAAAAAATACAAATCGAGAAGATTCTAATTGAAAAGAACTTAGCGGATCCTTTAACTAAGGCCTTACCTCAAAGTAAGTTTGAGGGTCATATTAGGACCTATGGTATTTGATACCGTGGCGATTGGCATTAGGCCAAGTGGGATTTTGTTAGTAATATATGAGAGGTGTCCTAAGGCAATCGCCTTATGGTTGAATCATTTATATGATAAATAAAGATTCACTATTTGAGTATACATGTTATCATGTATTTGATTAGATCTTAAACTCATTTACTGAATGTCCACAATACGATTCACAGCATGAGAAAATTTATAATTGGATCACAACTAGTGAGTATCTCTATATGTGTAATTGTGATGTATCGGAATTATCCCTAGTCGATGAATTGATGGATCTGGACACCATCAATTCTGTTGAGACTAGCACGAGGTATACTCCTTGGTGTATCCAAGCAGCTGATTCTCACTTGTTGGAGACATAGTGATGTCCGGAGTTAATCGTGGATGCTAGTTATGGTAAATAGTCCATTAGAGTCACCAGCTGTAAGACTTCATATAGTTCTCTGCATATATGGATATGTCAATGAAGATCTTACTATAGCTTAAGTGCGATGTTTCTTTGACTTGCGGTATTCAAGTCATCTTGGACACGAAAACTTATGCTTTGACATCTTAACCAAGCATCTCTGAAGAGACATGGACCCAGGATGATTGTATTGGGTTTCTGCACATGAGTGTGTGTGTGTTCGAACATGTTTCGTAAACATGTGCACAACGGAAGAAATAAAAATAATAAATCTAATTTATTACAACACACACACCACACGCATGCATAGTACAACATGTGTAGACATAACCGTAAATTCAAATTTTGCAATAAAAGAAAATTTATACTACGTATACCTGACATATCACGTGTAGCAGGAAAGACATCAACCAGAATGATCCTCGCTAGAATCGTCTCTGTTTGTATCCACGGCGTGTATCTTCAGTATGACTTCACAAAGTCACGAGCCTTGTCTTTGTACGAGTTACTAGCCTTGTGTTGAAGACGATGTGATCGAGAGAAGATCACGATCCGAATCAAAATTCGGATCCAAAATCAGTCCTAAAAAACTCGCTTCTCCGAAGAGGTATTCGTCAACCGTATGACGAATCCTTCGTCCTCTACCTATGAGGATTACCGGAGATCGAATCCCCGGCAAGGAAGCCACTGTCGGAGCTCCAAACGTTGTCCAAACCACGCTCCGACACGAAGTAAAGAAGCTGTCCAGAAAACTGGACAGCTTTGGTGGAGGAATAGGGGCCGGCCAAATAAGGAAGCTTGATGCTGCCCTTGTCACCGGACCCAAAGAAGATCACCGGAGCTCCTCCGGCAGCAGCTCAATGCCGGCAAGAGGGGAGGACGGAAGCTTCTGGACACCGGCAAGGGGGCTTGGGCGGTGGTGGGTGGCGCCAAGAAGTTGGCACCGACTACACCAAGGAGAGGAGGGTGGCAACTTTAGGGTTGCAAAGATTAGGGCTTAACAAAACCCTTAAACCATATTTTATAGAGAACAAATTCTCTTAATGGTTATAGGATCATAACGAAAAGCCCGTTAACCCGCTACATTAATTTATGTTAAAATAAACCAAACTATGTTGGTCTATTTTAAGTTAAAATGAACCGAACCAACTTTGGTTTATTCATTTAAAACAAACCAAACCCCTTTGGTTTATTCTCCTCCATTGGATTAGAACCAAACCAATTTGGTTCATCCATCATATCTTCATAAGATACGACCCATCCATGCTTCCATTGCGACTGAAACGATTTCATGCTCGCTCCATGTTTGGTCCAACCAAACCAAGTTTCTCTCAGTCTGAGAATCTCATTCTCAAGCTCATTTTAAATCCTTCGGATTACGCTCGTTGTGCGTGTGACCAAATAGGTTCTAGGTTTATGTTGGCCATCTATAATTAACCATTAATTATAGAACGATCACGAGTGGCACCTAGTAGTACATCATGATCCCCAATTAATCAAAAAGATCAACGGTTGATCCAGAACTATTTCTGAAATCCTTCAGCAGCTCGAATGAATCGTACCCCATTCCCTTCACTCATCTTATACTCACTTGGTTGAGGACATGGTCTATAGTGTCAGTCCCCACTAGGTTGACTATGTCACACCTAGCCCAAGTGTCATTTCCTCATCCTACGGATTCTAGTTACTGCACATGTATCCAAGAGTACCTTACTCTAAACATGTAATGCTTTGGCCAAAGACTTTAGTAACAATCCGACGAGAGGCCATAGGTATACATCTCCTCGCAAGGAGTGGTGAATCCTTTATAGGCTATTCAAACACCTTCGATCACTTTGACTTATACCCAATCATCCCGGGTCCACATCTCCTCACAGATGCTTGCTTAAGATGTTAAAGTATAAGTCTTCATGATCTAGATGACTTGAATACCGCAAGTCAAAGGAACATCGCACTTAAGCTATAGAAAGAACTTCATTGACATATCTATATATGCAGAGAACCATATGAAGTCTTACGGCTGCTGACTTCAATGAACTAGATACCATAACTAGCATCCATGATTAACTCCAGACATCACAATGTCTCCAGCCAGTGAGAATCAGCTACTTGGATACACTACGAAGTATACCTCGTGCTAGTCTCGACAGAATCAATGGTGTCCAAATCCATTAATTCATCGACTAGGGATAATTCCAATACATCACAATTACACATATAGAGATACTCACTAGTTGTGATCCAATCACAAATTCTCTCATGCTGTGAATCATATCGTGGACATTCAGTAAATGAGTTTAAGATCTAATCAAATACATGAAAACCTGTATACTCAAATAGTGAATCTTCATTTATCATATAAATGGTTCAAACATAAGGCGATTTCCTTTGGACATCTCTCATATATTACTAACAAACTCCCACATGGCCTAATGCCAATCGCTACGGTATCCAATACCATAAGCTCTATGATGACCCTCAAACTTACTTTGAGGTAATGCCTTAGTCAAATGATCCATTAAGTTCCTTTCAGTGGGGATTTTCTCAATTTGTATTTCCGTCCTACTAATGATCTCTCTGATCAGATGATAGCGGCCAAGCACATGTTTGGATCGTTGAAGAGACCTTGGCTCTTTCGCCTATGCAATTGCTCCATTGTTGTCGCAGTAGACCGGTATTGCTTCAACAATGGCTGGAACCACACCAAGTTCATAAATGAACTTCTTGATCCAA
The DNA here is from genome assembly GCA_025175895.1 of Wurfbainia villosa. NCBI lineage: Eukaryota > Viridiplantae > Streptophyta > Magnoliopsida > Zingiberales > Zingiberaceae > Wurfbainia > Wurfbainia villosa. Next base: position 97,359,227 of record CM045991.1, read on the forward strand.
ACCACTTCCTTTGCTGCTTCCAAAGCTGCAATGTATTCTGCCTTAGTGGCATAATCCGCTATAGTGTCAAGCTTGGAACCTTTCCAACTTATTGCACCTTCATTCTAGGTGAATACATACCTAGACTAACACATGGAATCATCCTTGTCTGTCTGGAGATGGCATCCGTATACCCACGTATCACTATGTACCCTTCTCAATATATAAGGAACATATCCTTAGTTCTTCTTAAATACTTAAGGATCATCTTAACAGCTGCCCAATGATCCATTACTGGATCAGACTGGTATCTACTCATGATACTCAGAGCATACGATACATCAGGCCTCGTACATAACATAGCATACATGATAAATCCTGTTTCAGATGCATAGGGAATCTTACTAATGTAAATCCTCTCGTCTTCTGTGCGCGGACACATAGACTTCGAAAGGTGTATCCCATGCCTGATGGACAGGAAACCTTTCTTGGATTCCGACATGCTAAACCTCTTTAGCACTCGGTCTATATATGTAGACTGCGAAAGACCAAGCAACCATTTCGATCTATCTCTATAGATCTTAATCCTGATGATGTAGGTTGCTTCTCCCAAGTCTTTCATTGAGAATGTCTTGGACAACCAAATCTTAACTGACTGTAAGACTGAAATATCATTTCCTATAAGTAATATGTCATCACATATAATACTAGGAACACGACTGCACTCCCACTAACTTTCTTGTACACACAAGATTCATCTTGATTTTGTGAGAAATCAAACCTTTTGATTGTCTCATCAAAATGGATATTCCAGCTCCTTGATGCTTGCTTCAATCCATATATGGACCATCGCAATTTGCATACCTTGGTTTTATCAACCGATGTGAAACCCTCAAGCTGTATTATATACACGTCCTCGAGCAGGTTTCCATTAAGGAAAGATGTTTTTATATCCATCTGTCATATCTCAAAATCATAATGAGCCGCTATGACCAGGAGCATCAGAATGGATTTAAGCATAGCTACAGGCGAATAGGTTTCGTCATAATCAACACCTTGCTTTTGACGATATCCTTTTGCCACCAATCTAGCCTTATAGATAATCACATTACCATCCATGTCGGTTTTCTTCTTGAAAACCCACTTGTACCCTATAGGCTTTATGCCTTCAGGTGGGTCAACCAAGTTCCAAACTTGGTTTTCATACATGGAATCCATTTCCGATTTCATGACTTCAAGCCACTTATCCCTTTCTGAACTTGTCAAAACTTCTTCATAACTAGTAGACTCCTCATCATTAATGAGTAATACGTCATTTGATTCACTTACGAGAAATCCATATCTCTCAGGAATATTGCATGTTCTATCAGATCTACGAAGATGTGGTGTTTCAATAGGTCCAGCCGATTGCTCATCACTATGAGTTATCGGCTTTTGTGCTTCACTAGGTATCTCATCAAAGTCTATTTGAGTCTCTCGAGCCTCCTCAAGCTCGACGACACTCCCACTATTTTCTTGCAAGAGAAACTCTTTCTCTAGAAACACAGCATGCCTTGAAACAAACACCTTTTGTTCCACAAAATGATAGAATTGGTAACCCCTTGTTTCCTTAGGGTATCCAATAAATAGATATTTATCAGACTAGCATCCAATTTGTCTGATACAGTCTGCTTCACATAAGTAGGACAACCCCATATCTTCAAGTAAGATACATGAGGTTTCTTACTATTCCATATCTCATATGGAGTAGTGGAGACTACCTTGGTTGGCATTCTGTTTAACAAGTAAACAGCTGTCTGAAGTGCATAGCCCCAAAAGGACTTGGGAAGATTCGCATGATTCATCATTGACCTGACCATGTCCAACAAGGTCCGATTATGCCTCTCAGATATACCATTATGTTGTGGTGTATATGGTGGAGTCCATTGAGACAATATACCATTATCTCTTAGATAATCAAGAAACTCTTGACTTAAGTATTCACCACCTCGATCCGATCGAAGTATTTTAATACTCTTGTCATATTGTTTCTCTACTTCATTTCTGAATTCTTTGAACCTTTCAAAGGCTTCAGACTTGTGTTTCATCAAGAACACATACCCAAACCATGAGTGATCATCGGTGAAGGTAATAAAGTAGCTATAACCTCCTAAAGCTTGAGTTGACATAGGTCCACATACATCAGTAAGTATTAGACCTTGCAACTCTCCTACTCGTTCACCTTTTCCTGTAAAAGGTAACTTAGTCATCTTGCCTTTTAAGCATGATTCACATGTATCGTATGAATCCAATTCAAACTATTCTAGAATTTCACATCGGTGTAATTCGGACATGCATTTCTTGCTTACATGGCCAAGACGACAATGACACATGTAGGAGTCTAATTGATTATCCTTTCGAGCACACTTGTTGCTCGCTTCGATATTGAAAATGTCACTAGATACGTCCAACGTATAAATGTCATTGCTCAAAGTTCCAATTCCATAAAGTACGCCATTTAAAGTTATATAACAACAATTGTTACTAAACGTCAAATTGTAACCATTTCTATTTAAGCAGGAAATAGAAACAATGTTCTTTATTAGAGAAGGAACACAATAGCAATTGTCCAGTTCCAAGACTAGTCCACTAGGGAGCTTCAATAAATAAGTTCCGATGGCGACCGCAGCAACCTTTTCTCCATTGCCAAATCGCAAATTTGACTCCCCTCTGACGAGTCTTCTTCTATTCCTTAGCCGTTGTATGTCATTACATATATGTGAGCCACACCCAGTATCCAATACCCAAGTGTCTAAGGAAATAGAATGACAATCAATAACGAAGATATCTGAAGAAGATGGGGCATCCGATGCCTTATTCTTCTTCACGAACTCAAGATAAATCTTGCAATTTCTTCGCCAATGGCCCTCCTTACCATAATGATGGCAAGTGCCCTTTTGAGCTGATTCTACCTTTTTAGCCTTTTTCTTCCCCTTCTATTATTCCTTTGACTTCCTCTTAGAACATTTCTTCGAGGAATCAACTCACAACACCGTCCCCTGATCATGCTTCTCAGAAGGCTCCACAGTATGTAGCATGTTGAGCAGTACCATAAATGAACCTTCTTGCATCTTAGAGGTGAAGAGGAGCTTGGAGACTTCGAACCTTTCGAATCTCACTTGCTCATCAACCAACTCATAAAGATGAAAGACTATGGTATGAGGATCCATATGCTCATGTTGCTTCCGTAGCTCAGGTACCATCGCAAGTAGCATGATGCAACTTGCCATTTCAGAGTCAGTCACATGTTTCTGATAGACTAACAATTGGTCCGGAGTTGCATTGTCACAAGGATGGGCGGGAAGAGGCGCTTCGAGGACATACGCAAGCTTTTCACCTTGAGAACAATTCTCAAGTTTCTAAGCCAGTCCAAGAAGTTTGGCACAGTCAATTTATTTGAATCCAAAATAGTGCGCAAATTCAAAGACGTCATGATCAATCGATTAACCTAGAAATACAAAACGAGCATATATGAGAAAATGATTTTAAAATGCATCAATATACATTCATAAATCCCATTCATTTTTTCGAATTTCAAAAACCCCAAAATCACTTCGGGAGATCATAGTTCCATCTCCGAATGGGCTGATATCCAACATATATATGAACAACCTTGGAGAGAGTCCAATAAGCCATTCATAACTACGATGGTAGGTATCAAATATACCGATTGCATATCACATATATGCAACTATCACAATGTGCTATCAACTTATTGAATGTTCACACATACATCGAGTTGTTAACACATTAACAAGTATGCATCATATGAATAGAACCCAACTTCACCTCCCTTCACATCGACCTTGGAGAGAGTCCAACAAGCCGATGCTCCAGGTTAAAGCCAACCCATTAATCGAGAAATAGTTTTAATATGGTTAGAGTGCATTCAACCAATTAGCCCGGCTTGGAAAGAGTCCAACAACCAAAGCTAATGATTGACCTTTGACTCTTACCATATTAGTGTTAAACTATTCCATGCTTTGAACATGTTCGGGTTCGAGCCGGGCTTGGAGAGAGTCCAACAACCCAAACAAGAAACGGAACTCTGGTTCTAACCATATTAATGGAAGGTGTAGGCTTTAATATTGAGTAAAGGTTTTTATGTCTCATCCTCTTTGCATGCAAATAACTATTATCTACATGGCATACATCTACATGTCACGACACACATGACATAATGATATACATCTAATGCAATTACATGACATACAATTATGACATGTACAAAATTTCCTTATATGTCATAACTATTTATGGAAATAAAATATGTTTAAGATTTGATTCTCCAAATCAAATCATGATTAAATTAGGAAACAAATTTCTAAATCTAATCACATATTTTATTTGTGGAAAGTTTTGATTAAGGAAAGTCAATTTCAGAAACCAATTTTCTAAATCATCAAAACTACTTATGGAAATAAAATATTTTAAGATTTGATTTCCCAAATCAAATCATGATTAAATTAGGAAATAAATTTCCAAATCTAATTAAATATTTTATTTATGGAAAATATCAATTTCCATAAATACTTCTAACTTTTCAAAAGTAGAAGATTTCCATAAATACTTCTAGACTTTCCAAAATTAAAAATTTTCATAAATACTTCTAACTTTCCAAAAGTAGAAAATTTCCAGAAATACCATTATGACTATCGCAAAATAATTTTACGATTATGTCGAAACACAACCTGGGCTCTAATACCACTGTTGGGTCTCCGGCACCGCGGCGAGTGTGTGTTCGAACATGTTTTGTAAATATGTGCACATCGGAAGAAATAAAAATAATAAATCTAATTTATTACAAAACACACACCACACACATGCATAGTACAACATGTGTAAACATAACCATAAATTCAAATTTTGCAATAAAAGAAAATTTATACTACGATACCTGACGTATCACGTGTAGCGGGAAATACATCAACCGGAACGATTCTCGCTAGAATCGTCTCTATCCGTATCCACGCTGAGTATCTTCGGGATAACTTTACAAAGTCACGAAACTCGTCTTCATACGAGTTACTAGCCATGTGTTGAAGACGATGTGATCGAGAGAAGATCAAGATCCGAATTAAAATTCGGATCCAAAATGAGTCCTCAAAAACTCGCTTCTCCGCAGAGGTATTCGTCAACCGTTGGATGAATCCTTCTTCCTCCACCTATGAGGATTACCGAAGATCAAATCCCTGGCAAGGAAGCCTTTGTCGGAGCACCAAACGTCATCCAAACGACGCTCCAACACGAAGTAAACAAGCTGTCCAGAAAGCTGGACAGCTTTGGTGGAGGAATATGGGCCGGCCAAATAAGGAAGCTTGATGCACACCTTGTCGCCGGACCCAAAGAAGATCACCGGAGCTCCTCCGGCTGCATCTTGACACTGACAAGAGGGGAGGACGACAGCTGCTGGATGTTGGTCTATTTTAAGTTAAAACGAACCGAACCTACTTTGGTTCATTCGTTTAAAACAAACTAAACCCCTTTGGTTTATTCTCCTCCATTGGATTAAAACCAAACCAATTTGATTCATCCATCATGTCTTTATAAGACATGGCCCATCCACGCTTCCATTGCGACTGAAACAATTTCATGCTCGCTCCATGTTTAGTCCAACCAAAATCTAGTTTCTCTCGGTCTGAGAATCTCATTCTCAAGCTCGTTTTAAATCCTTCGGATTACGCTCGTTGTGTGTGTGACCAAATAGGTTCTCAGTTTATGTTGGCCGTCTATAATTAACCATTAATTATAGAATGATGTCGAGTGACACCTAGTAGTACATCATGATCCCCAATTAACCGAAAAGATCAACGGTTGATCTAGAACTATTTCTGAAACTCTTCAGCATCTCAAATGAATCATGCCCCATTCCCTTCACTCATCTTATACCCACTTGGTTCAGGACATGGTTTATAGTGTCAGTCCCGACTAGGTTGACTACGTCACACCTATCCCAAGTATCATTTCCTCATCCTACGGATTCTAGTTACTGCACATATATCCAAGAGTACCTTACTGTAAACATGTAATGCTTTGGCCAAAGACTTTAGTAACAATCCGACGAGAGGCCATGGGTATACATCTCCTCGCAAGGAGTGGTGAATCATTTATAGGCTATTCAAACACCTTCGATCATTTCGACTTATACCCAATCATCCCGGGTCCACATCTCCTAAGAGATGCTTGCTTAAGATGTTAAAGCATAAGTCTTCATGATCAAGATGACTTGAATACCACAAGTCAAAGGAACATCACACTTAAGCTGTAGTAAGAACTTCATTGACATATCTATATATGCATAGAACCATATGAAGTCTTACGGCTGGTCACTCAAATGAACTAGTTACCATAACTAGCATAAACGATTAACTCCGGACATCACAATGTCTCCAGCCAGTGAGAATCAGCTTCTTGGATAAACCAAGGAGTATACTTCGTGCAAGTCTCGACAGAATCAATGGTGTCCAAATCCATCAATTCATCGATTAGGGATAATTCTGATAAATCACAATTACACATGTAGAGATACTCACTAGTTGTGATCCAATAAGAAATGATCTCATGCTGTGAATCGTATCGTGGACATTCAGTAAATGAGTTTAACATCTAATCAAATACATGAAAACATGTATACTCAAATAGTGAATCTTCATTTATCATATAAATGGTTCAAACATAAGGCGATTGACTTAGGATATCTCTCATATATTACTAACAGATTGGGTATAAGTCGAAGTGACTGAAGGTGTTTGAATAGCCTATAAAGGATTCACCACTCCTTGCGAGGAGATGTATACTCATGGCCTCTTGTCGGATTGTAACTAAAGTCTTTGGCCAAAGCATTACATGTTTAGAGTAAAGTACTCTTGGATACATGTGCAGTAACTAGAATATGTAGGACGAGGAAATGATACTTGGGCTAGGTGTGACATAGTCAGCCTTGTGGGAACTGAAACTATAGACCATATTTTGAATCAAGTGGGTATAAGATGCGTGAAGGGAATGAGACACGATTCATTGTAGCTGCTGAAGGGTTTCAGAAGTGGTTCTGGATCAATCGTTGATTTTTTGGTTAATTGGGGATCATGATGTACTACTAGGTGCCACACATGATCGTACTATAATTAATGGTTAATTATAGACAACCAACATAAATCGAGAACCTCTTTAGTCACACACATAATGAGCGTAATCTGTAGGATTTAAAATGATCTTGAGAATGAGATTCTCAGATCGAGAGAAACTAGGTTTGGTTGGACCAAACAAGGAGCGAGCATGAAATCGTTTCAGTCGCAATGGAATCATGGATGGGCCATGTCTTATGAAGACATGACGGATGAACCAAATTGCTTTGGTTCTAATCCAGTGGTGAAGAATAAACCAAAGGGGTTTGGTTTGTTTTAAACGAATGAACCAAAGTTGGTTCTGTTCATTTTAACTTAAAATAGACCAACTCGGTTCGGTTTATTTTAAGTTAAGTTATTGGTGAAGGGAGTTGCTTCGGAGGCTCATTGGCTCCCATGTCCCCGGATTAAAATTTTCACTAATGAAAGAATTAATCCGGATGGGATGAGTTTTCTTAGCACAACCTATTCGTCGTCGTGCTAACAACTTGAGTGGTCGCTTGAACAAACTAGTTGTTCAAGCAACACAACTCTTCTAGTTGGTTAGCCGCGGAAGAGACGACGGACGGATCGCCGGTTTTTGTGTTTGTCTTCGGGGTCCATGATTATACCAAACATATACATATGCATAATTGTATAATCAACAATTAAAAGAACATTCTCAGATCTGAAAATAAAGTTATAAAACTTTATACCTTACGATCTTCTACCGTATGTCCTATCCTTCTCGTGGACGACGTGTGGACGAAGATCCTCCACGAGTAGAAGCTTTCTAGATCGCGTTCTTCCCTTCCTTGTCCGCTGCGAACAAAGAGAAGAACCAACAATTACCTTTCCTTTCTAGAACTGGCCACCAAGATAGAATGTTTGATGCAACCGCCAGCCAAGGAACAAGTGGATGATGCGCCGGCCACCAATGTAAGGAGAACCGCCGGCCACCTTGGAGAGTATGGAGGAAGATGAACGCCGGCCACCAATGGAAGGAGAACCGCCGGCCAAGGAAGAAGGGAGAGGCCTATAGGATGGGCGCCGGCCAAGTCTTGATGGAAGGAAGTGGGCGCCGGCAACAATTGATGGAAGATGGTTGCCTCCCACTTTTGCTCCAAACCCTAGCCGCCCACTTTTGCTCCAAACCCTAATCCCAATTCAAATTGATTTTTTTTCTACCGCCCAACCCTAAGCTTTCCTTTTATAGAGTTAGGCTTAGGACTCCTTTAATCTCCACCGTCGGATCTAGGGATTTAATCTCCACCATCGTATCTAAGGTTTTATCCCAACCGTCGGATCTAGGGTTTCATCCCAACCGTCGGATCTATGATTTCATCCCAACCGTCGGATCTAGGGTTTCATCCCATCCTTCGGATCTAGGGTTTTATCCCAACCATCGGATCTAGGGTTTTATCCCAACCGTCGGATCTAGGGATTTAATCCCAACCGTCGATTCTAGGGTTTCATCCTAACCATCGGATCTTAGGGATTTAATCCCAACCGTTGGTTCTAGGGTTTCATCCTAACCATCGGATCTAGGGATTTAATCCCAACCTTTGGTTCTAGGTTTTGTTTTACATTCTTGGATCTAGTCTTCACAAGGATTATATTAGGCTATGATAGGGACCATAAGGAGGAGTTGGGTCTTGGCCACACGATGGATCGGAACCACACAAACTTGATCCATCAATGATGTTCCATTCCACTAGAGGATCATCATTGAACTACCTCACCAACCCCCATAAATTAATATGGGCTCCATATATTATTCGTACATTAATCTCCCCATGTTTAAGATATCGAATGTCCATCAATTAATTGATTTATTGACCATCAATTAATTAACATCTAATTCCTCGAGTAGTACCACTCAACCTCATCATCATGTTGACTAAGTCAACCAGCTGGGTTTTACATGATGAACCTTATGAGCTCCTCAAGGGGACATCATCAACCTAATATATAGGATACGGTTTCCACCTATAATCAACGGCACACCATGTAAATAATATCATTTCCCAACTTACCGGGGATATTGATTTAATCCATCTAAATATCACCCTCTGGTAAATCAAAGAAATAAATACTAAGTACATGTGCCCGTTATTATATCGGGATTAAGAGCATGCACAACATAATATCCGAGGTCCGATTCAATTATGTAGTCAGTACTAAATTGAATCACCTCTATGTCGGTGCTGCTCAATACACCTAAGTGTACTAGTGTAACTTTATGTTTAAGAGAAAACAATACCAAGCTACACTACAACCATGCTAATGGTTTGTCCAAAACCATCTTGGTCGTGAGCCTCTACTTATATTTTACAAGGGACTGATAACATGATCTTCTGTGCCACACCAAGCACCATGTTATCTACAATGTAAAATATTAGACAATATGCACACATATATAAAGTGCAAACAATGATCATGTGATTCTTATTCCAAAATAAAATGTTCATACAAAAAGAGCTAGGCTTTCAGTATACATTCCAACAATCTCCCACTTATACTAAAAGACTATGCCGTCATCACTCTGCCATACATCTGATCCCCATGTCCTCCACATGCCTATCAAATGCTTTCGCTGGAAGGGCCTTAGTGAATGGATCCGCCAGGTTATCCTCTGATGCAATCTTGGCGACAGCAACTTCTCCTCGCTTTACGATTTCTCGTATAAGGTGGTACTTGCGCTCTATGTGTTTACTCGCCTTATGGGCTCGTGGTTCCTTTGAGTTTGCAACTGCACCACTATTATCACAATAAATTGTGATAGTTCTGGGCAAACCAGGAATCACATTCAAGTCCATCAAGAAGTTCCTGAGCCATACAGCTTCCTTGGCTGCCTCAGAGGCTGCCACGTACTCAGCTTCCATGGTAGAGTTTGCCACGCATTTCTTCTTGACACTCCTCCATACTATGGCTCCACCTCCAAAAGTAAACACAAACCCCGAGGTAGACTTACTCTTGTCCCTATCTGATTGGAAATCCGAATCCGTGTAACCCACAGGAACTAATTGATCTGCCCGGTAAACCAGCATATAATCCCTAGTCCTTCTCAGGTACTTCAATATATGCTTTACCGCAGTCCAATGTATCTGTCCAGGATTACTCTGATATCTGCTAACCATGCCCACGGCAAAGCAGATATCCGGTCTCGTACATAGCATGACATACATGAGGCTTCCTACTGCCGAAGCATAAGGAACCGCCTTCATGTCCTCTATCTCCTTTGATGTTTTGGGACACATCTCTTTAGATAAAGGGACTCCATGCCTAAAAGGTAAAAAACCTTTCTTGGAGTTCTGCATGCTAAAACGAGCAAGGATAGTGTCAATGTATGATGCTTGAGATAAGCACAACATCCTTTTCTTGCGATCCCTTATAACTTTGATCCCAAGGATGTGTCCCACTTGTCCCAAGTCCTTCATGTCAAACTGTTTGGACAACCATACCCTTACGTCTGATAACACTTTGATATTGTTTCCAACTAACAAAATGTCATCTACGTATAGTACAAGAAACACCACTACATTTCCGTCACATCTCTTGTATACACAAGGCTCATCCAGACTTTGAATAAATCCATATGACTGGATTACCTCATCAAAGCGAATGTTCCAAGATCTAGAAGCTTGCTTCAATCCATAAATGGACCGATGAAGCTTACATACAAGATGCTCTTTGCCTTTAGCAATGAATCCCTCTGGTTGCCGCATATAGATGTTCTCCTCAAGACTTCCGTTAAGGAAAGCTGTCTTGACATCCATCTGCCAAATCTCATAATCCATATGAGCAGCTATAGATAAGAGAATCCAGATAGACTTAAGCATAGCTACCGGTAAAAAGGTCTCCTCATAATGGATGCCCTCTTTCTGAGTATACCCTTTCGCAACAAGCCTAGCTTTGAAGGTCTCAACCTTCCCGTCTACTCCTCTCTTTCTCTTGTAGATCCACTTGCATCCAATGGTTTTTACACCATCGGGTGGTTCTACTAGCTCCCAGACTTGATTAGAATCCATAGATTCTATCTCTGAATTCATCGCTCTTTGCCAAGATACCGCATCTCTATCTTGGATTACCTCATCATATGTCAAGGGACTAAGTCCGAAGACTCTCCCAAAAACATGAATCTATCGGGTTGTCTCACAACCCTCCCACTACGACGAGGTGCCTCCTGTGTATGCTCTGTGACACGCAGTGCAGTGACTTGTGGGTGTCTCCTCTTGTAACGGTGGTACTGAAGGCGGGACTTCCCCTGTCAATTCCTCAAGAACAATCCTACTCTTGGGCTTGTGGTTCATTACATAATCCTCCTCTAAAAATCTGGCGTTCGTGCTAACGATCACCCTCTGATCTCTAGGATTATAAAACAAACCAGCTTTCATTCCTTTAGGGTATCCAACAAACATGCACACTTCTGTACGAGGTTCCAACTTACCAGCATCAGCTTTCAGCACATGTGCTGGACTCCCCCATATCCGAATATGTCTCAGACTAGGCTTTCGCCCAGTCCACAATTCTACAGGGGTAGAAGGTACTGATTTAGATGGAACCAAGTTCAGAGTGTACATTGCCGTAGTATCGATGCATACCCCGAGCGAAGCAGGTAACTCGGAATAACTCATCATCGATCGACCATCTCCATAAGAGTCCTATTCCTTCGCTCCGCTACACCATTCTACTGGGTATGCAGTCGCGAACAATTGGGATTGAATCGGACTCTGATAAGTAACTCCTAAACTCTCCCAAGAGGTACTCACCACCATGATCAGATCGTAGTGTCTTGATACTTTTACCTTGACGGTTCTCCACATCAGCCTTGAATTCTTTGAACTTGTCAAAGCATTCAGACTTGCGGCGCATCAAGTAAATGTATCCATACCTTGAATAATCGTCTATAAATGAGACGAAGTATTGAAAACCACCTCTTGCCTGGATAGACATAGGACCGCACAAATCAGAATGAACCAATTCTAACACATCTTTGGCTCTATACCCCTTGGCCTTGAAAGGTCTCTTGGTCATTTTACCTTCCAAGCAAGATTCGCAGGTTGGGAGATCCTCCACCACTAATGAACCCAAAGGTCCATCAGCTATCAACCTTTGAATTCTGCTTAGGTTAATATGACCAAGCCTTAGATGCCAAAGATATGTTTGGTTCATTTGCGAAGGTTCTTTTCTCTTATTAGACTTAGAAGATGAGTTATTGATTTCTATATGCATGGTGGGAGTTTTTTATTCAAGAGTATATAAATTGCCAACCAATGTACCAGAACAGATAATCTCCCTATTCCTTTTTATAACCACTTTGTCATTAAAAGAAACAGAATACCAATCCATAAACAATTTAGAAACTGAAATTAAATTCTTTCTAAAAGTAGGCACATAAAGACAATTTCTCAAAACCAAAACTTTATTCCTATCAAAAGATAAATAAATGTCTCCCACTGCAATAGCTGCAACCTTTGAAGCATTGCCCATGAAGACGGTAATCTCTCCCTCAGCTAGTCGTCGGGTTTCCTGGAACTCCTGCAAAGTATTGCAGACATGATCAGTGGCTCCTGTATCTACACACCAGGTACTGGTAGATAACACCGCTAAACATGTTTCAACAACTAAACAAGAAGATATACCTGTGTTATTTCAGCGAGGACAGTCCGCCTTCCAATGTCCAGTCTGCTTGCAAGTGAAGCACTTGCCTTTCGGCTTCTTCACTCCTGCCTGAGGTCCCACTACCACTTTCTTCGCTCCACCTTGCTTCTTCTTCTTCTTACCTTTCGGTTTAGAGGAAGAAACCTTCCGAACGACCATGGCTTGAGCACTCTGACGAAAAAGCCCCTCTGCCGCCTGGAGTTCTGTCAGAAGCTCCGCCAACGAATACAACCTCTTGTTCATGTTGTAGTTGAGGCGGAACTGCTCAAAACTCCTAAGCGAGGCGGAGAATGATATCGACCTGGGTTTCCCCATCGATCTCAGCTCCGAGGACTTCCATCTCATTAAGATGAGCCATCATCTTGAGAACATGATCCCTAACGGGTGTTCCCTCGATCATGGTGGTCGTCATCAAGTTTCTCATTGCCTCCTGCCTAGCCGCCCTACTCTGATGTCCGAAAAGTTCCTTGAGATTGAACATCATGTAATAAGCTGTGGCTATGGCGTGATGCTGATGTTGCAGCACATTTGACATAGATGCCAAAATGTAACACCGCGCCATCTCATCTGCCTTAACCCATTTCTTATAACGTTCTTTCTCCTTTACATCAAAGTCATCGGAGGGCTTAGGAGGACAGACCTCGAAGAGTATAAATTTGTACTCCTCCGCAGTTAACACAATATCCAAGTTTCTTTTCCAATCAATGTAGTTTGGTCCAGTAAGTTTGTTTTCTTTTAAAATCACAGCAAGTGGGTTGAAAGCCATTTGAAAATCCTAAAAATCACAATGATCAAAATATTAGATTTCAAAAATTATTGATTCCTCAAAACAATAAAATCCTGAAATCAACCAACATCTCAAATCACCGAGAATATCGCATGCCATGCTGTGTGGACGTATATGAATTCTACATTTGTAAGAGGAGGTTTTACCCATTAATTTTATTATCTTGTCAACCTTACTTTTTGACAAATAAAATTAATAGTTGGTTCCTCTTTGGCCCTACAAATAAAAGCAGTGACTCCTATGGGGAGGATACTTTTATTTGTATCTAAGTGTGCACCATTACACGATACTAAGGGAATTATTTTGAATTATGTGCCTTACCTCTGTGGAAGTACACATGCTCCTAGATAATTTCCTCTAACCATAATTTGACCTAGTGATCCGCAAACAAACTCGTCCTCAGGGAGGAAGGCACTCAGAGCCGACACACAAGTTTTTTGCATCACACGTCAAATTGTAATGGAGGCCGCGGGAATTAATTAAAATGTCCCTCTCCCACTTAGTAAATTGCAAATGAGGAATTTTAAATTATACACAACATGCATATAAAACAAATAAGCAATAAATATGGAAAAAACAGAATTTTTTCCAACTATTATGGCATTGTCCTCCAATATGCATCCCGTCGTGTCACCACCTCATCCGCTCCATCTTTTCTCGTGCACAAGTCACCAAAGAGTTCCGAGCCGAGATAAAACTATTTTAATTTACATCCATCGATCCTATACTCCACGAAGGAGTGTACAAATAATCTAGATCGAAAGTAAACTAAAATGAGCGGCTAAACAATGTCGTATTTAATTACAAAAATTAAATACTAATCTAGCCTCGTCAACCCCGAGGATTCAAATAATAAATTTTTACACACATCCACTCACATACACACACATGGCTATAATAGTCGGATCTTATGCATGCAACCAAAGAGTTAAACTACGCATATCCTACTATTATCCGGCACATATAATATATGAAAAATGCATAAAAAAAATTAACCGAATCCTCAACACACAAAACCGAAAACCGTGGCTCTGATACCAATTGAAGGGAGTTGCTTCGGAGGCTCATTGGCTCCCATGTCCCCGAATTAAAATTTTCACTAATGAAAGAATTAATATGGATAGGATGAGTTTCCTTAGCACAACCTATTCGTCGTCGTGCTAAAAACTTGAGTGGTCGCTTGAACAAACTAGTTGTTCAAGCAACACAACTCTTCAAGTTGGTTAGCCGCGGAAGAGACGATGGACGGATTGCCGATTTTTGTGTTTGTCTTCGGGGTCCATGATTATACCAAGCATATACATATGCATAATTGTATAATCAACAATTAAAAGAATATTCTCAGATCTGAAAATAAAGTTATAAAACTTTATACCTTACGATCTTCTACCGTATGTCCTGTCCTTCTCGTGGACGACGTGTGGACGAAGATCCTCCACGAGTAGAAGCTTTCTAGATCGTGTTCTTCCCTTCCTTGTCCGCTGCGAACAAAGAGAAGAACCAACAAATACCTTTCCTTTCTAGAACCGGCCACCAAGATAGAATGTTTGATGCAACCGCCGGCCAAGGAACTAGTGGATGATGCGTCGGCCACCAATGTAAGGAGAACCACCGGCCAAGGAAGAAGGGAGAGGCCTATAGGATGGGCGCCAGCCAAGTCTTGATGGAAGGAAGTGGGCGCCGGCAACAATTGATGGAAGATGGTTGCCGCCCACTTTTGCTCCAAACCCTAGCTGCCCACTTTTGCTCCAAACCCTAATCCCAATTCAAATTGATTTTTTTTCTACCGCCCAACCCTAAGATTTCCTTTTATAGAGTTAGGCTTAGGACTCCTTTAATCTCCACCGTTGGATCTAGGGATTTAATCTCTACCGTCGGATCTAGGGTTTTATCCAAACCGTCGGATCTAGGGTTTCATCCCAACCGTCGGATCTATGATTTCATCCCAACCGTCGGATCTAGGGTTTCATCCCATCCGTCGGATCTAGGGTTTTATCCCAACCGTCGGACCTAGGGTTTTATCCCAACCGTCGGATCTAGGGATTTAATCCCAACCGTCGATTCTAGGGTTTCATCCTAACCATCGGATCTTAGGGATTTAATCCCAACCGTTGGTTCTAGGGTTTCATCCTAACCATCGGATCTAGGGATTTAATCCCAACCTTTGGTTCTAGGTTTTGTTTTACATTCTTGGAACTAGTCTTCACAAGGATTATATTAGGCTACGATAGGGACCATAAGGAGGAGTTGGGTCTTGGCCACCCGATGGATCGGAACCACACAAACTTGATTCATCAATGATGTTCCATTCCACTAGAGGATCATCATTGAACTACCTCACCAACCCCCATAAATTAATATGGGCTCCATATATTATTCGTACATTAAACTCCCCGTGTTTAAGATATCGAATGTCCGTCAATTATTTGATTTACTGACCATCAATTAATTAACATCTAATTCCTCGAGTAGTACCACTCAACCTTATCATCATGTTGACTAAGTCAGCCAGCTGGGTTTACATGATGAACCTTATGAGCTCCTCAAGGGGACATCATCAACCTAATATATAAGACACGGTTTCCTCCTATAATCAACGGCACACCATGTAAATAATATCATTTCCCAACTTACTGGGCATATTGATTTAATCCATCTAAATCTCACCCTCTGGTAAATCAAAGAAATAAATACTAAGTACATGTGCCCGTTATTATATCGGGATTAAGAGTATGCACAACATAATATCCGAGGTCCGATTCAATTATGTAGTCAGTACTAAATTGAATCACCTCTATGTCGGTCCTGCTCAATACACCTAAGTGTACTAGTGTAACTTTATGTTTAAGAGAAAACAATACCAAGCTACACTACAACCATGCCAATGGTTTGTCCAAAACCATCTTGGTCGTGAGCTTCTACTTATATTTTACAAGGGACTGATAATATGATCTTCTGTGCCACACCAAGCACCATGTTATCTACAATGTAAAAAATTAGACAATATGCACACATATATAAAGTGCAAACAATGATCATGTGATTCTTATTCCAAAATAAAATGTTCATACAAAAAGAGCTAGGCTTTCAGTATACATTCCAACAATTGGAGCGGGTTAACGGGTTTTGGTTATGAACCAATAACCGTTAGGAGAATTTGTTCTCTATAAAAACATGGCTTAAGGCTTTTTCGTGGATAACATGTGTGTTGGAAACCCTAGCCACCCAATCCCTTCTCCTCTCCTTGCCACCCACCAAGGTTGTTGCCCAACCTTGCTGCCGCCCAGCTTTTGTGTCGTCGTCCACCCTTGTTGTCGGCTTCCAAGCTGCTGCTAGCCATCCTCTAGCGACTCACCTTGGTTTTAGCGACCAAGGGTTGGCCGGCCATCCACTTTGGCCTGTGCAAATCCTCCACCAAGCTGTCAAATTTTCTTGAAAGCTTGTTTCCTTTCGAGTCAGAGCATCGTTTGGATGACATTAGGAGCTTCAATAGCGGCTACCTTGTCGGGGATTCGATCTTCGATAATCCTCATAGGTGGAGGACAAATGACTCGTTAATCAGTTGATGAATACCTCTCCGGAGAAGCGAGTTTTGGGGACTCATTTTCAAATCCAAATTTTTATTCGGATTGTGATAATCTCTCGATCACATCGTCTTCGACACGAGGCTAGTGACTCCTATGAAGACGAGGCTCGTGGCTTTGTGAAGCCATCCCAATGATACTCA
This sequence comes from Wurfbainia villosa, assembly GCA_025175895.1. Taxonomy (NCBI): domain Eukaryota; kingdom Viridiplantae; phylum Streptophyta; class Magnoliopsida; order Zingiberales; family Zingiberaceae; genus Wurfbainia; species Wurfbainia villosa. The sequence goes on from CM045991.1 coordinate 97,376,526, forward strand.
GCATGGATATGGATAGAGATGATTCTAGAAAGAGTCGCTCCGTTTGATGTCATTCCCGCTGCACGTGATACATCAGGTATAACTAGAATAATTTCCTTTTATTGCAAATTTTGAGACTGCGATTATGTCTACACATTTTGTACTATGCATGCGTGTGATATGTGTGTTGTAATAAATTAGATTTATTGCCTTTTAATTCTTCCGCTGTGCATATGTTTACGAAACATGTTCGAACACACACTCGCCGCAGTGTCGAAAACCCAACAATAAGAACTTCATTGACATATCCATATATGCAGAGAACCATATGAAGTCTTACAGCTAGTTACTCCAATTAACTAGTTACCATAACTAGCATCAATGATCAACTCCGGACATCCCAATGTCACCTAGTGAAAGCATTGCATGGATAAACCAAAGAGTACACCTCATGCTAGTGTCAACAAAATTGATGGCGTCCGAATCCATCAATTCATCGATTAGAGATAATTCCAATACATCACAATCACACATGTAGAGATACTCACTAGTTGTGATCTAATCACAAATTCTCTCATGCTGTGAATCGTATTGTGGACATTCAGTAAATGAGTTTAAGATCCAATCAAATACATGAAAACATGTATACTCAAATAGTGAATCTTCATTTATCAAATAAATGGTACAACCATAAGGCGATTGCCTTAGAACACCTCTCATATATTACTAACAAACACCCACTTGGCCTAATACTAATCGCCATGGTATCCAATACCATAAGCTCTGACATGACCCTTAACTTACTTTGAGGTAAGGACTTAGTTAAAGGGTCCACTAAGTTCCTTTCAGTGGGAATCTTCTCGATTTGTATTTCCTTCCTACTTATGATCTCTCTGATCAAATGATAAGGGCGAAGCACATGTTTGGATCGTTGATGAGACCACATAAGTTCAGAGATGAACTTTTTGATCCAAACCGCTTCTTTTGCTGCTTCTGAAGCTACAATGCATTCTACCTCAGTGGTAGAATCCGCTACAGTGTCTTGCTTGGAACTTTTCCAACTTATTGCACTTCCATTTAAGGTAAATATGTACCCAGACTGAGACCTGAAATCAACCTTGTCTATTTGAAAGTCGGCAGCTGTATACCCACGTATTACCATATCACCTTCTCCATATATTAAGAACACATCCTTAGTTCTTCTTAAGTACTTAAGGATTATCTTAATAGCCACCTAATGATTCATTCCTGGATCAGATCGATATTTGCTCATGACACTCAGAGCATACGATATGTCCAACCCCGTACATAATATAGCATACATCATAGATCCTATTGCGGATGCATAGGAAATCTTACTCATGCAAATCATCTTGTATTCTGTGCGCGGACACATAGACTTTGAAAGGTGTATCCCATGCTTGATGGAAAGGAAACCTTTCTTGGATTCTGGCATGCTAAACCTTTTTAGCACTCGGTCTATATATGTAGATTGCGAAAGACCAAGCAACCGTTTCGATCTATCTCTATAGATCTTGATCCAAAGGATGTAGGTCGATTCTCCTAGGTCTTTCATGGAGAATGTTTTGGATAACTAAATTTTAACTGACTGTGAGATAGATATATCATTTCCTATAAGTAATATGTCATCAACATACAACACTAAGAACATGACTGCACTCCCACTAACCTTCTTGAACCCACAAGGTTCGTCCGAATTTTGTGAGAAATCAAACCATTTGATTGTCTTATCAAAATGGATATTTCAGCTCCTGGATGCTTGCTTCAGTCCATAAATGGACCGTCAAAGTTTGCATACCTTGGTTTTATCAACCGATGTGAAACCCTAAGGTTGTATCATATACACGTCCTCGAGTAGGTTTCCATTAAGGAAAGTCATTTTCACATCCATCTGTCATATCTCATAATTATAATGAGCCACTATGGCCAAATGCATCCAAATGGATTTAAGCATAGCAATTAGTGAATAGGTTTCATCATAATTAACACCTTGCTTTTGATGATAGACTTTCGCCACTAATCTAGCCTTATAGGTAATCACATTACCATCCATGTCGGTTTTCTTCTTGAAAACCTACTTGCATCCTTTAGGCTTAATACCTTCAGGTGGGTCTACCAAGTTTCAAAGTTGATTTTTATACATGGAATCCATTTCCCACTTCATGGCTTCGAGCCATTTTTCCCTTTTTGAACTTTTCAGAACTTCTTCATAATTGGTAGGCTCGTTATCGTCAATGAGTAACACGTCGTTCGATTCACTTACAAGAAATCCATCTCTTAGGAATGTTGTGTTTCCTACCAGATCTATGAAGATGTGGTGTCACAATAGGTTCAGTCGATGTCTCATCACTATGAGTCATCGGTCGAGGTGCTCGACCATGTATCTACTCAATGTTTATTGGAGTCTCTTGAACCTCATCAAGTTCAACGACACTCCCACAGTTTTCTTACAAGAGAAACTCTTTCTCTTGAAACACAACATTCCTTGAAATAAACACCTTTTGTTCCAAGGGATGATAGAATTGGTAACCCCTCGTTTCCTTAGGGTATCTAATAAAAAGACATTTATCAGACTTACCATATAATTTATCTGACATAGTCTGCTTCACACAAGCAGGACAACCCCATATCTTCAAGTAAGATAAATGAGATTTCTTACTAGCCCATATCTCATATAGAGTAGTAGAGATTACCTTGGTCAGGACTTTATTTAGCAAGTATATAGTTGTCTGAAGTGCATAGCACCAAAAGGACTTGGGAAGATTCGTTTGATTCATCATCGACCTAACCATGTCTAATATGGTTCGGTTTCTCCTCTCCGATACACCATTATGCTGTGTTGTATACGGCGGAGTCCATTGAGACAATATACCATTATCCCTTAGATAATCCAGAAACACTTGACTCAAGTATTCACCACCTTGATCCGATCTAAGTATTTTAATACTCTTGCCAAGTTGTTTCTCTACTTCATTTCTGAATTCTTTGAATCTTTCAAAGGCTTTAGACTTGTGTTTCATCAAGAACACATACCCAAACTGTGTGTGATCATCGGTGAAGGTAATGAAGTAGTTATAGCCTTTTAGAGCTTGAGTTGACATAGATCCGCATACATCAGTATATATTAGACTAAGCAACTCTCCCACTGGTTCACCTTTTCTCGTAAAAGGTAACTTAGTCATCTTCCCTTTTAAGCATGATTCACATGTATCATATGAATCTAATTCAAACGATTCCATAATTCTATATCGGTGTAATTCAAACATGTATTTCTTGCTCACATGGCCAAGACGACAATGCCACATGTAAGAGTCCAATTGATTATCTTTTCGAGCATGCTTATTGCTCATTTCGATACTGAGAATGTCACTGGATACGTCTAACGTATATATTATTGGGATGTATATTGAAAGCCTAGTCTTTGTATGGACATCTTCATTTTGAAATAAGAATCACATTATCATTGTTTGCATATTTATAGTTATGCAAATTGTCTAATACTTTACATTGTAGATAACATGGTGTGTGGTGTCACACAGAAGATCATATTATCAGTTCCTTGTAGAGTATAAGTAGAGGCTCACAACCAAGATGCTTTTGGACAAACCATTGGGATGGTTGTAGTGTAATTTGGTATCGGTTTATCTTGACCATAGAATTTCACTAGTATACTTTGTGTGTATTGAGCAGGACTGACTTAGAGGTGATTCAATTTATTATTGACTACATAATTGAATCGAACCTCGGATATTATGGTGTACATGATCTTAATCCCGATATAATAACAAGCACATGTACTTAATATTTATTTCTTTGATTTACCAATCGACGAGATTTATGGGTTAAATCGATAGTCTTGGTAAGTTGGGAAATGATACTATTTACATGGTGTGTTGTTGATTATAGGAGGAAACCGTGTCCTATATCTTTGGGATGATGTTGTCCCCTTTAGGAGCTCATAAGGATCATCATGTAAATCCTGCAAGTGGACTTGGTCCTACATTATGATAATGTTGAGTGGTACTACTCATGGAGTTAGATGTTGATTAATTAATTATTAGTAAATTAATTAATTAACGGACATTCGATATCTTAAACACGGGGAGACATTTGTACAATTAATATATAGAGCTAATATTTAATTATGGGGGTTGGTGAGGTAGATCAATGATAATCCTCTAGTGGAATGGATTATCATTAATGGATTAGATTTTATGTGGGTCGGATCCATTGGGTGGCCAAGATCCAACTCCTCCTCATGATCCCTATTGTAGCCTATTAAAACCCTCATGAAGCCTAGATCCAACAGACACAATTAAAAGGAGGCTTGGATGAAATCTATATTTTAGTTTCCAAGGCTTGTGCGAAAATAACTTTTGGAGAGCTTTTTTTCAAGGCTTGGGCGGCAAGAGTTATTTGGAGAGCTAGGGTTTGGAGTTTCAAGGGTGGGGTGGAAACTTGGTTGTTGGATCGAGAAGCATCGCTAGAGGGGGGGTGAATAGCGATCGTAAATCTTTCGTTCGAATTCGTTTGTTGAGACACAAGTAAACGAGTAAGCACAGCGGAAAATAAAGTGACACGTTTATTTTACTTGGTTCACAACCCAGCGGTTGCTACTCCAAGGCCCTATCAGTCCTAGACCGCGTACGGAGGACAAAGCACTATAACGTCTCCTCCTCGTTGGAGGTAGGAGCCAATGATCACAAAATCCGGAAGTACAAGGATGAGGCAACAAGCCTACCTCACCTCATTACGAATAAAAACAACGAATACAATATTAAAATATATTACTAGATGTTGCTGCCGACGAAGAAGATCTGAGCTTGTTGTCGCGTCGGCGTTATGACGGTGTTGGAGCGTTGGCGTTGTAGGAGCACTTGATGAATAAACTTGATGATCTTTGGAGTTGGAATCCTCCCCTCCTTTTATATATTTTGGCCTCTGAATTTGTCTCCTCATATTTTGGAACAGATCATGAAGTTATCCAAATGTTATCGCGAAGTGGCCGCGTCAAACGTTATCTATTTTGACCTAGCGCAAAGGCTGATTCGTCACCATCAGTCGACTGATGAGCATCGACTGCCCAATGTCCAGCAGTCGACTGCCGGCCTGGCCACTTCCCTGCACTAAGAGGTTAGCTCGGAAAAAGATAAATACGATGGTTTCTAACCGTCCGATCTCGACCTAGACCTTCCACAAGAAGTCTTAGTCGGATCGCCGCCTACGGTCATCCCCGTAAAGAGGACACAACCTTACAATCTCTCACTCACACGAACTTTCCTTGATACTTACCTTGTAGCTCTCTCTTCCGGCCTTCCACTCGATTCCTTCGGCTCCCTCCGAAGTCTCTCGAGTGTTGCCCAACCACCGCGGCTTCCTCCGGGTGTCACTAGCCTTCAGCTCCAGCTTTAGTACTTTTCTGCACACTCGATTTAGCTCATGAGATAACGATGTAAACTTGACTTTGTGTCTTTGCCATAATCAAAACACGGGTTCGATTATCTAGTGCCCCTGCAGCAACAATCTCCCCCTTTTTGATCTATGGCAAACCAACACGAAGTTAAGGAAATTAAACCATAAAACAGATGATGAATGCCATTCCCAAAAGCTCCCCCTTAACCAAAACTCCCCCTTAACCCTAGGTGAGTTTTGAAAGAGATACTTTAGGTTTCAAAATCAAATTTTGTGTTACTCCCCCTTAACTTTCGCTTTTCTCCCCCTTTTGCCATAAATAAAAAAAAATTGGGGTTTTTGTATAAAATAGGGTTTAAAAAAAAACAATGTCATATATGCATGCATCTAGGTAAATCAAATATGAGTCCAAGCATGCGTCTAGCAGTAGTTAGATAGATTTGTTCGAGGTGTGTCCCTCTGCACCAATAATCTAAAGGTTTATAATATAACCCTTAAGGTTAGTTTTCTCTCCCCCTTAGTCAAATATATGAAGTATAATAGATGTAGGGGGCGTTAAACATTGGCCTAAGAGTTGTTAAGTACAATAGTTGGGAAAATAAGTAGTATTTTGAAGAGGTTATATTTCAATTATTCTTAACATCTCACCCATTCTATGTGTCTCAGAATTTGTTCACCTCATATGTTTTGTGAGATGATTTTAAATTGATTAAAGATAATCAACCTTGGGTTAGATTCGGATTTAACCTTTAGATCATTAAGTAACTTTTTGAGAAACTGGCTTCCAGGTCGTGGCGAGGCACAGGGGCCTTCTTTGATCGGAACAACGACCACTTACTTAGACAAAACCAAATTCAAGAAAATATCACTTAAGTCACTTAGGGTTACTTCTTGGTCTAACTAGTTTAGGATACGGCGAGGTAGCTTCAACTAGTTCCACTCGGTCAAGTGCACCAAGCTAGATACGCCTTATCTAGCTCGAATACATGAGACTTTGTTTCCCTAACGTACTATCATCTCGCCGTGTCCTGATACTATGTTGTCAAGAGTTGACTAACTATTTTCCCTATCTAGCCGTTCTACAAATTAAAGTAAAATATTCAATGGTTTTGCTAAGTAAGCGGGTATACTATTTTAGTGTTAGCTCCCCCTAGACCATTGAACCAATATGGTCTATTCAAATAATGAATTTGATCCTGGGGAATCAAAAACTTATTAGTCCTTATATGTGAATTCAATAAAACCATTGGGACCCATGCTTGGACACTTTGATGACTACGATTTACGATAGACATATAAGACCTATTCGTAGTCTTTGACTTAAATCCGAGTCCGGCTTTGTTGTAGACGGCTCTTTGGGTTCCAAGTAGTCGATTAAGGTTCTTAGATCCCAACATGAACTTTTCCAACCTAGCCTCAACCTCTTGAACTCGGTCTTTCAAGAGAGAATTCTCCTCCTCAAGTTTTTCAATTTGGGTTGAGTTTCCCTCTTGAACTTGACTAGTTGAAGAGGTTAGAGTAGCCTCTTTCTTGAGGGTTTCAACCTCCTAAAGTAACGACTCAACCCTAGACTCGGACTTAGTTAATTTCCTATTAAGCATTTTAATTGTATTGTAAAGCGTATGAATTAGTGAGCGGCTAACCTTAATTTTCTCTTTTGGTCCGGCTTTGAGTTGCTTCTCGAAGTTGTCCTCGAGTTCGGAGTCGGTGTTGTAATTGGATTCGGATTAGGACTCTGACTCAGACTCTTCGGGTCTTGCCATGCATGGTATGTCACCGCCTTCTTCGTTGTCCCATGTTGCATGAAAAGCCTTCTTTTGATTTGATTTGAATTGTGCTCTCTTTTGATTCTTTAGTAGCCTCCTTTCCCTCCGAACGATCTTCCGCACTACGTTCACTATTGCTTCCACCTTTTCGGATTCGGACTCTAATTTGTCGTCGGGTTCGAGTCCATCTTCTTGCCTGGTAGGTGGCTTGCTTCTTTGTCCTGCAAGTAGAGCAATACCTCTCTCGGCTCGGACCACGTTAGTTTCCTCGTGAAGTTCAAACTCGGAAAATAATTCGTCTAACCTAAGCTTTGAAAGGTCCTTAGAGACCTTGTAGGAATCGACCATGGATGCCCACAAGGTAGTCCTAGGAAATTGTTAAGGCAATCTCTTGCTGTAATATGGTTTTGATGGTGTGGCAAAGGGTTTAAGTTAGTTTGATATGTTGATGTGATATGTGCATTGAAGTCGTGCAGGACTTAGTAATTCGCACATGGAGCCATGGCGAGTTTCACATCTCATGACTCGTGCCTTGAGTCGGTGAAGGATAGCTTTGCGGAAGCCGTGCGCTTGGAGCATCCGAGGGACCGCCGGACGAGAAGCTTGGAGTGAAACCGGAGGAAGTAGACTTCGAGGCAAGAGACGCGAAGGAGCATTGCGGCCGTCGCGATCGCCGAGGGGCGTGGCGAGAACGCGAAGAGAACCGAGGCGAGGACTCAGAAATGAGAGTGGCGATTGTAACCCGGGAAGGGTAGCTCTTAGGTGAAACTTGGCCATTTGGCCAAGTGTCGGATGGGTTTCGACACGGTCATTGCCATGTCATGGCGCGATCGCCTGGTCGAGTGAGTTCGACCGGTATCGGCCATCGGTCGATGTGGCGGCCAATGACCGCCATACGTGGCGTCGGTGCTAAGACAATCGATCGGCTCCGAAGCGGCCGATCGGTAGTCAATAAGGGTTCGACCCGAACGTCGTAGCCAGGCGATCGACTACGGAGGCATCGATCGGCCCGATGAGGTCCATCGATCGGCCCGCCAAGAGTTCCGCTGGACTACAGTCGGGATCCGGCGTGTTCGGAGGTCGTTGTAGTGATGATGGTAGTCGCCAAGGCGGATCGTGATGGCGCAGCAACGGGAAGAAGTTAGCCCTCTCTATAAAAAGAGAGGGTGTAAGCCTTTGAGAGGCTAATGCTCATACTCCAAACGATCTTCCTAGTGCCCCACAAGCTCTAAACTCTTCTTACTTGTCTTTACTTCAATCCTATTGTAAGAAGAGTGATCTTGGTTGTAAAGGTTACCTCCACCTAGCTTTGTGCAAAGGAGAGACCGATAGTGATTGGTTTTGGCGGAGTGATTCACCGTGGACGAATCGGACCGTGGATTAGCGGCGTAGCCGTGAACCACGTTATATCTCGGTGTTTGTATTGCTTGCTTATATCTTGCTTGTCTTTTGCTTTGTATTTGTCTATTCCGCTTGCGCTAACGTTTTGTAGACGAGCAAATTTATGACGTCCAACGTACGAGGGCTATTCACCCCCCTCTAGCCGGCCATATCGATCCTCTTACAAGTGATATCGAGCCTGGGTTGTCACCGGACTAACCGCGCAACAAGCCCTACATCAAAATGGCGGCTCAACATCCATCCTCCGAAGTTTGAAGGAGAATTAAGCAGTGGAAGAAGCGAATGGAGGTATTTTTCAAAGCAGTTTTGATATAATGATTACAATGGAATCCGGTTTCGTTTTGCCTAGGGATGAAGAGGGAAGCCAATAGAGAAATCTAGGTGGACCAAGAGGCAAAGAGAGGAGCACCTTGCAAACTCCAAAGCCAAGCACCATCTCTACAATGTGCTCCCTCAACAAGAGATCAACCGGATCGGAGAATGTGCTAGCGCCAAAGAGATGTGGGAGAAGCTTATAGAACTCCATGAAGGCACATCCGAGGCCAAGCTAGCAAGGAGAGACCTCCTCCGCTCCCAATTATCCAATATAAAACTAGAAAAGGGAGAAAAGGTAACCTCACTACACTCTAGGTTTAAAGAAATTTTAATTGGGCTAACAAGTGTAGGTGAGAAGCTATCAAACCGGATATGGTAATGAAGGCCATAGATGCCTTTCCCCGGTCCTCAAAGTGGAGCTCCATGGTGGACTCATTCTATATCTCAAAGAATTTAGAAGTGAGCACCTTGGAGGAGTTCTTCTCAACAATGGAACTCCACGAAACTAGGCTTGAAGGAATACAAGAGGAGCCTAGAATTCAACCGTCAAGAGGAGTAGCATTATTGGCAAGTAAGGGGAAGAAGAAGATGGAAATCCCCTCCTCCTCCGATGACGAAGCGTCTTCCTCCTCCTCCATGGATAGCACCGAAGAAGCCTACATGGTAAGGAGGGTAAGACGTGCATTTAAGAATTTTAGATTTGATAAATCTAATGATAGGAATAGAAGACCAAGGGGGAAGGTCATATGTTATAATTGCCAAGGAGAGGGACACATAAGGGACAATTGTCCCCTCCTAAACAAAAGCAAAGAAGAAAAGAAAAAGAAAGAAGAGAAGAGGAAGAAGAAGAAGGGGAGCAAGAGAAAGGAAGAAGAAAAGAAGGCAAAAGAAAAGGGGAAGGCCAAAGCATTCAAGGCCAAGACATGGGATGATCCTTCCTCATCCTCCTCCTCATCATCGGATGAGGAGAATGCCTTTGTCACCAATTTGGCCTTGATGGCCTTTGATGACTTGGATTGCTCTTCATCCGAAAATGAAAGATCAAGCTCAAGTGGGGGAAGCTCAAGTGAAGGGGGAGCCTCCACATCCTCCTCATCCGAAGAAGAATAGGACATGGAAACTATGGTAACAAATCTAACCCCTAAGAAAATAGTTTCCATGGTTTCTAGCTTAACTAGAGATTTATTTAGAGCTAAGAAGAAGAACAAAAGCATGCTAGATCAAATTAAGGACCTAGAACAAAAATTAGAAAAAGCATGCTTAAATGATAATATTTCTTCTAGCTTAGATGATGCATGCTCACATGATTATATGCCTTTGGATGTTAATGATGCATGCATAGAGGAAAATAGGGCATTAAGGGAAAAGGTAGATTATTTAACCAAAGCCCTAGAGAAATTCACTATTGGCTCCAACACATTGAACATGATCTTAGGGAGCCAAAGGGCAAGTTTTAACAAGAAAGGCATAGGATACAAAGAAAAGAAAAATGAAAAGGCCTATAAATGCCTAATAGCTAGGGGACAAGATAAAAAGAAAGCAATAGCTAGGAAATGGATCCCCAAGGAGTTTTTAGTGAACCCAATAGGAAAGAATTTATTTTGGGTTCCAAAATCCATCCTTAAGGGTTGAAATAACCCAAGGGTAGTCAACCATATGAACTGGACCTATATCATATTTTGGTTGACTTAGGATGACGGGACAACATTTTTTAGATAGTGTTGGGTGATGATAACGTACCCATAAATAGGTAATAATGCTTAAATCATGATGATTGTTGTAATTCCTATGTATATTTACAATCATGATTTATGTTTGGCACGTTATCATGAGAAATAGGTTTGAATCATGCCTTAGGTGATAATTTGTTTATTATCATCACATAATACCTAATGCATGACTATAATTTGATGAAAACATGAATTTCATGATCATAATGTGAAATTAAATCATATATGTCATTATGATCATGTAGTATGTTAGGTTGATACTTAACCATGATAGAATTGCATGAATATATTGGTTAAGTATATACAAATACCCCCTAGGATACATCTCACACTTACTATAGTCTAACTTGATTGCAAACTTAGCATGGGTGAGATATAAGGATGATACAAATGTCCACTAATGCCTATGGCATTTAGATGGTCATTTAAAGTATCAAAATAGCAATAATAGACCAATCATGGGGAAGACTTATGTTTAATTCATAGACATATTTCCCAAAGATCATGGTTGGATATTTCATATGTTTTCAAAACAATTTCTTACCCTAAAATACATGTTTTGAAACAATTGGATGCAAAACTAGGTAGATAACTTGATACTAGAATGATCAAAAACCTAGTGATTTTTAGAGCCTTTGAATTTTTGGCAAAAACAAGAAAATATAATGAGTTTTCATGAAAAACTATTTTTCATTGATAGATCTACTTAAAAGAAATATGTTCCCCAAATTTCATGATTTTTCAAATTTTCTGGAATTTATAATGCATTTCTGAATTTCGTCCAGAAAATCAGAAATTTGGATTCCTTTGTGCCAGTCGACTGCCATCGATGGTCATTGGTGGCACATGAATCAGGATATTGAAGGCCGAATTCAGTTTATAAACCTCCTACAAGTGGTAGAAATATACTTGATGCCATCAACAAGTGGTACCCAATTTTAAATCAACTTGACATATTTTTCCCTCCATTATACTTGATGCCATGAGCTTATAACTTAGTGTTAATCTTTTTGATGGTGTCAAAGGGGGAGAAATAAGTATGTTTAAGTTAATCACTTTAGGGGGAGAAATATATTGTAGGGGGAGAAAATTTGCATGGAGAGTTTCATGGATTAAGGGGGAGTTGCATGTTGCTATATCATGTTTATCTTTACAAGCTTTCTTACCTTAGAATTTATATCAAATGTTTTTACCTAACTTAAATGGATTGCCACACATCAAAAAGGGGGAGATTGTTAAGGCAATCTCTTGCCGTAATATGGTTTTGATGGTGTGGCAAAGGGTTTAAGTTAGTTTGATATGTTGATGTGATATGTGCGTTGAAGTCGTGCAGGACTTAGTAATTCGCACATGGAGCCATGGCGAGTTTCACATCTCATGACTCGTGCCTTGAGTCGGTGAAGGATAGCTTTGCGGAAGCCGTGCGCTTGGAGCATCCGAGGGACCCCCGGACGAGAAGCTTGGAGTGAAGCCAGAGGAAGTAGACTTCGAGGCAAGAGACGCGAAGGAGCATTGCAGAGCCGTGCGCCTGATGCTGCCAAGGGACGTGGCCGAGAACGAAGAGAACTTGAGCGAGGACTCAGAAATGAGAGTGGCGATTGTAACCCGGGAAGGGTAGCTCTTAGGTGAAACTTGGCCATTTGGCCAAGTGTCGGATGGGTTTTCGACACGCGATCATTGCCATGTCATGGCGATCACTCCTGTCAGTGAGTTCGGCCGGTATCTTGGCGATCGTGGCGTGATCGGCGCCATCGTGGCGATCGGCTAAGACAATCGATCGGCTCAAGCGGCCGATCGGTAGTCAATAAGGGTTCGCCAGAACCGTTCGTAGCCGGCCCAGGCGTCGACTACGGAGGCATCGATCGTGATGAGGTCCATCGATCATTGCCAAGAGTTCCGTTGGACTACAGCGGTCGGGATCCGACGTGTTCGGAGGCCGTTGTAGTAATGGCAGCGATCGCCAAGGGCGCGATCGATGGCGGCAAACGGGAAGAAGTTAGCCCTCTCTATAAAAAGAGAGGGTGTAAGCCTTTGAGAGGCTAATGCTCATACTCCAAACGATCTTCCTAGTGCCCCACAAGCTCTAAACTCTTCTTACTTGTCTTTACTTCAATCCTATTGTAAGAAGAGTGATCTTGGTTGTAAAGGTTACCTCCACCTAGCTTTGTGCAAAGGAGAGACCGATAGTGATTGGTTTTGGCGGAGTGATTCACCGTGGACGAATCGGACCGTGGATTAGCGGCGTAGCCGTGAACCACGTTATATCTCGGTGTTTGTATTGCTTGCTTATATCTTGCTTGTCTTTTGCTTTGTATTTGTATATTCCGCTTGCGCTAACGTTTTGTAGACGAGCAAATTTACGACGTCCAACGTACGAGGGTTATTCACCCCCCTCTAGCCGGCCATATCGATCCTCTTACAGAAATGAATTAAGAACGTACCTTAGTAGGTCACGATTTTCGACCTTGTGTCCTATGGTGTGCAGGCCATTGACAATGTCCTGGACACAGGCATGTAGTTGCGTTGTCGTCTCGTGTTCCTGCATCTTAAGGTTATACAACTTATTGAAAAGAAGGTCACGTTTACATACCTTAGCATCGGACGTTCCTTTGTGTAGCTCGATTAATTTGTTCCATAGGTCCTTGGCGCTAATGAATGGTCCGATGCGGTTGAGTTCCTCCTTGGACAACCCGCATTGCAATATTTGAGTTGCTCTTGCATCGGCTTCAATTTTCCTCTTGGTTGTGTTAGTCCACTTGTTGAAATCCAAGGGCTCTCCTTGATCATTGGTGGGTAGAGCAAAGCCGGTTTGGATTATTATCCAAGTCTCGACTTGTGTTTTCAAGAAACACTCCATCCGACCTTTCCAATAACGGAAATCATCTCCGTTAAAGAACGGAGGTTGGGTGGTGCTATACCCCTCAATGTGAGCAATTAAGTATCTTACAAAACACGAATAAAAACCAAAGGGAATTCCAAGACTTGGTCTGGGATTAGTAATGCGGGAAATAACTAGGAAATAAATAGAATTAAATGAGAAAAATAAGAAACTAATAAAAAATAACAACTTACGACCTTTGATGTCCCTGAAAGGGTATTAGACGTTGGATTTTGGGTCTGGAAACAGCTTGTTACAAGGGTAAACCCTGGTAAGAAATGTAGATCTCTCATAGAGCTTCGATTTGGTAGGTAGATCGTTATGTGAGTCCACTTGTACGAAAAGTTATGGCCGTTTTACCGTCAACTACTCCAAGAGAGAAAACTTGCAAGCACACAACCAAAAGAAACATACCAAGACTTCGTCTTGGATTAGTAGTACGGGAGGAAAAAGACCAAAAAAAAAAAATACGAATCGAAAAATACGAACAAAAAACCAAAATGTGCTAGATTGGTGGTTTCACCAAATCTTAGCGCCCACGCTCTGATACCAATTGTTGGATCGAGAAGCGTCGCTAGAGGGGGGGGTGAATAGCGATCGTAAATCTTTCGTTCGTTGAGACACAAGTAAACGAGTAAGCAAAGCGGAAAATAAAGTGACATGTTTATTTTACTTGGTTCACAATGCAGCGATTGCTACTCCAAGGCCCTATCGGTCCTAGACCGCGTACGGAGGGCAAAGCACTATAACGTCTCCTCCTCGTTGAAGGTAGGAGACAACGATCACAAAATCCGGAAGTACGAGGATGAGGCAACAAGCCTACCTCACCTTGTTACGAATAAAAACAACGAATACAATATTAAAATATATTACTAGATGCTGCTACCGACGAAGAAGATCTGAGCTTGTTGTCGTGTCGGCGTTATGACGGTGTTGGAGCGTTGGCGTTGTAGGAGCACTTGATGAATAAACTTGATGATCTTTGGAGTTGGAATCCTCCCCTCCTTTTATAGATTTTGGCCTCTAAATTTGTCTCCTCATATTTCGGAATAGATCACGAAGTTGTCCAAATTTTATCGCGAAGTGTCCGCGTCAAATGTTATTCGTTTGGACCTAGCACAAAGGTTGATTAAATGCGCCATCATCGATCGATGCCTCCCATCACCGATCGATGAGCATCCACCGCCTAATGTCCGTGATCATTGCCCGGCTGGCCACTTCCCTCCAGTAAGAGGTTAGCTCGAAAAATGATAAATACGATGGTTTCTAACCATCCGATCTCGACCTAGTCCTTCTACAAAAAGTCTTAGTTGGATCGCCGCCTACGGTCATCCCCGTAAAGAGGACACGACCTTACAATATCTCACTCACACGAGCTTTCCTCGATACTTACCTTGTAGCTCTCACTTCCGGCCTTCCACTTGATTCCTTCGGCTCCCTCCGAAGTCACTCGAGTGTCGCCCGACCACCGCCGCTTCCTCTGGGTGTCACTAGCCTTCAGCTCCAGCTTTAGTACTTTTCTGCACACTCGATTTAGCTCGTGAGATAACGATGTAGACTTAACTTTGTGTCTTTGTCATAATCAAAACAGAGGTTCGATTATCTAGTGCCCTTACACCAACATTGGTTTGGCTTCTCCCTTAGGGTCAGTGGCAACACAAGAAAAGAATAAGGGTTTCCTCTCCTTCTTTGATCTTGGTCGGCTTCTCCTTCTCCTCTCGTAGGGCAGCTCCTTCTTCCCTCAAGTCTTGGCGGGTGGCAACAATAGTTTCTCTCTTAGTCGACGCCCATCTCCCTTTCTTCCTCTCCTTGGCCGACGGCAACATCCAAGCTAGGTTACTTGGTGGTCGACACTAGATAGGAGAAGAAGTGTTTGGTATTCTTCCCTTTTTTCGGAGCGAGCAAGGAAGCGAAGAACGTGATCTAGGAGGATTCATCTCATGGAGGATCGTTGCCCACACAACGTCCAAGAGGAGGATATGACATACAATATAAGATCAAGAGGTAAACAAGAGGTATAATCTTGTTTGTTTTTATTTAGTTCTTTTGTATTATGCATGTGGTTAATTTACTTGGACCCCGATGATAAACACAAAAACCGGCGATCCGTACATCATCTATTCCGTGACTAATCGAGGAAAAGAGTTAGGTTGCTTGAACAACAAGTTTGTTAAAGCGACGACTCTAATCGAATAGCACGATGATGGATCGGTTGCTTGGGTAATCCGTCTTCGTCAAGGATTAATTTTTTAATCCGGGGACATAGATAGGATTGCCATGCACAAGCGACCAAGTTGAAGTGGGAAGAGAAGTTTCTCCCTTTATATAATTGCACAATCTTCCAGTCCCATAGAGCACACCATTCAAAGTTATGTAACAATAATTGTTAGTAAAAGTTAAATGGTACCCATTTCTATTTAAGCAAGAAATAGAAATGATGTTCTTTATCAACGAAAAGCAATTGTTCAGTTCTAAGATAAGTCCTGTAGGGAGTCTCAATAAATATGTTCCGATGGTTAGTGAAGCAACCTTTGTTCCATTCCCAACACGTAAATTTGACTCTCCCTTGACGAGTCTTCTTCTATTCCTTAGCCCATGGATGTTATTACATATATGTGAGCCACACCCAGTATCCAATACCTAAGTGTCTGAGGAAATAGAATGACAATCAATAACGAATATATCTGAAGAAGTTGGGGCATCATATGCCTTATTCTTCTTCACGGACTCAAGATAAATCTTGTAGTTTCATCGCAAATGACCATCCTTGCCACATTGATGGCAAGTACCCTTTTGAGTTGTTTCTTCCTTCTTCTTCCCCTTATGATGTTTCTTTGATTTCCTCCTAGAAGGCTTCACAAATGAACCTTCTTGCATCTCAGAGGTGAAGAGGAGCTTGGAGACTTCGAACCATTCGAATCTCACTTGCCTATCAAACAACTCATAAAGATGAAAGACTATGGTATGAGCATCCATATGCTCATGTTGCTTTCACAGCTCAGGTACCATCACAGCTAACATGATTCAACTCACTAGTTCAGAATCACTCACATATTTCTGATGGGCCAACAATTGGTTCCGAGATGCGTCATCACTAGGACGGGCAGGAAGAGGTGCTTCGAGGACATAAGCTTTTCATCCTTGAGAATAATTTTCAAGTTTCTAAGCTAGCCCAAGAAGTTCGGCACAGTCAATTTATTCGAATCTAAAATAGAGCGCAAATTCAAAGACGTCATGATCAATCGATTAACCTAGAAATACAAATCGAGCATATATGAGAAAAATTATTTTAAATGCATCCACATACATTTACAAAATCCCATTCATTTTTCAAAATAAAAAACCCTCAAAATTAATTCGGGAGAACGTAGGTCCATCTCCAAATGGGTTGATATTCAACATAGATAAGAACAACCTTGGAGTGAGTCCAAAAAGCCATTCTTAGCTATGATGGTAGGTATCAAGTATACCGAATGCATATCACGTATATGTAACTATCACAATGTACTATCAACTAATTGAATGTTCACACATACATTAGGTTGTTAACATATTAAAAAGTATGCATCATATGCATAGCACCCAAATTCACCTCTCTTCACACCGACCTTGGAGTGAGTCCAACAAATTGATGCTTCAAGTTAGAGCCGACCCATTAATCGCGAAATAGTTTTAATATGGTTAGAGCGCATTCAACCAATTAGCTAGTCTTGGAGTTGTTGCTGCAATAGGCCCATGTCATGGGATTGACTGGACTCGAGTTTTGACTCGAACTGTATTTTGATGTTAGACAAAATGTATGACATGGGATTGTCATGGGAAGTCCAATATGGGTTGGCCACATAAGTCCAAGTGTGCAGCCTTTGCGGTGAAAGTCCAACCATAGGGCTTGGCATGGAAAATCCAAGCATAGGGCTTGGTGTTGAGAAAATCCAAGCATAGGGCTTGGTGTTGGTAAAATCCAAGCATGAGGCTTGGTGTGGGAAGTCCAACATGGGTTGGCCACGTAAGTCCGAGGGTGTAGCCTTGGCAGTGAAAGTCCAACATGGGTTGGCATTTGGGAAGTCTTGAGGACTTGGCAAGTCACTAGTCTCATAGGCACGGGGTCCTTGAGTCAGTGAAGAATGACATTGCGAAGCTGTGTGCTTGGTGCATCCGAGGGACCGCCGAACGGGGAGCAAATGGAGTCAGACCCAAGGGAAACAAACTACGAGGGCAAGAGACGTGAAGGATGGCATTGCGAAGCCGTGCGCTTGGTGCATCCGAGGGATGTTTGCCGAGAGAAGAGAGCTTCGATGGGAAACTCCATGAGAGGATGAGGTGGACTTGGCCATGTGGCTAAGACTGAGTGTCGGATGCTCAAACAAATTGATGTTTGATGTTTTACTCGACATCAGTCGACTTGCATAAGTGCCAGTCGACTACTCTAAGTCGACTGGGTTCGACTGGTGTTCGACTGATCGAGTTCTACCCGAACAGTCGACTGCCAATGGATGGCAGTCGACTGATGACACCATCAGTCTACTTCTGAGGTCCAGTAGTCGACTGATCGTGGTGAATTTGGGCACAAAATGTTTTCTAGTCGAGTGATCTCACAGAGCACTCGACTGATGGGGTTACCAGTCGACTAATGGGTATGATAAGTCGACTGAAGGTTATCTATTGGGTTTTTACCAACATTGATTAAGTCATTGTGAGACAACGACTACGATGCTTGATCATTGGAGGTCACGGCAATACCAACGTAATCAGCCCGAGGCAAGCATAAAAGGAGGTTGGGGAAAGATTTCATCAAAACTTTTGGGAAGATTTTGAAGGGGAATTGTGCTGCATTCCAGTCCTTCAAGAGCAAACTAAAGCAAGCAATAAGTAAGTGATCAAAGAAAAATTTTGTAAAGTATTCTTTACTTGTATTTCTTCTTGTATTTATATTTTCTTGCATTACTTAGTGTATTTGCTTGTACGATATTTCTCCACCTTCGACGTGTTGTCGAGAAGGAGTGTTGTTAGTGTCATGCGCATAACACGAGCTCATTGAGCTCACCCCGTGGAGTAGAAACTCTAAGATTCTGAAGCACGTATATCGATTATATCTTGTGTGTTGTATTGTATTCGTAATTGTTATTTGTATATCTACTGCGTATTGATGAACATTGTAGACAAACACACGACGAGCGATCGATTTCCATCATCGTACGTGATTAGGGCTATTCACCCACCTCTAGTTAGCCACCGATCCTCCAACAAGTGGTATCAAAGCGAGGAGCTTGTTGCAGATTCATCGCCAACACAAGCACGACAAGATGGCTGGCTTGAACCTCCAACCACCAAAGTTCGAAGGGGATTTTCAATGGTGGAAGAGAAAAATAGAGGTATATCTCGAAATCGATTTTGATATAATGTTAATTCTAGAAAATGGTTTCAAAATGCCTAGGGATGAAGACAATAGGAAAATTTAAAAGACGAGATGGAACAAGGACCAAATCAAGGATTTCAAGACAAATCTCAAGGTAATAAAATTGCTTAGTGATTTAATTCCTAACAACATTTGGTATACGCTAGGTGAATATAGGGATGCAAATGACCTATGGCATAAGGTGATCAAATTCAATGAACATCCCGAATCGGCACAAGTAGAGGAGGAAGCCGAGGAAGAATGGCCATCAACATCTGGATCCGAGGATGTTGAAGAATCCCCATCTACATTCGAATATGTGGATGACTTGGTGGAAACCTCCACCTCTAACATTGAGGGGCAGGAGAGGTGTTCCATCCCGGAACAAGATCAAGACGAAACATCTACATCCGGGAGAAGTGAAGATCAAGAGGCTTCCACCTCCCTTGGTAACTCATGCATTATAATTAAAGATAAAAAAAACACATCATATGCTTTGAGTGTAGGGAGAAAGTGTTAAGGCAATCTCTTGCCGTAATATGGTTTTGATGGTGTGGCAAAGGGTTTAAGTTAGTTTGATATGTTGATGTGATATGTGCGTTGAAGTCGTGCAGGACTTAGTAATTCGCACATGGAGCCGTGGCGAGTTTCACATCTCATGACTCGTGCCTTGAGTCGGTGAAGGATAGCTTTGCGGAAGCCGTGCGCTTGGAGCATCCGAGGGACCGCCGGACGAGAAGCTTGGAGTGAAGCCGGAGGAAGTAGACTTCGAGGCAAGAGACGCGAAGGAGCATTGTAGAGCCGTCGCTGATCTTTGCCTTAGGGGCGTGGCCGAACGAAGAGAACCGAGCGAGGACTCAGAAATGAGAGTGGCGATTGTAACCCGGGAAGGGTAGCTCTTAGGTGAAACTTGGCCATTTGGCCAAGTGTCGGATGGGTTTTCGACACGATCGCCATGTCATGGCGATCGGCCGCTCTAATCAGTGAGTTCGGCGGTATCGGATGGATTGTAGCGGTCGGCGCCATCGTGGGCGATCGCGCCAAGACCATCGATCGGCTGGCGGCCGATCGGGATCAATAGGGTTTCGACCCGCAGAACCGTTCGTAGCCGGCGGCGATCGACTACGGAAGCATCGATCGGATGAGGTCCATCGATCACCGCCAGAGTTCCGTTGGACTACAGCGGTCGGGATCCGGCGTGTTCGGAGGCTGTTGTAGTGTGATCGGTGCCAAGTCTGTGATCGCGGTGGCGGACAACGGGAAGAAGTTAGCTCTCTCTATAAAAAGAGAGGGTGTAAGCCTTTGAGAGGCTAATGCTCATACTCCAAATGATCTTCCTAGTGCCCCACAAGCTCTAAACTCTTCTTACTTGTCTTTACTTCAATTGTTGGGCTTTTCCGGGCCGCAAAAACCGCTTTTTGCGTTGCGGAAACCCCGGAAGTCCCGGCCACGGATCCGTGCGAAGAAGTATTAAAACTAATTACATGTATGTGCTTACAAAATCCTCTAGATCTACCTTAGAACTAAGAGATAAGGATGTTACCCTTGATGCGATGCCCTTCGCAAATCCCGCTCGTCCAAAGTCCGCCGGAACTCGAGAGTGTCAAGTGCACACTCCTCTATGGTATCCACACAAGCAATAGGTGGAAGAAAACTCAACCTTGAGTGTGCTAGCACTCCTTGGTTGGTTCGGCCAAAGAGAGGAAGGAGAGGGAGAGCTTGAGAGGAAAATTCCCAAGGAAGAAGATGAAGTAATGAGTGATTACTCACAAAATGAATTTTAACTCACATAACCCCCAATTGGTGGCCGGCCACTTCATGGTGGGGGTGTTACATGCATGCATGTAACTCCCATGACCCTTGGTCTCCCTCATGATGTGGCACTAATTGACCAAGTCAATGATGATGTGGAGCATCATCATTGGCCATACCTAGTCATCATCATGACATGGCAATTGGTCAAGTCAAACTTGACCTTTCAACTTCCCTCTCCAGTCAAGTCAAACTTGACCTCTAATCTCCCATGGTTGATCAACTCTAACCACTTGACTCAAGTCAATTTAATATAATGAATCTCTATTCATTAATTTAAATTGATTTGATGAATCAAATCTCAATTAGACTCATTCAACACTTGAATCAACTTGAGTCTAACTCAATTAGTCTAATTTGGATTACTCGGACGCCAATTTGGTTCATCCCATGCACCTAATCCTCATGGTTCATCATATGAACCTACTCTCCATCTAATTGCTCTTATGTGTGTGACCCTATAGGTTCTTGTAACGTTGGCAATGTCCCTAAACCGATTTAGGAACATAAGCAATGAGCGGTATCTAGCAACACATCATTGCTACCCAAGTTACAAGAATGTTGAGCTCAACATCACCTTTGTGACTACTAATTGTGACTCTCACAATATGTGACAATGTCCCTCTATCCTTGACATCTAGATTGACCAATCGAGGCATAGACCGTGTCATCCTCGGTACAATCTAAATCTTGAACTCAGTAGACTCACTCTAATCAAATGAGCTCAATATCTCATATTGACTCATTTGGGCATAACCATGCACGCCGTGGTCTCACTCTATCAAGAATATCGATGTCACCCCGTCATATAGGAGGATAGATCCCATCTACATCACTCACATCCCTCGCATAATTAGTTACATACCCGATGTCGCCTTTATAGTCCACCCATTTACGGGTGGCGTTTGTGAAAAAAGTATGCAACTCCTTATGTAGGGAACCATGGTGACTTCAGGTCTAAGGACTAATAGTCATACTAATAGCCACATGAAGTATATGACACTCATATAACGATCCATGATACTTTCTCATGGCGGGTCATTCGTATACATTCTCGATGCATACCCATGTGTCAACTTGATATCTCATATCCATGACTTGTGAGATCAAGTCATCTTGTTGACCTACATGCTAGTCTCTACGCATTAACATTGTTCCTGAATGTTAATACTCGACTAGGAATGATTAAGAGTAGTGTTCTCTATATCATCTCATTATCGATTCAACCAATCGATTGATATAGATAAGAACCTACTACTCAAGGACATTATTATATTTAGTTATTTGGCACCAATACAAGTAAATATAATAACCATGCCTTTATAAATAGGAATATGATACAATAAAGTCCATACAACAATCATCACATGATTGGCTCTGGGGCTTTCACTAACAATCTCCCACTAGCACTAGTGCGATCACGTAGTATCTAATACCCAATGACCTAGTGTGACCATCATGCTTTTTGCGTGCGAAGCCTTGGTCGAGGATGCGATGTTAGCCTCTGTGGGTACTCTGCAAATCTTCACATCTCCTCTATCGATGATCTCTCGAATGAGATGGGCCGTAGTATGTGTTTGGTCATTTGGTGTGGCGAGGTTCCTTAGCACTGCAATCGCTCCATTGTTGTCACAATAGAGCTCTATAGGATCTGCAATGCTAGGAACCACCCCAAGCTCGATAATGAACTTGCGGATCAAGCTGCCTCCTTCTTTGCCTCGAGATCTGCGATATATGCTCGGCCTCTGTTGTAGAATCGGCAAGCGTGTCTGCTTGAACTCTTCGACTCACAGCGCCACCATTCAAGCAAAACCACGAACCACATTGCGATCTGTAATCATCAGTCGGTTTGGAAGTGGCATCATTGTAACCCTTCTGACTAGCTCCTCATCGCCTCGAATATCAAGAAATATTCTTTAGTCCTTCTCAAGTACTTAAGAATATTCTTGGCTACTATCGATGGCGCTCACGGATCATTTGTATCTACTCGTCATGCTCAAAGCATACGAGACATCGGAGACAGTACGCATAGCGTACATGATAGATCCTATAGCTGATGCGTAAGGGATCTTATCCATGCGGTCTCTCTCCTCTCTAGAGACTTTGAGTCTTCGAAAGACTCACACCATGTGACATCGGCAGAAGTTCCTTCTTGGAATTACATGCGTGGCAAAGTATCTGTGTCGATGTATGTATGTACTCGACTTAGGCAAGCAATCTCTTAGATCTATCTCTATAGATCTTGATGCCTAGAATACGGTTGCTTCACCTAAGTCCTTTCATTGAAAGCCGTCCCGGCCAAGTCTTCCGCGGTAGCGAAGGGATGTCATTCCCAATAGTAGTATGTCATCCACATACAATACAAGGAACACAAGCTGTGTTCCCATTAACCCTCTTGTAGACCACGAGGTTCATCTTCATTCTTGATGAAACCAAAGCTGTTTGATCGCATCATCGAATCGAAGATTCGACTCGAAGCTTGCTTTAGGCCATAAATGGACCTTTGCGGCTTGCGTACCTTCCCGATATCTTTGTGGATCTACAAAACCCTCGGGTTGTGTCATGTACACATCCTCGAGTAAGTTTCCATTCGAAAGCGGTTTTGACATCCATCTGCGGATCTCATGTCGTGGTATCTTTGCGATAGCAAGCAAGATCGAATGGACTTAAACATACGCCCTTTGGAGAAAAGGTTTCATCATAGTCAATACCATGAATTTGCTTGAAACCTTTAGCCAATCGGCCCTTATAGGTATCGTAAGTCCATCCATGTCAGTCTTTCTCCTAAAGACCCACTTACACCCAATGGGTTTGACCCCTTGGTGGATCGACCAAAGTCCATACTTGGTTGGTGTACATGGATTCCATCTCGGATCTCATGGCGTCTAGCCATTTCTCGAGAATCTGGGCTCATCACGGCTTCTACGATGGGAGGTAGGCTCATTCTCAATGAGCATAGCGTCATCGTGAATCGAGACAAGAGAAATATGAGTATCTCTCGGTGAGCAGCGTGCCCTATCGGACTGCGAAGAGAGGTAGGTCTACTTGAGCATTGGTTGTTCCACAGCGGCGACTCTTTGTACAACAACCTCATCACCCACAACACTTTGTGGTTCTGTTCAACCTCCATCAAGGCCTCAGTGCTATGGTCCTTATCTTGAATTTCTTCAAGATCGAAGGTACTCCCACTAGTTTTCTAGAAACAAAATCCCTTTCTAGAAAAACCCGTCTTTGCCACAAACACTTTGTCTTGGCTGGAATGTAGAATAATATCCTTTGTATCCTTGGGATATCCAACAAAATAGCACCTATCGGATTTGGGTCCCGGTTTATGCGAGACTTGGCGTCGACGTAAGCCTCACAACCCCAAATCCTCATAAAGACATCTTGGGATTTTTCCTGTCCATATCGTATATGGTGTCTTTACCATGACCTTGGATGGTACACGGTTAAGGGTAAAGGTCTGGTGTCGAGCATATCCCCAAAAGGATATAGGAAGATCTGTGTGACTCATCATAGATCGTACCATATCCAATAAAGTCGATTCCTCCTTTCGGATACACCATTCCACCGTGGTGTTCGGGAGGAGTGAGTTGGGATAGAATCCCACACTCGGCTAGATAGTCACGAAACTCATGGCTAAGGTATTCACCACCTCGATCCGATCGAAGTATCTTAATACTCTTGCCAAATTTGGTTTTGTACTTCATTCTTGAATTCTTTGAACTTTTCAAAGGATTCTGATTTGTGTGTCATGAGATACACATAACCATATCTACTGAAGTCATCAGTAAATGTAATGAAGTACCTGTAACCACCTCTAGCAGCAACATTGAAAGGACCACATACATCACTATGTATAAGTCCTAACAAATCTGTTGCTCTTTCGCTGTGTCCACTAAAGGGAGTCTTGGTCATCTTGCCTAAAAGGCAAGACTCGCATGTCTCATATGATTCAAAATCAAATGAGTCTAACAGCCCATCCTTATGGAGCTGAGATAAGCGACTCTCATTTATGTGACCTAAGCGACAATGCCAGAGATAAGTTTGGTTCAACTCATTTGACTTGAACCTCTTGGTACTTATGTTATAGATAGGGCTCTCTAAGTCTAGAAAGTAGAGTCCGTTCATTAGAGGTGCACTACAATAGAACATATCATTTAAATAAACTGAACAACATTTGTTCTTTATTATAAATGAAAAACCTTTCTTGTCCAAACAAGAAACTGAAATGATGTTCTTAGTTAAGGCAGGCACATAACAACATTCATCTAATTCTAGTACAAGCCCAGAGGGCAGAGATAGATCATAAGTTCCTATAGCAACAGCAGCAACCCTTGCTCCATTGCCTACTCGTAGGTCCACCTCGCCCTTTGTCAATACCCTGCTATTTCTCAGCGCATGCACATTGGTACAAATGTGAGATGCACATCCGGTATCTAATACCCATGATGAAGAAATAGATAGATTGACTTCTATAACATTTATACCAGAAGTAGAAGTCTCACTTCTCTTCTTCTTAAGATCTTCCAGGTATGCCTTGCGATTCACGCTTCCAGTGTCGCTTCCTTGCGGTAAAGCAAGCCCCTTCCTTGGCTACCCCTCCTTTGGGTTTAAGTTCTTTGCCTTTGCCCTTGGCTTGGGACTTTCCCTTACCTTTAGGCTTTCCCTTGCCTTTCTTTTGCACCATCAAAATGGTGTCGATTTACCCTTCTTAGGTTAAGCTCAGTGATTCTCAACATGCCGAGCATTTTCAGATGGCTTATCAATTTCATTCATGTTATAATTCATGACAAATTGATCGAAGGCTCTTGGCAAAGATTGCAAGATTAGGTCAGTGGCCAGCTCTTGGCCAAGTGGGAATCCCAGCCTTTGTAGGTTTTCTACGTACCCAATCATCTTGAGTACATATGAACCTACAGGAGTCCCTTCTTGCATTTTAGACCCAAATAGTGCTTTAGAGACTTCATATCTCTCATGCCTAGCTTGTCCTTGATATAGTTGACGAAGATGTCCAACCATATCATAAGCATTCATGAACTCATGTTGCTTCTGAAGCTCAGAGTTCATGGTCGCGAGCATTAGACATGACACATCTAATGCATCATCTTGATGCTTCTTGTAAGCATCTTTGTCACCAGAGGCATGGCGGGAGGTGCCTCGGAATGTGCTCCAGACGTCACTTCCTTTCTTGGGTGAGAACAATTCTCAGGTTCCTGTACCAGTCCAGGAAATTTGCTCCATTGAGCTTGTCCTTCTCAAGGACAGATCGCAGAGAGAGAGTGTTCGTATTGTTTGACATAGTAATCTACAACATACAATGCAGAGAATTAATATCATATTCCTTTTATCATTTAATTAGGCCTTTAATCAAATGATGCTCCCACTGAATTATAGGAATTTTATAGAATCAAGTTATGGATGTGGTCAAACCACATTTACTTGATTCATACAAACTAGCTATAATTCTTGTGGGACAAGATCCACATCATACTAAGCCTTGAGTTAGCTTTGGCTAAATCGCCCAAGACTTAGTACGATCGGTGGGTAACACATTACCGATTACATCTCTATGCAACTCTTGTTTATAGGATTAAGACCCACATTTACAAAAGACCTTGAGTTAGCTTTGGCTAAATCGCCCAAGATTTAGTGTAAATGCGATCTTAACCTATCTTTCCAACGATTGGAATATGCCTATAGTTCTACTCGATCCAATTGAGTTAACTAGTTTTGCTCAATCTAATTGAGCTTACTCTAACGAGTCGTGATAGGCGGGACCAAGATTGTCCCTCCGCACCCTACCAAGATAATATGCGTTGCTCTGCTTTGGCAGATTCAACAACAACAAATGATCGAGGTAGTGATGGGTATCAAGGCTCGGTAGGCATTTTCGAGTTGATTCGATTATGATCTAATCTAATCATAATGTGTATCTTATACGCATTTAGGCCTTTATTATCCTATATTAGCATGCATCATATACATACATTCATTATTCTAGCATGCATCATATACATACAAGAAAATTAACCTAGCATGCATCATATACATACAAGCATTTTTCCACTAGCATGCATCACATACATACAAGCATAAATCAATTAAATATATATATATCAACATATATATATATATAATTAAATGTGATATAGTCATGGCCCTACTACGATCTTCTCAAGCCAATGAGAAGATCGGACGGTCAACCTAAGGCTAGCGGCTTCTCCAAGCGCTTCCTTTGACCGCCATGTGTCGTCGTCACCCTTCTCGTAAGCTCGTCTTCAAGTGGACTTTCCACCGCTCCATTTTGTACATTACAAATACGAAACTCGAGTTACATTCGAGTCTAAAACTATTTACAACTAGAATATTAAAGAAGAGGTGCGGCGCGCAGTCGCAAACATTTTACAACACGCACAACCACAAAAAGCGGCCGTATTATGAATTACAACACACATAATCCAATCAATTGGGTTATTGGGCCATGACAATCACAGAATCATACATAATTCTAAATTATGTATTTTACAGAAAATTTCTATAATTTTTCCTAATTTATTTCAAATTTATGAGTCATCTCTCCGAAACGGTCCCGCTAAGCGGTTTCTGGGCGCGATCGCGGGACATGGCCCCTTTCGGGGATAGGGGCAGCGCCCCTACTCGCAAAATAAACTTCGCGAGTGTCCCTACAACGATCCTACAGTGACTTAAGTCGCTGTCCCAAAAACCTAAAGCGAGAACTCGCCGATTCGGAGAGTTTTTCTCGACGGTTGAAGCCTACGAGTGTCCCAACACTCGTTGCTTCGACTCTACGAGAAAAATACCCAAAAATTCTATAAAATTAGGAAATTTACAGAAACATAAAATCTGTAATTTTTATATCTAATATAAAAAATACAAAAACGAAACACATACATGCTTCGCACGTGGCTCTGATACCACTGTTGGGCTTTTCCGGGCCGCAAAAACCGCTTTTTGCAGGAAACCCCGAAGTCCACGGATCCGTGCGAAGAAGTATTAAAACTAATTACATGTATGTGCTTACAAAATCCTCTAGATCTACCTTAGAACTAAGAGATAAGGATGTTACCCTTGATGCGATGCCCTTCGCAAATCCCGCTCGTCCAAAGTCCGCCGGAACTCGAGAGTGTCAAGTGCACACTCCTCTATGGTATCCACACAAGCAATAGGTGGAAGAAAACTCAACCTTGAGTGTGCTAGCACTCCTTGGTTGGTTCGGCCAAAGAGAGGAAGGAGAGGAGAGCTTGAGAGGAAAATTCCCAAGGAAGAAGATGAAGTAATGAGTGATTACTCACCAAATGAATTTTCACTCACATAACCCCCAAAATGGTGGCCGGCCACTTCATGGAGGGGGAGTTACATGCATGCATGTAACTCCCATGACCCTTGGTCTCCCTCATGATGTGGCACTAATTGACCAAGTCAATGATGATGTGGAGCATCATCATTGGCCGACCATGCCTAGTCATCATCATGACATGGCATTTGGTCAAGTCAAACTTGACCTTTCATCTTCCCTCTCAAGTCAAGTCAAACTTGACCTCTAATCTCCATGGTTGATCAAATCTAACCACTTGACTCAAGTCAATTTAATATAATGAATCTCTATTCATTAATTTAAATTGATTTGATGAATCAAATCTCAATTAGACTCATTCAACACTTGAATCAACTTGAGTCTAACTCAATTAGTCTAATTTGGATTACTCTTAATCCAATTTGGTTCATCCCATGAACCTAATCCTCATGGTTCATCATATGAACCTAATCTCCATCTAATTGCTCTTATGTGTGTGACCCTATAGGTTCTTGTAACGTTGGCAATGTCCCTAAACCGATTTAGGAACATAAGCAATGAGCGGTATCTAGCAACACATCATTGCTACCCAAGTTACAAGAATGTTGAGCTCCAACATCACCTTTGTGACTACTAATTGTGACTCTCACAATATGTGACAATGTCCCTCTATCCTTGACATCTAGATTGACCAATCGAGGCATAGACCGTGTCATCCTCGGTACAATCTAAATCTTGAACTCCAAGTAGACTCACTCTAATCAAATGAGCTCAATATCTCATATTGACTCATTTGGGCATGGCCATGCACTTCGTGGTCTCACTCTATCAAGAATATCGATGTCACCCCCGTCATATAGGAGGGATAGATCCCATCTACATCACTCACATCCCTCCGCATAATTCGTTACATACCCGATGTCGCCTTTATAGTCCACCCATTTACGGGTGACGCGTTTGAAAGCCAAAGTATGCAACTCCTTATGTAGGGAACCATGGTGACTTCAGGTCTAAGGACTAATAGTCATACTAATAGCCACATGAGAAAGTATATGACACTCATATAACGATCCATGATACTTTCTCATGGCGGGTCATTCAGTATACATTCTCCAATGCATACCCATGTGTCAACTTGATATCTCATATCCATGACTTGTGAGATCAAGTCATCTTGTTGACCTACATGCTAGTCTCTATGCATTAACATTGTCCCTGAATGTTAATACTCGACTAGGAATGATTAAGAGTAGTGTTCTCTATATCATCTCATTATCGATTCAACCAATCGATTGATATAGATAAGAACCTACTACTCAAGGACATTATTATATTTAGTTATTTGGCACCAATACAAGTAAATATAATAACCATGCCTTTATAAATAGGAATATGATACAATAAAGTCCATACAACGATCATCACATGATTGGCTCTAGGGCTTTCACTAACATCAATCCTATTGTAAGAAGAGTGATCTTGGTTGTAAAGGTTACCTCCACCTAGCTTTGTGCAAAGGAGAGACCGATAGTGATTGGTTTTGGCGGAGTGATTCACCGTGGACGAATCGGACCGTGGATTAGCGGCGTAGCCGTGAACCACGTTATATCTCGGTGTTTGTATTGCTTGCTTATATCTTGCTTGTCTTTACTTATATTTGTATATTCCGCTTGCGCTAATCTTTTGTAGACGAGCAATTTACGACGTCCAACGTACGAGGGCTATTCACCCCCCCTCTAGCCGGCCATACCGATCCCCTACAAGTGGTATCAGAGCCGAGGTTGCTTGTCACCGGACTAACCGCCGCAACAAGCCCTACATCAAAAATGGCCGGCTCCAACATCCATCCTCCGAAGTATGAAGGAGAATTCGCTTGGTGGAAGAAGCGAATGGAGGTATTTTTCGAAACGGATTTTGATATAATGATTACAATGGAATCCGGTTTTGTTTTGCCTAGGGATGAAGAGGGAAAGCCAATAGAGAAATCTAGGTGGACCAAGAGGCAAAGAGAGGAGCACCTTGCAAACTCCAAAGCCAAGCACCATCTCTACAATGTGCTCCCTCAACAAGAGATCAACCGGATCGGAGAATGTGCTAGCGCCAAAGAGATGTGGGAGAAGCTTATAGAACTCCATGAAGGCACATCCGAGGCCAAGCTAGCAAGGAGAGACCTCCTCCGCTCCCAACTATCCAATATAAAACTAGAAAAGGGAGAAAAGGTAACCTCACTACACTCTAGGTTTAAAGAAATTTTAATTGGGCTAACAAGTGTAGGTGAGAAGCTATCAAACCGGGACATGCTCATGAAGGCTATAGATGCCTTTCCCCGGTCCTCAAAGTGGAGCTCCATGGTGGACTCATTCTATATCTCAAAGAATTTAGAAGTGAGCACCTTGGAGGAGTTCTTCTCAACAATGGAACTCCACGAAACTAGGCTTGAGGGAATACAAGAGGAGCCTAGAATTCAACCCTCAAGAGGAGTAGCCTTGATGGCAAATAAGGGGAAGAAGAAGATGGAAATCCCCTCCTCCTCCGATGACGAAGCATCTTCCTCCTCCTCCATGGATAGCACCGAAGAAGCCTACATGGTAAGGAGGGTAAGACGTGCATTTAAGAATTTTAGATTTGATAAATCTAATGATAGGAATAGAAGACCAAGGGGGAAAGTCATATGCTACAATTGCCAAGGAGAAGGGCACATAAGGGACAATTGTCCTCTCCTAAACAAAAGCAAAGAAGAAAAGAAAAAGAAAGAAGAGAAGAGGAAGAAGAAGAAGGGGAGCAAGAGAAAGGAAGAAGAAAAGAAGGCAAAAGAAAAGGGGAAGGCCAAAGCATTCAAGGCCAAGACATGGGATGATCCTTCCTCATCCTCCTCCTCATCATCGGATGAGGAGAATGCCTTTGTCACCAATTTGGCCTTGATGGCCTTTGATGACTTGGATTGCACTTCATCCGAAAATGAAGGATCAAGCTCGAATGGGGAGAGCTCAAGTGAAGGGGGAGCCTCCACATCCTCCTCATCCGAAGAAGAAGAGGACATGGAAACTATGGTAACAAATCTAACCCCTAAGAAAATAGTTTCTATGATTTCTAGTTTAACTAAGGATTTATTTAGAGCAAAGAAGAAAAATAAATGCATGCTTGAACAAATTAAGGACCTAGAACAAAAATTAGAAAATGCATGCTTAAATGATAATATTTCTTCTAGCTTAAATGATGATGCATGCTCACATGATTATATGCCTTTGGATGTTAATGATGCATGCATAGAGGAAAATAGGGCATTAAGGGAAAAGGTAGATTATTTAACCAAAGCCCTAGAAAAATTCACTATAGGCTCCAATACCCTTAACATGATAATTGGGAGCCAAAAGGCAAGTTTTAACAAGAAGGGCCTAGGATATAAAGAGAAGAAAAATGAGAAGGCCTATAAATGCCTAATTGCTAGGGGACAAGACAAAAACAAAGTAATAGCTAAGAAATGGATCCCCAAGGAATATTTAGTGAACCCAATAGGAAAGAACTTATTTTGGGTTCCAAAATCCATCCTTAAGGGTTAGAAAACCCCTAGGGTAGTCAACCATATGGAATTGACCTATATCATATTTTGGTTGACTTAGGATGACGGGACAACATTTTTTAGATAGTGTTGGGTGATGATAACGTACCCATAAAAAGGTAATAATGCTTAAATCATGATGATTAATGTAATCCCTATGTATATTTGCAATCATGATTTATGTTTTTGAAATTTGGCACGTTATCATGAGAAATAGGTTTGAATCATGCTTTAGGTGATACTTTATTTATTATCACCACATAATACCTAATGCATGATTATAATTTGAAGAAAACATGCATTTGATGATCATAATGTAAAATTAAATCATATATGTCATTATGATCATGTAGGTTGTTAGGTTGATACTTAACCATGATAGAATTGCATGAATATATTGGTTAAGTATATACAAATACCCCCTAGGATGCATCTCACACTCACTATAGGCTAACTTGATTGCAAACTTAGCATGGGTGAGATGTTAGGATGATACAAAAGTCCACTAATGCCTATGGCATTTAGATGGTCATTTAAAGTATCAAAATAGCAATAATAGACCAATCATGGGGAAGGCTTATGTTTAATTCATAGACATATTGCCCAAAGATCATGGTTGGATATTTCATATGTTTTCAAAACAATTTCTTACCTTAAAATGCATGTATTCATGTTTTGAAACAATTGGATGCAAAACTAGGTAGCTAACTTGATACTAGAATGATCAAAAACCTAGTGGTTTTTAGAGCTTTTGGATTTTTGGCAAAAACAAGAAAATATAATGAGTTTTCATGAAAAACTATTTTTCATTGATAGATATACTTAAAAGAAATATGTTCCCCAAATTTCATGATTTTTCGAATTTTCTGGAATTTATAATGCATTTTACGAAATTGGCCCAGAAAATCGAAATTGGAATCCATTAATCGATCATTGCCATCTTGATAGCGATCGTGGCCTGTAAATCAGAACATTGGAGGCCGAATTCAGTTTGTAAACCTACAACGAGTGGTAGAAATATACTTGATGCCATCAACAAGTGGTACCCAATTTTTAAATCAACTTGTCATATTTTCCCTCCATTATACTTGATGCCATGAGCTTATAACTTAGTGTTAATCTTTTTGATGGTTTCAAAGGGGGAGAAATAAGTATGTTTAAGTTAATTACTTTAGAGGGAGAAATATATGATAGGGGGAGAAAATTTGCATAGAGAGTTTCATGGATTATGGGGGAGTTGCATGTTGCAATATCATGTTTATCTTTACATGCTTTCTTACCTTAGAATTTATATCAAATGTTTTTACCTAACTTAAACGGATTGCCACACATCAAAAAGGGGGAGATTGTTAAGGCAATCTCTTGCCGTAATATGGTTTTGATGGTGTGGCAAAGGGTTTAAGTTAGTTTGATATGTTGATGTGATATGTGTGTTGAAGTCGTGCAGGACTTAGTAATTCGCACATGGAGCCGTGGCGAGTTTCACATCTCATGACTCGTGCCTTGAGTCGGTGAAGGATAGCTTTGCGGAAGCCGTGCGCATGGAGCATCCGAGGGACCGCCGGACGAGAAGCTTGGAGTGAAGCCGGAGGAAGTAGACTTTGAGGCAAGAGACGCGAAGGAGCATTGCAGAGCCGTGCGCCTGATGCTGCCGAGGGACGTGGCCGAGAACGAAGAGAACTTCGAAGGCGAGGGACTCCGAGAGATGAGAGTGAGCGATTGTAACCCGGGGAAGGGTAGCTCTTAGGTGAAACTTGGCCATTTGGCCAAGTGTCGGATGGGTTTCGACACACGCCGACCGTCATGCGTCAGGCGCTGATCGCTCGAAGTCAGTGAGTTCGACCGGTATACGACCGATTGGCGATCGGCCACTCGCGTGGGCGATCATTGCCAAGATATCACGATCGGGCGCGGCGATCGGATCAATAGGGTTTCGCCATTGAACCGTTCGTAGCCGGGCGATCGACTACGGAGCATCGATCGTGATGAGGTCCATCGATCGGAGTTCCGTTGGACTACAACGGTCGGGATCCGACGTGTTCGGAGGCCGTTGTAGTGACGGCAGTCGACTGCCAAGTACGGCAGTCGACTGGTGGCGGCCAACGGGAAGAAGTTAGCTCTCTCTATAAAAAGAGAGGGTGTAAGCCTTTGAGAGGCTAATGCTCATACTCCAAACGATCTTCCTAGTGCCCCACAAGCTCTAAACTCTTCTTACTTGTCTTTACTTCAATCCTATTGTAAGAAGAGTGATCTTGGTTGTAAAGGTTACCTCCACCTAGCTTTGTGCAAAGGAGAGACCGATAGTGATTTGTTTTGGCGGAGTGATTCACCGTGGACGAATCGGACCGTGGATTAGCGGCGTAGCCGTGAACCACGTTATATCTCGGTGTTTGTATTGCTTGCTTATATCTTGCTTGTCTTTACTTATATTTGTATATTCCGCTTGCGCTGATCTTTTGTAGACGAGCAATTTACGACGTCCAACGTACGAGGGCTATTCACCCCCCCCCCTCTAGCCGGCCATACCGATCCCCTACAGAAAGGGCATTACAACAGCAAATGCCCAAAATTGTCTAAGAAGAAGGTATTGGCACTAAAAGTCAACCAAAGATCAAAGGATGTGGGAGTCCTCGCTAAAAAGAGCAAAGAGCACATTGTGTGCTTCAAATGCAACCAAAGAGGACATTACCGAAGCTAATGCCCTAAGGAGAGGAAGAAGGGGCAAGAAAGGGCATCTCATGTAGGGGGAGCTTCTAAAGCTAACCCTAAGGTAAATTTAATGAATGCACCTTCTAACTCTAGGACTAAGAAACATGCTAGAAATTACTTTAGTTCACTTGCTATTATCAATGAAAATCATGCTAGTAGGAATAGATATGTTTGCCTAGGTGCCAAGCATGTTGATTTACCTAAGGACAAACCTAGACACCATAACTCTAGACCAATTCTTCCTAGGGAGTCTATTGGGAGAATTGAAGAAAATTTAGATATTAATTCCAAGAAGTCTAGGCATATGCCTAGGAAGAGTCTTTCCCAAAGAAAGAATGGAAATTGAAAAATGAGAAAATTAGAACTAGAAAACCAAGCCTTGAGGTCAAGGCTTGAGAAACTTGAGAAGACCTTAGCAAGAATTACAAATTCAATTAAGAGGTTAAAAGATCAAAATCTAAGATCTAGGAGACAAGAACCGATTAAGGACAAGAGAGGTTTGGGTTACAAAGGCTATGTCCTACCATAATTTTCCATTTGATTATGGAACTACTTCTAGGTCTAGAAAAATCAAGGCTAATAGGGAAGTTATCCCTAAGATTAGCCATGGTAAGTGTTTAGTGGCTAAGGACTCAAGAAAAACTAAAGTAGCCACTAAGAAGGTCAAGGAGTTACCCCTAGGTTTGACTTAGGAAAGACCCAAATGATTAAGGCTTCAAAGCCAAAAGGGTCATTAGGAAGGTATCTAGGGAAGTTATCCTTAGTGAATACCTAGTTAACCCAAGGAGCTGCAATTGGTATTGGGTTCTTAGGAGCATGATAGATTCACGATGGGTTAGGTTGTGTCAACCCTATGTGGATGGGTAGTTAACCTAACCATGGTGAGTTGATACTTTAGGATGTGCCAATCTGTCTTTGAGAAGTTAAAAATTGATTAAAATTGGTACTTTAGGTCTTAGAAGTTATGGTGTGCCATTTTGGATTTTTGGCACACTAGGGGGATAATTAGCATTAAGGCAAAAATGGATTTAATTTTAGAAATGACAATTTGGGCTTAACACTTAGGTATCTTATACCTTAGTATTTTATAATTGTCATGTTTTATTTGCCTTGTCATGTCATGACATCATGTTTATTTTTAGGGTTATTTTTATATGTCGTGTATGCTTAGATTTCAATCACATGCCATGACATCATGATTTTGGCATATGCTCTTATTCTTGTTATCATTATACCATAATCATAATTCATGTATAAATAAAATGGATTTAAGGACTATGACATGATTTGTAGTCCCAAGCATAAGGGAGTCAAATTGTGTTGCCTAGTATATGCATGAAACCCTAAATAACAAAGACCCCACATCTCACTAGAATACATGACTTGTATATGTTTCACACATTTAGATACAAGTGGGATGTTTAGGAAAATGGAATTAAAGTTTTTAAAATCATTTCAAAATCATTTTGAAAAACCTTGGTGAAGTCTATCTTTTGATAGCAATCACCATTGAATGAGGTGATACAAAGAGGACTCAATATTGAAGCTTTTTTAACTTTTGAACTTTGTATCAATCTCACTATTTTGTCTGTAAAATAATTTTCAAATATTTTTCACCCATAATTTTTGTTATAAGTATTATGCATATGAATTTTCATGATTTTTTATTGTATGTATAATTACTTATGAATTTTTGAAAACCACTTCTGATAATTGAAAATTGGATTTTGATTACGATCATTACGCTCAATGGCAATGATCGATGAGGGTGGCTGATCGTGATCTCTATTAAAGTCGATTTCACTAAACAATATTTGATAGGCCCATGTTCATCTATGTTTGGGTTCCCTAACCACTCCTAACCCTAGGACATGCTTTGGAGAGCATTAGAAAGGGTGAAAATCCATTGGATATGGATTAGGAGAAATATTTAGGGTGATTATCAATTTTAAGGTGTATGGAAGTTCAATGTTGAGCTTGTGCCTTAATTTTGATTGTTTAAGTGTTCCTATTGGCTTAGGGACTCTCCAAGGACATTGTTGGTGTAATAGTCAAGGGGGAGCAAGCCTTTAGGGGGACGAATCCATCATGGGAAGATGGATGTATATTTTTCCTCATGGGAAGAAAATTGAGGGATTGCCTCTCTTAAGTGATATGGGACTTATCGTTAGAAAGATTGAAGGCATTTGTTTTCCTCCAAGGGAGAGATTGTAAGATCTCATTGGGAAATGAGACATTCATACCCTTGGGGAGGACCTTTTTGATGTATGTCAAAAAGGGGGAGAAGTTACCAATGGGGTTAGTTGGAATTCTCATTGGGATGTGAGAATTGCCAATTTGGGATAATTGGTAGACTTGAGTTTGGTTTTGTCAAACATCAAAAATGGGGAGATTGTTGGTGCAATCGGCCCAGGTCATGGGATTGACCGGACTCGAGTTTTGACTCGAACTTTATTTTGATGTTAGACAAAATGTATGACATGGGATTGTCATGGGAAGTCCAACATGGGTTGGCGATGTTAGTGATATATAAGAGATGTCTTAAGGCAATCGCCTTATGTTTGAACCATTTATATGAAAAATGAAGATTCACTATTTGAGTATACATGTTTTCATGTATTTGATTAGATCTTAAACTCATTTACTGAATGTCCACGATACGATTCACAGCATGAGAGAATTTGTGATTGGATCAAAACTACTGAGTATCTCTACATGTGTAATTGTGATGTATCAGAATTTTCCCTAGTCGATGAATTGATGGATTTGGACACCATTGATTCTATCGAGACTAGCACGAGGTATACTCCTTGGTGTATCCAAGCAGCTGATTCTCACTGGCTGGAGACATTGTGATGTCTGGAGTTAATCGTGGATGCTAGTTACGGTAACTAGTACATTGGAGTGACCAGCCGTAAGACTTCATATGGTTCTCTGCATATATAGATATGTCAATGAAGTTCTTACTTTAGCTTAAGTGCGATGTTCCTTTGACTTGCGGTATTCAAGTCATCTTGATCATGAAGACTTATGCTTTGACATCTTAAGCAAGCATCTCTGAGGAGATGTGGACCCGGGATGATTGGGTATAAGTCGAAGTGATCGAAGGTGTTTGAATAGCCTATAAAAGATTCACCACTCCTTGTGAGGAGATGTATACCCATGGCCTCTCGTCGGATTGTTACTAAAGTCTTTGGCCAAAGCATTACATGTTTAGAGTAAGGTACTCTTCGATACATGTGGAGTAACTAGAATCCGTAAGACGAGGAAATAATACTTGGGCTAGGTGTGATGTAGTCAGCCTAGTGGGGACTGACACTATAGACCATGTCCTAAACCAAGTGGGTATAAGATGAGTGAAGGGAATGGGGCACGATTTATTTGAGCTGCTGAAGGGTTTCAGAAATAGTTCTGGATCAACCGTTGATCTTTTTGGTAAATTGGGGATCATGATATACTACTAGGTGCCACTCATGATCGTTCTATAATTAATGGTTAATTATAGATGACCAACATAAACCGAGAATCTATTTGGTCACACGCACAATGAGCGTATTCCGAAGAATTTAAAATGAGCTTGAGAATGAGATTCTCAGACCAAGAGAAACTAGGTTTGGTTGGACCAAACATGAAGCGAGCATGAAATCGTTTCAGTTGCAATAGAAGCGTGGATGGGCTGTTAGGGCAATCTCTTGCCATGATTAGGTTTTGATGTGTGGGGCAAAGGGTTTAAGTTAGTTTGTTATGTTGATTTGATATGTGCGTTGAAGTCGTGCAGGACTTAGTAATTCGTACATGGAGCCGTGGCGAGTTTCACATCTCATGACTTGGTCCTTGAGTCGGTGAAGGATAGCTTTGCGGAAGTCATGCACTTGGAGAATCCGAGGGACCGTCGGACGAGGAGCTTGGAGTGAAGCCAGAGGAAGTAGACTTCGAGGCAAGAGACGCGAAGGAGCATTGCAGAGTCATGCGCCTGATGCTGCTGAGGGACATGGCCGCGAACGAAGAGAACTTCGAAGGCGAGGGACTCCGAGGGATGAGAGTGAGCGAATGTAACCCGGGAAGGGGTAGCTCTTAGGTGAAACTTGGTCATTTGGCCAAGTGTCGGATTAGTTTTCCCGACACCAGTCGACTGCCATGTCATGGCAGTCGACTGCTTGAGTCGATAGTTCGATCGACTGGTCTAATGTGACTGGATTTATTTGAGCTGCTGAAGGGTTTCAGAAATAGTTCTGGATCAACCGTTGATCTTTTTGGTAAATTGGGGATCATGATATACTACTAGGTGCCACTCATGATCGTTCTATAATTAATGGTTAATTATAGATGACCAACATAAACCGAGAATCTATTTGGTCACACGTAAAATGAGCGTATTCCGAAGAATTTAAAACGAGCTTGAGAATTAGATTCTCAGACCAAGAGAAACTAGGTTTGGTTGGACCAAACATGAAGCAAGCATGAAATCGTTTCAGTTGCAATAGAAGCGTGGATGGGCTGTTAGGGCAATCTCTTGCCATGATTAGGTTTTGATGTGTGTGGCAATGGGTTTAAGTTAGTTTGTTATGTTGATTTGATATGTGCGTTGAAGTCGTGCAGGACTTAGTAATTCGTACATGGAGCCGTGGCGAGTTTCACATCTCATGACTCGGTCCTTGAGTCGGTGAAGGATAGCTTTGCGGAAGTCATGCACTTGGAGCATCCGAGGGACCGTCGGACGAGGAGCTTGGAGTGAAGCCAGAGGAAGTAGACTTCGAGGCAAGAGACGCGAAGGAGCATTGCAGAGTCGTGCGCCTGATGCTGCTGAGGGACATGGCCGCGAACGAAGAGAACTTCGAAGGCGAGGGACTCCGAGGGATGAGAGTGAGCGAATGTAACCCGGGAAGGGGTAGCTCTTAGGTGAAACTTGGTCATTTGGCCAAGTGTCGGATTAGTTTTCCCGACACCGATCCGCCATGTCATGCGCGTTCGCTGCAGTCGATAGTTCAATCGGACCGGTCTAATGGGTGGATCAAGTTGATCGGTCATTCGCAGCGGTGCCAATCGAGTGATGGCGATCGGTCGGCGCCATAGGGAGCGATCGGCGATGTCACCGCAGCACGCGCAGAATGGAGTCGATCTCGCAGAGCACTCGACTAATTGACATTAGTCGACTGATGGGTGCCATCAGTCGACTGATGCCAATACCGTTGGATGGAATCCAACGTGGAAAGCGGCATTTATTGGGCAACGACTACAGGACCAGTCAACTGATCGAGGGCATCAGTCGACTGCTCCTGTGTCAACGGGAAGAAACCCTCTTCCTCTATAAAAAGGAAGGGGATGGGGCTTTCGGAGGCTAATGCTTATGCTCTAATCTTCTCCCAAAGTGCTCTAAGGGTTTTCCCACTCTTCTTACTTGTTTTATTTCCATTTTATTGTAAGAAGAGAGATTGTAAAGAGGTTACCTCCACCTAGCTTTGTGCAAAGGAGAGATCTAGTGGATAGATTGCGGAGTGATTCACCGTGGACGAATCAGACCGTAGATTAGCGGCGTAGCCGTGAACCACGTTACATCTCGGTGTTTGTATTGTTTGTTTTCATTGTTTATTTGCTTGTCTTTATTTATTTGTATTTGCATATTCCGCTTGCGCTAACATTTTGTAGACGAGCAAGTTACGACATCCATCGTAAGAGGGCTATTCACCCCCCTCTAGTCGGCCATTCGATCCCCAACAAGTGGTATCAGAACTAAGGTCGCTCTTCAAGGACTAACCACCATGAGAGCACTATAAAAAGATGGCCGACTCAAACATTCATCCACCGAAGTTCGAAGGGGAATTCGCTTGGTGGAAGAAGCGAATGGAGGTATTCTTCGAAACCGACTTTGAAATTCTATTGATAATGGAAAACGGTTTCGAGTTGCCTAGGAATGAAAATGGGGAGCCATTAGAGAAATCGAGATGGAGAAAAAGGCAAAGAGAGGAGTATTTGGCAAATTCAAAAGCCAAGCACCACCTATACAATGTACTCCCTCAACAAGAAGTCAACCGGATAGGAGAGTGTGCTAGCGCTAAGGAAATGTGGGAGAAATTGATAGAGATCCATGAAGGCACATCCGAGGCAAAGCTAGCAAGGAGAGATGTCCTTCGCTCCCAATTGTCCAATATCAAACTTGAAAAGGGAGAGAAGGTAAAATCCCTGCACTCTAGATTTAAGGAAATTCTAACCGGTTTGACAAGTGTAGGTGAAAAGCTCTCCAACCGGGATATGGTAATGAAGGCCATAGATGCTTTTCCCCGGTCCTCAAGATGGAGCTCCATGGTGGACTCCTTCTATATTTCAAAGAATTTAGAAGTGAGCACCTTGGAGGAGTTCTTCTCAACAATGGAGCTCCGCGAAACAAGGCATGAAGGAATGCAAGAAGATCCAAGAATCCAACCCTCAAGAGGAGTAGCATTGATGGCAAATAAGGGAAAGAAGAAGATAGAGATTCCCTCCTCCTCCGATGACGAAGCATCCTCCTCCTCCTCCATGGATAGCACGGAAGAAGCTTATATGGTAAGGAGGGTAAGGCGTGCATTAAAAGGTTTTAGATTTAACAAATCAAATGATAGGAATAGAAGACCAAGGGGAAAGATCATTTGTTACAATTGCCAAGGAGAGGGACACATAAGGGACAATTGTCCCCTCCTAAACAAGAGCAACGAAGAGAAGAAAAAGAAAGAAGAAAAGAAGAAGAAAAAGGGGAGCAAGAAGAAAGTGGAGAAGAAGGCAAAAGAAAAGGAGAAGGCCAAGGCGTTCAAAGCAAAGACATGGGATGATCTTCCTTCCTCATCTTCATCCGAAGAAGAGGAACAAGTCTATTCCAACCTTGCATTGATGGCCTTCGATGATTTGGATTGCTCCTCCACCGAAAATGAAGAATCAAGCTCAAGTGGAGAGAGCTCAAGTGAAGGGGGAGCCTCTACATCCTCCTTATCCGAAGAAGAAGAAGAGGACATGGAAACTATGGTAACGAATCTAACTCCTAAGAAAATAGTTTCCATGGTTTCTAGCTTAACTAGGGATTTATTTCGAGCTAAGAAGAAAAATAAGATCATGCTAGATCAAATTTAGGACTTATAAGAGAAGTTAGGAAAAGCATACTTAAATGATGATAATTCTTCTAGTCCTGATAATGATGATGCATGCTCACATGAATATATGTCATTTAATGTTAGTGATGCATGTATAGAAGAAAATAGGGCTTTAAGAGAGAAAGTAGATTATTTAACCAAAGCCCTAGAAAAGTTTACTATTGGCTCAAATACATTGAACATGATCATAGGGAGCCAAAGGGCAAGCTTTAACAAGAAAGGCCTAGGTTATAAAGAAAAGAAAAATGAAAAGGCCTATAAATGCCTAATTGCTAGGGGACAAGATAAGAAGAAAGTAATAGCTAGGAAATGTATCTCCAAGGAGTACTTAGTGAACCCAATAGGAAAGAACTTATTTTGGGTTCCAAAATCCATCCTTAAGGGTTAGAACAACCCTAGGGTAGTCAACCATATGGACTTGACCTATATCATATTTTGGTTGACTTAGGATGGCGGGACAACATTTTTAATAGTGTTGGGTGATGATAACGTGCCCATAAATAGATAATAATGCTTAAATCATGATAGTTGATATAATTATTACACATGTTTGCAATCATGATTTATGATTTTGAAGTTTAGCACATCATCATGAGAAATAGGGTTAAATCATGCTTTAGGTAATATTTGTTTTATTATCATGATATCATACCTAATGCATGATAACAACTTGATGAACACATGTATTTCTTGATCATAATGTGAAATTAGTTCATACATGCCTTTATGATCATGAGGATTGTTAGGATGATACTTAACCTTGATAGAATTGCATGAATATAAGGGTTAAGTATATACAAAATACCTTTAGGATACATCTCACACTCACTATAGGCTACCATGATTGAAAACATAGCATTAGTGAGATGTTAGGATGATACAAATGTCCACTAATGCCTATGGCATTTAGATGGTCATTTAAGGTATCAAAATAGCAATAATAGACCAATCATGGGGAAGGCTTATGTTTAATTCATAGACATATTGCCCAAAGATCATGGTTGGATATTTCATATGTTTTAAAAACAATTTCTTAATCTAAAATCTATGTATTCATGTTTTGAAACAATTGGATGCAAAACTAGGTGGTAAACTTGATACTAGAATGATCAAAAACCTAGTGGTTTTTAAAGCATTTGGATTTTTGGAAAATACTAGAAAATATAATGATTTTTCATAGGAAACTATTTTTCATTGATAGATATACTTACAAGAAATATGTTTCCCAAATTTCATGAATTTTCAAATTTTTTGAAATTTTTAATGCATTTCTGAAATCCACCCCGAAAAATCAGAATTCTTGAAAACAGTGTGCCAGTCGACTGGTAGTCTGAACCAGTCGACTGGTGGCCTGATATTCCGAACAGTAAAGGCTGATTTCAGGTTTTTAAAACAATTTTTGGGTATTTTCCTTCTATTAGACTTGATGGCATGATTTTATAACTTAGTGTTAATCTTTTTGATGGTGTCAAAGGGGGAGAATTGATTGTGTTTAAGTTAATTATGATAGGGGGAGAAATTTGTTTGGGGAGTTTCATGGATTAAGGGGGAGTTGCATGTTGCTATATTATGTTTATGTTTACATGCCCTCTTACCATAGAATTTTTATCAAGTGCTCCTATCTAACATAAACGAATTGCCACACATCAAAAAGGGGGAGATTGTCAGTGTAATCTCTTGCCATGATTAGGTTTTGATGTGTGTGGCAAAGGGTTTAAGTTAGTTTGTTATGTTGATTTGATATGTGCGTTGAAGTCATGCAGGACTTAGTAATTTGCACATGGAGCGGTGGCGAGTTTCACATCTCATAACTCGGTCCTTGAGTAGGTGAAGGATAGCTTTGCGGAAGTCGTGCGCTTGGAGCATCTGAGAGACCGCCGGATGAGGAGCTTGGAGTGAAGCCAGAGGAATTAGACTTCGAGGCAAGAGACGCGAAAGAGCATTGCAGAGCCGTGCTCCTGATGTTGCCGAGGGATGTGGCCGCGAACGAAAAGAACTTCGAAGGAGAGGGACTCCGAGGTATGAGAGTGAGCGAATGTAACCCGGGAAGGGGTAGCTCTTAGGTGAAACTTGGTCATTTGGCCAAGTGTCGGATGAGTTTTCCCGATACCATTCGACTGCCATGTCATGGCAGTCGACTGCTCTGAGTCGATGGTTCGATCGACTGGTCTAATGTGGATGGATCAAGTTGATCGGGCCGATTCCGCTCGGTCGGTGATGAGTTGATCGGTCACCGCTCATAGGAGCAACGATCGATGTCATCGCACGGGCACAGAATGGAGTCGATCTCACGGAGCACTCGACTGATTGACATCAGTCGACTAATGGGTGCCATCAATCGACTGATGTCAATACCGTTGGATGGAATCCAACGTGGAAAGCGACCGTTATTGGGCAACGACTACAGGACCAGTCGACTGATCGAGGGCATCAGTCGACTGCTCCTGTGTCAATGGGAAGAAACCCTCTTCCTCTATAAAAAGGAAGGGGATGGGGCTTTGGGAGGCTAATACTTATGCTCTAATCTTCTCCCAAAGTGCTCTAAGGGTTTTTCCACACTTCTTACTGTAGGGATCGGTACGGCCGGCTAGAGGGGGATGAATAGCCCTCGAACGTTGGATGTCGATATTTGCTCGTCTACAAAGAGATTAGCGCAACGGAAACAATAAAGCAAGACAAGCAAATAGAAATATATGAAATCAAATGCTAACAAGATGGTGTAACGTGGTTCACAGCTACATCGCAAATCCACGGTCCCCGATTCGTCCTCGGTGAATCACTCCGCCAAAACCAATCCACTAATGGTCTCTCCTTTGCACCAAGCTAGGTGGAGGTAATCTTTACAACCAAGATCACTCTTCTTACAATAAGATTGAAGTAAAGACAAGTAAGAAGAGTTTAAAGCTTGTGGGGCACTAGGAAGATCACTTAGAGCATAAGCATTAGCCTCTCAAAGGCTCACACCCTCTCTTTTTATAGAGAGGGCTGATTTCTTCCCGTTGGCCGCCACGATCATTGCTCGCCCTTAGCGATCGTATCGTCCACTAACGGCCTCCGAACACGTCGGATCCCGACCGTTGTAGTCCAACGGATCTCTTGGCAGTCGACTACGAGCGGTTCTGTGCCCGCGATATCCTCTGGCAGTCGACTGCCATTCCATGGCAGTCGACTGCTGGGCATAAACCCATCAGTCGGATACCAGTCGAACCCACTCGACTCAGAGCAGTCGACTGCCGTGACATGGCAGTCGACTGGTGCCGTGTGAAACTCAAACTTAACATAAGTTTGAGCTTCCGGCGGTTGGGTAAACCTTAACCCTTGCAGTCAAGTCTCTGACACTCAGCCATTCGGCCAAGTTCACCTAATGAGCTACTTACATTTCACTCATTCTCTCATCTCACTTGAAGTCCCTCGCCGAAGCTCTCTTCATTCACAGCCACGTCCCTCGGCAGCATCAGGCGCACGACTCCGCAATGCTCCTTC
The DNA here is from genome assembly GCA_025175895.1 of Wurfbainia villosa. Taxonomy (NCBI): domain Eukaryota; kingdom Viridiplantae; phylum Streptophyta; class Magnoliopsida; order Zingiberales; family Zingiberaceae; genus Wurfbainia; species Wurfbainia villosa. The sequence continues at coordinate 97,421,422 of CM045991.1, forward strand.
GCATCTCTTGCCTCCGAAGTCTGCTTCCTTGGCTTCACTTCAAGTCATCTCGTCCGGCGGTCCCTCGGATGCTCCAAGCGCACGGCTTCCGCAAAGTCATCCTTCACCGACTCAAGGACCAAGGTTGTGAGGGTGAACCTGCCAAGGCTCCATGTGCGAATTACTAAGTCCTGCAAGACTCCAACGCACATATCAAATAACAATACCAACCTAACTTAAACCCTTTGCCACACACATCAAAACCTTATCATGGCAAGAGATTGCCCTAACAATCTCCCCCTTTTTGATGTGTGGCAATCCGTTTAAGTTAGGTAAAAACATTTGATGAAAATTTCTAAGGTAAGAAAGCATGTAAACATAAACATGATATAACAACATGCAACTCCCCCTTAACCCATACAAATTTTCAAATTTTCTCCCCCTATCATAACTCCCCCTATCATAATTTACTTAAACATAATTACTTCTCCCCCTTTGACATCATCAAAAAGATTAACACTAAGTTATAAATCTATGGCATCAAGTTAAATAAGAGGAAAATACCAAAAACATGATTAAAATCTGAAATCAGAAAATATAGGACTGTTTTTCAGGTGAGCGATCGATTCTATCGATATGGCGGCAATAGCACGGATTACGAAATTCTGATTTTCTGGGTGAAATTCAGAAATGCATTATAAATTCCAGAAAATTCGAAAAATCATGAAATTTGAGGAACATATTTATTTTAAGTATATCTATCAATGAAAAATAGTTTTTCAAGAAAAATCATTATATTTTCTGAGATTTGCCAAAAATCCAAAGGCTTTAAAAACCACTAGTTTTTTAGCATGTTAGTATCCATTTTAACACTTAGTATTGCTTAGGATTGTTTCAAAACATGAATACATGGATTTTAAAGTAATAAATTGTTTTGAAAACATATGAAATATCCAACCATGATCTTTGGGCAATATGTCTATGAATTAAACATAAGTCTTCCCCATGATTGGTCTATTATTGCTATTTTGATACCTTAAATGACCATCTAAATGCCATAGGCATTAGTGGACATTTGTATCATCCTAACATCTCACCCATGCTAAGTTTTCAATCAAGTAGCCTATGGTGAGTGTGAGATGCATCCTAGGGGGTATTTGTATATACTTAACCATCATATTCATACAATTCTATCAAGGTTAAGTATCAACCTAACAATTCTCATGATTATAAAGGCATATATCAATTAATTCTACATTATGATCATGAAACATATGTATTCATTGAATTGTTCTTATGCATTAGGTATATATCATGATAATAAACAAATTATCACCTAAGGCATGATTTAATATCTATTTCTTATGATGATGTGCCAAATATCAAAATCATAAATCATGATTGCACATATACATAGCAATTACATTAATCATCATGATTTAAGCATTATTATCTATTTATGGGCACGTTATCATCACCCAACACTATTCTAAAAATGTTGTCCCGCCATCCTAAGTCAACCAAAATATGATATAGGTTAATTCCATATGGTTGACTACCCTAGGGTTTTCTAACCCTTAAGGATGGATTTTGGAACTCAAAATAGATTCTTGCCTATGGGTTCACTAGATACTCCTTGGGGATCTATTTCTAGCTATTACCTTCTTTTTATCTTGTCCCCTAGCAATTAGGCATTTATAGGCCTTTTCATTTTTCTTTTCTTTATAACCTAGGCCCTTTTTGTTGAAGCTAGCTCTTTGGCTTCCTAAGATCATGTTCAATGTGTTGGAGCCAATTGTGAATTTTTCTAGGGCTTTTGTTAAATAATCTACCTTTTCCCTTAAGGCCCTATTTTCATTTATACATGCATCACTAACATCTAATGGCACATAAAGATCATGTGAGCATGCATCATTTAAGCTAGAAGAAATATTATCATTTAAGCATGCATTTTCTAGCTTATTTTCTAGATCCTTAATTTGATCAAGCATGCTTTTGTTCTTTTTCTTGGCTCTAAATAGATCCTTAGTTAAGCTAGAAATCATGGAAACTATCTTATGGGGTGAAAGATTCGTTACCATAGTTTCCATGTCCTCTTCTTCTTCGGATGATGAGGATGTAGAAGCTCCCCCTTCATTTGAGCTCTCCCTACTTGAGCTTGATTCTTCATTTTCGGTGGAGGAGCAATCCAAATCATCAAAGGCCATCAAGGCCAAATTGGTGACAAAGGCATTCTCCTCATCCGATGATGATGAGGAGGATGAGGATGGGTCATCCCAAGTCCTTGCCTTTAGAGCTTTGGTCTTCCCCTTTTCTTTTTTCTTCTTCTCCTCTTCCTTCTTTTTCTTGCTCCCCTTTTTCTTCTTCTTTTCTTCTTTCTTTTTTTTCTCTTCCTTGCTCTTGTTTAGAAGGGGACAATTATCCCTTATGTGCCCCTCTCCTTGGCAATTGTAGCATATGACCTTCCCCCTTGGTCTTCTATTCCTATCATTTGATTTATGAAAATGAAAACCTTTTAAAGCATGTCTTACCCTCCTTACCATATAGGCTTCTTCGGTGCTATCCATGGAGGAGGAGGAAGACGCTTCGTCATCGGAGGAGGAGGAGATCTCTTTCTTCTTCTTCCTCTTATTTGCCAACAATGCTACTCCCCATGAAGGTTGTATTTTTGGCTCTTCTTGTGTTCCTTCAAGCCTAGATTCATGTAATTCCATAGTGGAGAAAAATTCATCTAGAGTACTTACCTCTAGATTCTTTGAAATGTAAAATGAGTCCACCATTGAACTCCACTTGGATGATCGGGGGAAAGCATCTATGGCCTTCATTATCATATCGCGATTGGAGAGCCTTTCTCCAACACTTGTTAGTCAATTTAAAATTTCTTTGAATCTAGAATTCAAAGAAGTTACCTTTTCTCCCTTTTCTAATTTAATGTTGGATAGTTGGGAACGGAGGATATCTCTCCTTGCTAGCTTCGCCTCGGATGTGCCTTCATGAAGCTCAATTAGCTTCTCCCACATCTCCTTGGTGCTTAGGCATTCTCCTATTCGGTTGATTTCTTGTTGGGGGAGCACATTGAAGAGATGATGCTTGGCTTTTGAATTTGCAAGGTCCTCTTCCCTTTGCCTTTTGGTCCACCTAGATTTCTCTATTGGCTTCCCCTCTTCATCCCTAGGCAAAATGAAGCCGGATTCCATTGTAATCATAATATCAAAATCCGTTTCGAAAAATACCTCCATTCGCTTCTTCCACCAAGCGAATTCTCCTTCAAACTTCGGAGGATGGATGTTGGAGCCGGCCATTTTGAAAGTTGCTTGTTGTGGCGATTAGTCCTCGACAAGCTTTCCTTGGCTCTGATACCACTTGTAGGGATCGGTACGGCCGGCTAGAGGGGGGTGAATAGCCCTCGAACGTTGGATGTCGGTATTTGCTCGTCTATAAAGAGATTAGCGCAACGGAAACAATAAAGAAAGACAAGCAAATATAAATATAAGAAATCAAACGCTAACAAGATGGTGTAACGTTGTTCACGGCTACGCCGCTAATCCACGGTCCCCGATTCGTCCTCGGTGAATCACTCCGACAAAAGCAATCCACTAATGGTCTCTCCTTTGCACCAAGCTAGGTGGAGGTAACATTTACAACCAAGATCACTCTTCTTACAATAAGATTGAAGTAAAGACAAGTAAGAAGAGTTTAAAGCTTGTGGGGCACTAGGAAGATCACTTAGAGCATAAGCATTAGCCTCTCAAAGGTTCACACCCTCTCTTTTTATAGAGAGGCTGATTTCTTCCGTTGGCGCCACGATCATGCGCCCAGCTACCGGCCTCTGACCTCGAACACGTCGGATCCCGGCCGTTGTAGTCAACGGAACTCTTAGCGGTCGGTGATGGACCTCACCCGGTCATTTGCCTCCATAGTCATTCGCCCGATCGGCTCACGGCGGTTACATGCCGCGATATCCTCTGGCGATCATTGCCATTCCATGGCGATGCTGGGCATAAATCCATCAGTCGAATACCAGTCGAACCCCACTCGACTCAGAAGCGATCGGCTTGCCATTACATGGCGATCGGTGGTGCTGAAACTCAAACTTAACATAAGTTTGAGCTTCGTGATCGGGTAAACCTTAACCCTTGCGGTCAAGTCTCAGCACTCGGCCATTCGGCCAAGTTCACTAATGAGCTACTTACATTTCACTCATTCTCTCATCTCACTTTCGAAGTCCCTCGTGAAGCTCTCTTCGTTCACGGCCACGTCCCTCGGCAGCATCAGGCGCACGGCTCCGCAATGCTCCTTCGCATCTCTTGCCTCCGAAGTCTGCTTCCTTGGCTTCACTTCAAGTCATCTCGTCCGGCGGTCCCTCGGATGCTCCAAGCGCACGGCTTCCGCAAAGTCATCCTTCACCGACTCAAGGACCGAGGTTGTGAGGGTGAACCTGCCAAGGCTCCATGTGCGAATTACTAAGTCCTGCAAGACTCCAACGCACATATCAAATAACAATAGCAACCTAACTTAAACCCTTTGCCACACACATCAAAACCTTATCATGGAAAGAGATTGCCCTAACACTTACTTGTTTTATTTCCATTATATTGTAAGAAGAGAGATTGTAAAGAGGTTACCTCCACCTAGCTTTGTGCAAAGGAGAGATCTAGTGGATAGATTGCGGAGTGATTCACCGTGGACAAATCGGATCGTGGATTAGCGGCGTAGCCGTGAACCACTTTACATCTCGGTGTTTGTATTGTTTGTTTTCATTGTTTATTTGCTTGTCTTTATTTATTTTTATTTGCATATTCCGCTTGCGCTAACGTTTTGTAGACGAGTAAAATACGACATCCATCGTAAGAGGGCTATTCACCCCCCCTCTAGCCGGCCATTCGATCCCCAACATGGGCCGTGTCTTACAAAGACATGATGGATGAATCAAATTGGTTTGGTTCTAATCCAACGGAGGATAATAAACCAAAGGATTTGGTTTGTTTTAAACGAATGAACCAAAGTTGGTTCGGTTCATTTTAACATAAAATAAACCATCATGGTTTGGTTTATTTTAACTTAAATTAATGGAGCGGGTTAACGGGCCTTATGGTTATGATCTGATAACCATTAAGAGAATTTGTTGTCTATAAAATAGGGCTTAAGGGTTTTTGTTAAAACCCTAATAAAATGCCCTAACCTAATTGTGGCCGGCCAACCTCTCCCTCCTCTCCATCTAGTCGGCGCCAACTCCTTGCCGCCGCCCAACTCCTCCAACCGGCGACCAGCTGCTGCCATCTTCTCCACTTGTCGGCGTCGAGCTGCTGCCGGAGGAGCTCCAATGATCATCCTTGGCTCCAGCGACAAGGTGAGCACATTGCTTTCCTTATTTGGCCGGCGCAAGGTCTCCACCAAAGCTGTCCAGTTTTTTGGACAGCTTGTTTCCCTCTTGTCGGAGCGTCGTTTGGACGACATTTGGAGCTTCGACAGGGCCTTCCTTAGCGGGGATTCGATCTCCGGTAATCCTCTTAGGTGGAGGACGAAGGATTCGTCAAACGGTTGACGAATACCTCTCCGGAGAAGCGAGTTTTTGAGGACTCATTTTGGATCCGAATTTTGATTCGGATCGTGATCTTCTCTTGATCACGTCGTCTTCAACATGAGGCTAGTAACCTGTACGAAGACGAGGCTCGTGACTTAGTAAAGTCATCCCGAAGATACTAGGCGTGGATACGGATAGAGACGATTCTAGCGAGAATCGTTCCGGTTGATGCCTTTCCCGCAACACGTGATACGTCAGGTATACGTAGTTTAAGTTTCCTTTTTTTTGCAAAATTTTAATTTACGGTTATGTCTACACATGTTGTACTATGCATGAGTGTGATGCGTGTGTTGTAATAAATTAGATTTATTATTTTATTCCTTCCGCTGTGCACATGTTTACGAAACATGTTCGAACACACACTCGTTGCAATGCCGGAAACCCAACAGTGGTATCAGAGCCCAGGTTGTGTTTCGACATAATCGTAAAATTGTTTTGTGATAGACATAAGGATATTTCTAGAAATTTTCTACTTTTGGAAAGTTAGAAGTATTTATGGAAATTTTTCAATTTTGGAAAGTCTAGAAGTATTTATGGAAATCTTCCACTTTTGGAAAGTTGGAAGTATTTATGGAAATTGATATTTTCCATAAATAAAATATTTTATTTGATTTTGGAAATTTATTTTTTAATTTAATCATGATTTGATTTGGAAATCAAATCTTAAAAATATTTTATTTCCATAAGTAGTTTTGATGATTTAGGAAATTGGTTTCCTAAATTGACATTCCTTAATCAACTATTTCCACAAATAAAATATGTGATTAGATTTGGAAATTTGTTTCCTAATTTAATCATGATTTGATTTGGAGAATCAAATTTTAAACATATTTTATTTCCATAAATAGTTATGACATATAAGGAAATATTGTACATGACATAATTGTATGTCATGTAATTGCATTAGATGCATAACATTATGCCATGCGTGTCGTGACATGTAGATGTATGCCATGTATGTCATATCATGTAGATAATAGTTATTTGCATGCAAAGAGGATGAGACATAAAAACCCTTAAACAATATTAAAGCCTACACCTTCCATTAATATGGTTAGAACCAGAGTTCCGTTTCTTGTTTGGGTTGTTGGACTCTCTCCAAGCCCGGCTCGAACCCGAACATGTTCAAACCATGGAATAGTTTAATACTAATATGGTAAGAGTCAGAGGTCAATCGTTAGCTTTGGTTGTTGGACTCTCTCCAAGCTGGGCTAATTGGTTGAATGCGCTCTAACCATATTAAAACTATTTCCCGATTAATGGGTTGGCTTTAACCTGGAGCATCGGCTTGTTGGACTCTCTCCAAGGTCGATGTAAAGGGAGGTGAAGTTGGATGCTATGCATATGATGTATACTTGTTAATGTGTTAACAACCCGATGTATGTGTGAACATTCAATTAGTTGATAGCACATTGTGATAGTTGCATATACGTGATATGCAATCGGTATAGTTGATACCTACCATTGTAGTTATGAATGGCTGGTTGGACTCTCTCCAAGGTTGTTCATAACTATGATGGATATCAGCCCATTCGGAGATGGACCTACGATCTCCCGAAGTGATTTTGGGGTTTTTCAAATTCGAAAAATGAATGGGATTTATAAATGTATATTGATGCATTTTAAAATCATTTTCTCATATATGCTCGTTTTGTATTTCTAGGTCAATAAATTGATCATGACGTCTTTGAATTTGCGTTCCATTTTGGATTCAATAAATTGGTAGAACTTCTTGGGGGCTTAGAAACTTGAGAATTGTTCTCAAGGAGGAAAAGCTAGCATATGTCCTTGAAAAGCCTCTTCCCAACCGTCCTAAGGACAATGCAACTCCAGACCAAATTTTGGTCTATCAGAAGCATGTGGCAGATTCTGAGCTGGGGAGTTGCATTATGCTAGCTGCGATGGTACCTGAGCTGCAAAAGCAACATCAGCATATGGATGCTAATACCATGGTCTTCCATCTTCATGAGTTGTTTGATGAGCAAGCGAGATCCGAAAGGTTCGAAGTCTCCAGGCTCCTCTTCAACACGAAGATGCAAGAAGGTTCGTTTGTAGTGCAGTTTGTGCTAAAGATGAACGGGTACATCGAGCGGTTAGCTACCCTCGGGTTTGTGAAGGATCATGAATTAAGTATTGACTTAATTCTGCATTGTTTTCCCAATAGTTTCTAACAATTTGTGATGAACTATCGGATGAACAAATTAGAATCCACTATTCTTGAGCTCCATAATATGCTGAAGACTGTGGAGCCTTCTGTGAAGCATGAGGAGAAGGAGGTTCTGTTAGTTGATTCCTCAAAGAAAGGTTCTAAGAGAAAGACAAAAGAACAGAAGAAAGGGAAGAACAAGAAGGCAAAGAAGGAAGAACCAGCACAAAAGGGCACTTGCCATCATTGTGGCAAGGAAGGCCACTAGCGAAGAAACTGCAAGATTTATCTTGAGTCCATGAAGAAGAAGAAGGCATCTGATGCCCCATCCTCTTCAGGTATCTTCGTTATTGATTGTCATTCTATTTCCTTAGACACTTGGGTATTGGATACTGGGTGTGGCTCACATATATGTAATGATATACAGGGGCTAATGAATAGAAGAAGACTCGTCAGAGGGGAGTCAAATTTGTGAGTTGGCAATGGAGCAAAGGTTGCTGCGGTCGCCATCGAAACTTATTTGCTGAAGCTCCCTAGTGGACTAGTCTTGGAACTGGACAATTGCTATTGTGTTCCTTCTCTAATAAAGAACATTGTTTCTATTTCCTTCTTAAATAGAAATGGTTTCCATTTGACGTTTAGTAACAATTGTTGTTATATAACTTTGAATGGCATACTTTATGGAATTGGAACTTTGAGCAATGGCATTTATACGTTGGATGTATCTAGTGATATTTTCAATATCGAAGCGAGAAACAAGCGTGCTCAAAAGGATAATCAATTAGACTCCTACATGTGACATTGTCGTCTTGGTCATGTAAGCAAGAAACGCATGTCCGAATTACACCGATGTGGAATTCTGGAATCGTTTGAATTGGATTCATACAATACATGCGAATCATGCTTAAAAGGCAAGATGACTAAGTTACCTTTTTCAGGAAAAGGTGAATGAGTGGGAGAGTTACTAGGTCTGATACATACTGATGTATGTGGACCTATGCCAACTCAAGATTTAGGAGGCTATAACTACTTCATTACCTTCACTGATGATCACTCATGTGATGGGGATCGGTACGGCCGGCTAGAAGGGGGTGAATAGCCCTTTGCGTTTGGATGCCGGTATTTGCTCGTCTACAAAACTAATTAGCGCAAGCGGAAGACTAATAAAGACAAGCAAATAGAAATACAAGAAAACAAACGCTAACAAAGAATGTAACGTGGTTCACGGCTACGCCGCTAATCCACGGTCCCCGATTCGTCCTCGGTGAATCACTCCGCTAAACCAATCCACTAAATGGTCTCTCCTTTGCACCAAGCTAGGTGGAGGTAACCTTTACAATCAAGATCACTCTTCTTACAAATAGAATGGAGTAAAAGCGAGTAAGAAGAGTTTAGAGCTTGTGGGGCACTAGGAAGATCACTTAGAGCATAAGCATTAGCCTCTCAAAGGCTTACACCCTCCCTTTTTATAGAGAGGGCTGTTTTCTTCCCGTTGGCCGCCATCAGTCGACTGCCGCCCTTGGCAGTCGACTGCCGTCACTACAACGACCTCCGAACACGTCGGATCCCGACCGTTGTAGTCCAACGGAACTCTTCGCGACCGATGATGGACCTCATCCCGATCACGCCTCCGTAGTCCCGCCTACGGCTACGAGCGGTTCTGCGCTAAAACCCTATTGACTACCGATCACCGCCTTGAATGATCGATGGTCTTAGCGTCGACTTCCCATGTATGGCGTCATGACCACCACAATCCGATTTAGTCGATACCATCGAACTCACTGATTAGAAGCCGATCGCCATGACATGGCGGCCGACCGTGTCGAAAACCCATCCGACACTTGGCCAAATGGCCAAGTTTCACCTAAGAGCTACCCTTCCCCGGGTTACAATCGCTCACTCTCATCTCTGAGTCCTCGCCAAGTTCTCTTCGTTCGCCACGCCCTCGGCAAAGATCGTGCGACGCTCTGCAATGCTCCTTCGCGTCTCTTGCCTCGAAGTCTACTTCCTCCGGCTTCACTCCAAGCTTCTCGTCCGGCGGTCCCTCGGATGCTCCAAGCGCACGGCTTCCGCAAAGCTATCCTTCACCGACTCAAGGCATGAGTCATGAGATGTGAAACTCGCCACGGCTCCATGTGCGAATTACTAAGTCCTGCACGACTTCAACGCACATATCACATCAACATATCAAACTAACTTAAACCCTTTGCCACACCATCAAAACCATATTACGGAACAAGAGATTGCCCTAACAATCTCCCCTTTTGATGTGTGGCAATCCGCTTAAGTTAGGTAAAACATTTGATATAAATTCTAAGGTAAGACAGCAACTAAAGATAAACATGATATAACAACATGCAACTCCCCCTTAATCCATGAAACTCTCTATGCAAATTTTCTCCCCCTATCATATATTTCTCCCCTTAATATAATTAACTTAAACATAATTATTTCTCCCCCTTTGACACCATCAAAAAGATTAACACTAAGTTATAAGCTCATGGCATCAAGTATAATGGAGGGAAAATATGACAAGTTGATTTAAAATTGGGTACCACTTGTTGATGGCATCAAGTATATTTCTACCACTTGTTGTAGGTTTCATAAACTGAATTCGCCTTCAATGTTCTGATTATATAGCCACCAATGATCACACAGATGGCAATGAACGCACAAAGAATCCGAAGATTTTCTAGCAATACGTAACCGGAACGAAGATTATAAATTCCAAAAAATTCGAAAAATCATGAAATTTGGGGAACATATTTCTTTTAAGCATATCTATCAATGAAAAATAGTTTTTCATGAAAACTCATTATATTTTCTTGTTTTTGCCAAAAATCCAAAAGTTGTAAAAACCACTAGGTTTTTGATCATTCTAGTATCAAGTTAGCTACCTAGTTTTGAATCCAATTGTTTCAAAACATGAATACATGTATTTTAAGGTAAGAAATTGTTTTGAAAACATATGAAATATCCAACCATGATCTTTGGGCAATATGTCTATGAATTAAACATAAGCCTTCCCCATGATTGGTCTATTATTGCTATGTTGATACTTTAAATGACCATCTAAATGCCATAGGCATTTGTATCATCCTAACATCTCACCCATGCTAAGTTTGCAATCAAGTTAGCCTATAGTGAGTGTGAGATGCATCCTAGGGGGTATTTGTATATACTTAACCAATATATTCATGCAATTCTATCATGGTTAAGTATCAACCTAACAACCTACATGATCATAATGACATATATGATTTAATTTCACATTATGATCATGAAACTCATGTATCCATCAAATAATAGTCATGCATTAGGTATTATACGATGATAATAAACAAATTATCACCTAAAGCATGATTTAAACCTATTTCTCATGATGATGTGCCCAATATCATAAATCATAAATCATGATTGTACATATGTGTAACAATTACATTAATCATTATGATTTAAGCATTATTACCTATTTATGGGCATGTTATCATCACCCAACACTATTTAAAAAATGTTGTCCCGTCATCCTAAGTCAACCAAAATATGATATAGGTCAAGTTCATATGGTTGACTACCCTAGGGGTTTTCTAACCCTTAAGGATGGATTTTGGAACCCAAAATAAATTCTTTCCTATTGGGTTCACTAAATACTCCTTGGGGATCCATTTCCTAGCAATTACTTTCTTTTTATCTTTTCCCCTAACTATTAGGCATTTATAGGCCTTTTCATTTTTCTTTTCTTTGTATCCTAGGCCTTTCTTGTTGAAACTAGCTCTTTGGCTCCCTAAGATCATATTTAAGGTGTTGGAGGCAATAGTGAATTTTTCTAGGGCTTTGGTTAAATAATCTACCTTTTCCCTTAAGGCCCTATTTTCATTTATACATGCATCACTAACATCTAATGGCACATAAAGGTCATGTGAGCATGCATCATCTAAGCTAGAAGAAATATTATCATTTAAGCATGCATTTTCTAGCTTATTTTCTAAATCCTTAATTTTATCTAGCATGCTCTTATTTTTCTTTTTCATGCCAAATAAGTCCTTAGTTAAACTAGAGATTATGGAAACTATTTTCTTAGGAGTAGCATTTGTTACCATAGTTTCCATGTCTTCTTCTTCTTCTTCGGATGATGAGGATGTAGAAGCTCCCCCTTCACTTGAGCTCTCTCCTCTTGAGCTTGATCCTTCATTTTCGGAGGAAGAGCAATCCAAGTCATCAAAGGCCATCAAGGCCAAATTGGTGACAAAGGCATTCTCCTCTTCCGATGATGATGAAGAGGATGAGGAAGGATCATCCCATGTCTTGGCCTTGAATGCCTTGGCCTTCCCCTTTTCTTTTGCCTTCTTTTCTTCTTCCTTTCTCTTACTCCCCTTCTTCTTCTTCCTCTTCTCTTCTTTCTTTTTCTTCTCTTCTTTGCTTTTGTTTAGGAGGGGACAATTGTCCCTTATGTGTCCCTCTCCTTGGCAATTGTAGCATATGACCTTCCCCCTTGGTCTTCTATTCCTATCATTAGATTTATCAAATCTAAAATTCTTAAATACACGCCTCACCTTCCTTACCATGTAGGCTTCTTCGGTGCTATCCATGGAGGAGGAGGAGGCTTCATCGGATGAGGAGGAGGGGCTTCTATCTTCTTCTTCCCCTTGTTTGCCATCAAGGCTACTCCTCTTGAGGGTTGAATTCTAGGCTCCTCTTGTATTCCTTCAAGCCTAGTTTCGTGGAGCTCCATTGTTGAGAAAAATTCCTCCAAGGTACTTACTTCCAAGTTCTTGGAGATGTAGAATGAGTCCACCATGGAGCTCCACTTTGAGGACCGGGGAAAAGCATCTATGGCCTTCATTACCATATCCCGGTTGGAGAGCTTTTCACCTACACTTGACAAACCGGTTATAATTTCCTTGAAATGAGAATGTAAGGAAATTACCTTTTCTCCCTGTTCTAATTTAATGTTGGATAATTGGGAGCGGAGGAGGTCTCTCCTTGCTAGCTTTGCCTCGGATGTGCCTTCATGAAGCTCAATTAGCTTCTCCCACATCTCCTTGGCACTTAAGCATTCTCCTATTCGGTTGATCTCTTGTTGGGGGAGCACATTGAAGAGATGATGTTTGGCTTTTGAATTTGCAAGGTGCTCTTCCCTTTGCCTTTTGGTCCACCTAGATTTCTCTATTGGCTTCCCTTCTTCATCCCTAGGCAAAACGAAACCGGATTCCATTGTAATCATTATATCAAAATCCGTTTCGAAAAATACCTCCACTCGCTTCTTCCACCAAGCGAATTCTCCTTCAAACTTCGGAGGATGAATGTTGGAGCCGGCCATTTTGAATGTTTGCTTGTTGTGGCGGTTAGTCCTCGACAAGCTTTCCTCGGCTCTGATACCACTTGATGGGGATCGGTACGGCCAGCTAGAGGGGGGTGAATAGCCCTTTGCATTTGGATGCCGGTATTTGCTCATCTACAAAACTAATTAGCGCAAGCGGAAGACTAATAAAGACAAGCAAATAGAAATACAAGAAAACAAACGCTAACAAAGAATGTAACGTGGTTCACGGCTACGCCGCTAATCCACGGTCCCCGATTCGTCCTCGGTGAATCACTCCGCTAAACCAATCCACTAAATGGTCTCTCCTTTGCACCAAGCTAGGTGGAGGTAACCTTTACAATCAAGATCACTCTTCTTACAAATAGAATGGAGTAAAAGCGAGTAAGAAGAGTTTAGAGCTTGTGGGGCACTAGGAAGATCACTTAGAGCACAAGCATTAGCCTCTCAAAGGCTTACACCCTCCCTTTTTATAGAGAGGGCTGTTTTCTTCCGTTAGCGCCATCGATCATTGCCGCCCTTAGGCGATTGCATCCTCTGCGGCCTCTGAACACGTGGGATCTCGACGTTTGTAGTCCAACTGAACTCTTGGCTGTCGACTGATGGACCTCATCGATCATTGCTCCTCGTCGCGCATCGGCTCTACAGCGATTATGGCCAAAATCCTATTGACCGATCATTCGCGCCTTGGCGATCGATATCTTCTTGATCGGCGCCCATGTATGGCGATCGGCGCTGCTAATCGATCGATCGTATACGGTCGAACTCATCGATTTCGGCGTCATCGCCATGACATGACATGGCGATCGGCGGTGTCGAAAAAACCATCCGACACTTGGCCAAATGGCCAAGTTTCACCTAAACTACCCTTCCCGGGTTACAATCGCTCACTCTCATTTCTGAGTCCCTCGCCTTGAAGTTCTCTTCGTTCTCGCCACGCGTCCCTCGAAGATCGGCACACGACTGCAATGCTCCCGTGTCTCTTGCCTCGAAGTCTACTTCCTCGGCTTCACTCCAAGCTTCTCGTCCGTGGTCCCTCGGATGCTCCAAGCGCCGGCTGCAAAGCTATCCTTCACCGACTCAAGGCACGAGTCATGAGATGTGAAACTCGCCCGCGGCTCCATGTGCGAATTACTAAGTCTGCCGCGACTTCAACGCACATATCACATCAACATATCAAACTAACTTAAACCCTTTGCCACACCATCAAAACCATATTACGGCAAGAGATTTCCCTAACATCATGGTTTGAGTATGTGTTATTGAAGAAACACAAGTCTGAAGCCTTTGAAAGGTTCAAAGAATTCAGAAATGAAGTAGAGAAACAATATGACAAGAGTATTAAAATACTTCGATCGGATCGAGGTGGTGAATACTTAAGTCAAGAGTTTCTTGATTATCTAAGAGACAATGGTATATTGTCTCAATGGACTCTACCATATACACCATAGCATAATGGTGTATCTGAGAGGCGTAACCAGACCTTGTTGGACATGGTCAGGTCAATGATGAATCATGCGAATCTTCCCAAGTCCTTTTGAGGCTATGCACTTCAGACAGATGTTTACTTGTTAAACAGAATGCCAACCAAGGTAGTCTCTACTACTCCATATGATATATGGAATAGTAAGAAACCTCATGTATCTTACTTGAAGATATGGGGTTGTCCTGCTTATGTGAAGCGGACTGTATCAGACAAACTGGATGCTAAGTCTGATAAATGTCTATTTATTGGATACCCTAAGGAAACAAGGGGTTACCAATTCTATCATCTTGTGGAACAAAAGGTGTTTGTTTCAAGGCATGCTATGTTTCTAGAGAAAGAGTTTCTCTTGCAAGAAAATAGTAGGAGTGTCGTCGAGCTTGAGGAGGCTCGAGAGACTCAAATAGACATTGATGAGATACCTGGTGAAGCACAACAGCCGATAACTCATAGTGATGAGCAATCGGCTGGACCTACTGTAACACCACATCTTCGTAGATCTGGTAGAACACGCAACATTCCTGAGAGATATGGATTTCTTGTAAGTGAATCGAATGGCGTGTTACTCATTGATGATGAGGAGCCTACGAGTTATGAAGAAGTGCTGACAAGTTCAGAAAGGGATAAGTGGCTTGATGCCATGAAGTCGGAAATGGATTCCATGTATGAAAACCAAGTTTGGAACTTGGTTGACCAACCTGAAGGCATCAAGCCTATAGGGTGCAAGTGGGTTTTCAAGAAGAAAACTGACATGGATGGTAATGTGATTACCTATAAGGCTAGATTAGTGGAGAAAGGATATCATCAAAAACAAGGTGTTGATTATGACGAAACCTATTCGCCTGTAGCTATGCTTAAATCCATTCGGATGCTCCTAGCCATAGCGACTCATTATGATTATGAGATATGACAGATGGATGTGAAAACAACTTTCCTTAATGGAAACCTGCTCGAGGACGTGTATATGATACAACCTGAGGGTTTCACATCGGTTGATAAAACCAAGGTATGCAAGTTGCGACAATCCATATATGGATTGAAGCAAGCATCCAGGAGCTGGAATATCCATTTTGATGAGACAATCAAAAAGTTTGATTTCTCACAAAATCCAGACGAACCTTGTGTGTACAAGAAGGTTAGTGGGAGTGCAGTCGTGTTCCTAGTATTGTATGTCGATGACATATTACTCATAGGAGATGATGTTTCAGTCTTACAGTCAGTTAAGATTTGGTTATCCAAGACATTCTCCATGAAAGACCTGGGAGAAGCAACCTACATCCTCGGGATTAAGATCTATAGAGATAGATCGAAACGGTTGCTTGGTCTTTCGCAGTCTACATATATAGACCGAGTGCTAAAGAGATTTAGCATGTCGGAATCCAAGAAAGGTTTCCTACCCATCAGGCATGGGGTACACCTTTCGAAGTCTATGTGTCCGCGCACAGAAGTCGAGAGGATTTGCATGAGTAAGATTCCCTATGCATCCGCAATAGGATCTATCATGTATGCTATGTTATGTACGAGGCCCGATGTATCGTATGCTCTGAGTGTCACGAGCAGATACCAGTTTGATACAGGAATGGATCATTGGGTGGCTGTTAAGATGATCCTTAAGTACTTAAGAAGAACTAAGGATGTGTTCCTAATATATGGAGAAGGTGACCTGGTGATATGTTGGTATACGGATGCCAGCTTCCAGACAGACAAGGATGATTCGGATCTCGATGCGGATACATGTTCACCTTGAATAGAAGCGCTGAGTTGGAAAAGTTCCAAACAAGACATCATGTAGCGGATTCTACCACTAAGGCGAGAATACATTGCGGCCGGAAGAAGCGAAAGGAAGCGATTTGGATCGAAGTTCATTTATGAACTTGGTGTGATTCCAACCATTGTTGAAGCAATACCAGTCTACTGCGACAACAATGGAGCAATTGCACAAGCGAAAGAGCCAAGGTCTCATCAACGATCCAAACATGTGCTTCGCCCCTATCATCTTATCAGAGAGATCATCAGTAGGAAGGAAATACAAATCGAGAAAATTCCCACTGAAAGGAACTTAGCGGATCCTTTGACTAAAGCATTACCTCAAAGTAAGTTTGAGGGTCATGTTAGAGCTTATGGTATTGGATACGGTAGCGATTGGCATTAGGCCAAGTGGGAGTCTGTTAGTAATATATGAGAGATGTCCTAAGGCAATCGCCTTATGTTTGAACCATTTATATGATAAATGAAGATCCACTATTTGAGTATACATATTTTCATGTATTTGATTAGATCTTAAACTCATTTACTGAATGTCCACGATACGATTCACTGCATGAGAAAATTTATGATTGGATCACAACTACTGAGTATCTCTACATGTGTAATTGTGATGTATCAGAATTATCCCCAGTCGATGAATTGATGGATTTGGACACCATTGATTCTTTCGAGACTAGCACGAGGTATACTCCTTGTTGTATCCAAGCAGCTGATTCTCACTGGCTGGAGACATTGTGATGTCCGGAGTTAATCGTGGATGCTAGTTATGGTAACTAGTACATTGGAGTGACCAGCCGTAAGACTTCATATGGTTCTCTGCATATATAGATATGTCAATGAAGTTCTTACTATAGCTTAAGTGCGATGTTCCTTTGACTTGCGGTATTAAAGTCATCTTGATCATGAAGACTTATGCTTTGACATCTTAAGCAAGTATCTCTGAAAAGATGTGAACCCGGGATGATTGGGTATAAGTCCAAGTGATCGAAGGTGTTTGAATAGTCTATAAAGGATTCACCACTCCTTGCGAGGAGATGTGTACCCATGGCCTCTCGTCGGATTGTTACTAAAGTCTTTGGCCAAAGCATTACATGTTTAGAGTAAGGTAGTCTTCAATACATGTGCAGTAACTAGAATCCGTAGGACGAGGAAATGATACTTGGGCTAGGTGTAACGTAGTCAGCCTAGTGGGGACTGACACTATAGACCATGTCCTGAACAAAGTGGGTATAAGATGAGTGAAGGGAATGGGGCATGATTTATTCGAGTTGTTGTAGGGTTTCAGAAATAGTTCTGGATCAACCATTGATCTTTTCGGTTAATTGGGGATCATGATGTACTACTAGGTGCCACTCATGATCGTTCTATAATTAATGGTTAATTATAGTCGGCCAACATAAACCGAGAACCTATTTGGTCACACGCACAACGCGCGTAATCCGAAGGATTTAAAACGAGCTTGAGAATGAGATTCTCATACCGAGGGAAACTAGGTTTGGTTGGACCAATCATGAAGCGAGCATGAAATCGTTTCAGTCGCAATGGAAGCGTGGATGGGCCGTGTCTTATGAAGACATGATGGATGAATCAAATTGGTTTGGTTCTAATCCAATGGAGGAGAATAAACCAAAGGGTTTGGTTTGTTTTAAACGAATGAACCAAAGTTGGTTCGGTTCATTTTAACTTAAAATAAACCATCATTGTTTGGTTTATTTTAACTTAAATTAATGGAGTGGGTTAATGGGCCTTATGGTTATGATCCAATAACCATTAAGAGAATTTGTTCTCTATAAAATAGGGCTTAAGGGTTTTTGTTAAAACCCTAATCAAAAGCCCTAACCTAATTGTGGCCGCCCAACCTCTCCCTCCTCTCCATCTTGTCGGAGCCAACTCCTTGCCACCACCCAACTCCTCCAACCGGCGACCAGCTGCTGCCGTCTTCACCACTTGCCGGCGTCGAGCTGCTGCCGGAGGAGCTCCGGTAATCATCCTTGGCTCCGGAAACAAGGTGAGCACATTGCTTTCCTTATTTTGCCGGCGCAAGGTCTCCACCAAAGCTGTCCAGTTTTCTGGACAGCTTGTTTCCCTCTTGTCGGAGCATCGTTTGGACGATGTTTGGAGCTCCGACAGTGCCTTCCTTACCGGGGATTCGATCTCCGGTAATCCTCATAGGTGGAGGACGAAGGATTCGTCAAGCGGTTGACGAATACCTCTCCGGAGAAGCGAGTTTTTGAGGACTCGTTTTGGATCCGAATTTTGATTCAGATCTTGATCTTCTCTCGATCACGTCATCTTCAACACGAGGCTAGTAACACATACGAAGACGAGGCTCGTGACTTAGTGAAGTCATCCCGAAGATACTCAGCATGGATATGGATAGAGACGATTCTAGCGAGAATCGTTCCGGTTGATGCCTTTTCCGCTACACGTGATACGTCAGGTATACGTAGTTTAAGTTTCTTTTTATTGCAAAATTTGAATTTATGGTTATGTCTACATATGTTGTACTATGCATGCGTGTGATGTGTGTATTGTAATAAATTAGATTTATTATTTTATTCCTTCCGCTGTGCACATGTTTACGAAACATATTCGAACACACACTCACCGCGGTGCCGAAAACCCAACAGGTGACATAAGTCCAAGTGTGTAGCCTTGGCGGTGAAAGTCCATGCATGGCGCTTGGCATTGAAAGTCTAAGCATAGGGCTTGGTGTTGGGAAAATCCAAGCATAGAGCTTGGTGTTGGTAAAATCCAAGCAAGAGGCTTAGTGTGGGAAGTCCAACATGGGTTGGCCACGTAAGTCCGAGGGTGTAGCCTTGGCAGTAAAAGTCCAACATGGGTTAGTATTTAGAAAGTCTTGAGGAATTGGCAAGTCACTAGTCTCGTAGGCTCGAGGTCCTTGAGTCGATGAAGGATGGCATTGTGAAGCTGTGCTCTTGGTGCACTCGAGGGACCACTGGACGGGGAGCGAATGGAGTGAGGCCCAAGGGAAGCATACTTCGAGCGCAAGAGATGTGAAGGATGGCATTGCGAATTCATGCGCTTTGTGCATCCAAGGTACATTGGCCGAGGGAAGAGAGCTTCGGTGGGGAACTCCATGAGAGGATGAGGTGGACTTGGCCTAGTGGCTAAGACTGAGTGTCGGATGCTCAAAAAACTTGGTGTTTGAAGTTTTACCCCACATCGATCGGTGGCATAAGTGTCGATCATTGCTCTAATCGGAGGTTCATTGATCGAGTTCTAACGAGCGATCATTGAGGGATGGCGGTCGTGACAACATCCATCGATCGCTAAGGGCCAGCAGTCGATTGATCACGGTGAATTCGGGCACGGAATGTTTTCCAATCGAGTAATCGCGTTGAGCACTCGACTGATTGGGTTACCAGTCGACTGATGGGTATGATCAGTCGATTGATGGTTATCCGTTGGGATTTTTCCAACGTGGATTAAGTTATTATGAGACAACGACTATAGTAATAGTCGATTGGAGGTCACGAGTAGTCGACTTATCGATGCAAAATTAGCCTTAGGCAAGCATAAAAGGAGGAGCTTGGGTGAGGATTTCATCAAGACTTTTGGGAAGATTTAGAAGGGGAATTGCTACTGTATTCCAGTCCTTCAAGAGCAAACCAAAGCAAGAAATAAGCAAGTGATCAAAGTGAAGTTTTGTAAAGTGTTCTTTACTTTTATTTCTTCTTGTATTTGTGTTTGCTTGTATTACTTAGTGTGTTTGCTTGTACGAGGTTTCTCCACCTCCGACATGTTATCGAGAAGAAGTGTTGTTAGTGACGTGCACATAACACTAGCTCATTGAGCTCACCCCGTGGAGTAGGAACCCTAAGGTTCCGAACCACGTATATCGATTGTGTCTTATGTGTTGTATTGTATTCGTACTTGTTATTTGTATATCCGCTGCATATTGACGAACATTGTAGACAAGCACACGACGAGCGATCGATTTCCATCATTGTACGCGATTAGGGCTATTCACCCCCTTCTAGCCGGCCACCGATCCTCCAACAGGAGTGAGTCCAACAACCCAAACTAACGATTGACCTCTGACTCTTACCATATTAGTGTTAAACTATTCCAATTATTTGAACATGTTCAGGTTCGAGATGGGCTTGGAGTGAGTCCAACAACCCAAACAAGAAATAGAACACCGGTTCTAACCATATTAATGGAAGGTGTAGGCTTTAATGTTGTGTAAGGTTTTTATTTTCTCATCCTCTTTGCATGCAAATAACTATTATCTACATGGCATGACACACATTGTATACATCTAAATGGCACGACACACAAGACATAATGATATGCATCTAATGCAATTACACGACATATAATTATGACATGTATAAATAGTTTCTTTATTTGTCATAACTAATTTGGAAATAAAATATGTTTTAGATTTGATTTCACAAATTAAATCAAGATTAAAGTTAGAAAATAATTTTTCAAATCTAATCACATATTTTATTTATGGAAAGTGTTAATTAAGGAAAGTCAAATTTAATTTTGGAATCAAATTTCCTAAATTATAATTTCCTAATCATATTAGGAAATTTCCAATTTGAATTTCCTTATTTGTCATAACTATTTATGAAAATAAAATATTTTTGAGATTTGATATCCCAAATCAAATCATGATTAAATTATGAAAAAAAATTTAAAATATAATCACATATTTTATTTAGGGAAAGTGTTAATTTTCATAAAATACTTCTAAACTTTCCAAAAGTAGAAAATTTCCATAAATACTTCTAAACTTTTCAAAAGTAGAAAATTTCCATAAATACTTATAAACATTACAAAAGTAAAAAATTTCCATAAATACAATTATGACTATCGTAAAATAATTTTACGATTATGTCGGAACACAGCGTGGCTCTGATACCAATATTAGGTATCTCCGGCACCGCATCGAGTGTGTGTTCGAATATGTTTCGTAAATATGCACTGAACGGAAGCAATAAACGTAATAAATCTAATTTATTAGAACACACACATCACACGCATGAAGGATACAATATGTGTAGACATAATCACTATTTAAAATTTTGTAATAAAAGAAAACTTATACTACATATACCAGCCGGATCACATGTAGAGGGAATGACATCAACCGAAGTAACTCTCGCTAGAATTGCCTCTATCCGTATACACGTCGAGTATCATCGGGATAACTTCACCAAGCTACGAACCTCATCTTCGTAGGAGTTACTAGCCTCGTGTCGAAGACAATGTGATCTGAGAGAAGATCACAATCCAAATAAAATTCGGATCCAAAAATCGAGTATTGCAAACTCGCTTCTCGGAAGCGGTTTTCGTCAACCGATTGACGAAAACTCAACCCTCCACCTATGAGGATTGCCGGAGAACCAATCCCTGACAAATAGGTCACTGTCGGAGCGTAAAATGCTGACCAAACGACCTCTCCACAAAGAGGAGAACAAGCTGTCTAGAATCTGGACAGCATGTTTGGTGGAAGATATGGTCGAACAATCAATGGTCTACTACTCCTTAGTCGCCGACAGCAAAGGAAGGATTGCCGGAGGAGTCACCGACAGCTGGTGGGTGGGCAACAGCGACTTGGGAAGCATCAAAACCTGGGCGGCAGCTCCTTTTGGGCGGCTAAAACTCTTGGGTGGCAAGAGCTCTTGGGCAGCAAGAAGCAAGGAGGAGGGCTTGGGTGGCTAGGGTTTCCAATAACCAAAAATTCTCCACAAAAAACCCTAAAACCATGTTTTATAGAGAGCATATTTCTTGACCATCAAGAAACCTTCTCCTAGCACTTATTGGTGTTAGTGCAATCAAGCCCAACTAATGTTTCAATGTTTAACAACAAGGTTTAAATCAAGGAAATAGAAATCTAGTTTGAGCTAGAGTGTAGTCAAGACATTACTTCGACTGATACAAACATAAGGTGACTAAGTTATATGTTTAGAGTGACATTAGACCTTGGGAGAAATCCAAGGGTAAGCCTTGGTATGGATGGAAATCCAAAGGGGAACCTTGGTAGAGGAAGAGTACAAGCTGGCCGGAGGTCCGGAAGCTTGGTGATGGAGAGGGCATAGTAACATGCTCGTTCTCCATTGGGAAGAGTACAAGCTGGCCAGAGGTTCGCAAGCTTCGTGATGGAGAGGGCATAATAACATGCTCGTTCTCCATTGGAGTTAGAGAGGGCACAAGAGAGTGCTCGGGGTCTAGCTAGTGTACTCATTAGTAAGAGAGGGCACAGTAACATGCTCGTTCTCTTACAAGGGTACATGGGCCCAATACTGTTGGGTTTCCGGCACCGCGGCGTGTGTGTGTTCGATCATGTTTCGTAAACATGAGCACAGCGGAAGCAATAAAAATAATAAATACTCCTATTTATTACAACACACACAACACACGCATGCTATTACAACAAGTGTAGACATAACCGTAAATTAAAATTGCAATAAAAGGAAATTTAAACTACGTTATACCTTCCGTATGACGTGTAGCGGGAACGGCATCAACCGGAACGATTCTCGTAAGAATCGTCTCTATCCGTATCCACGCCGAGCTCCTCGGGATGACTTCGCCAAGCCACGAGCTTCGTCTTCGTACGGGTTACTAGCCTCGTGTTGAAGACGACGTGATCGAGAGATGATCACGGTCCGAATCCAAATTCGGACCTAAAACAAGTCCTCAAGACTTACTTCTCCGGAGAGGTATTCGTCAACCGATTGACGATTCCTTCGTCCTCGACCTCAGAGGATTACCGGAGATCAAATCCCCGGTATGTTAGCTGCTGTCGGAGCACTAACCGTCGTCCAAACGACGCTCCGACGAGAGGAGAAGAAGCTGTCCAGAAAACTGGACAGCTTTGGTGGAGGAAATAGGCGCCGGCTAAAGAAGAGATGGAGTCTCACCTTTACACCGAACCCAAGGGAGATCACCGGAGGGTCGCCGGAGGTCCACCGGCCGAAGCTTGGACGCCGGCAAGGAGATGGCAGCAGCTCAATGGGGTTGGGCGGCTGCTCTTGTTGTTGACGCCAACAACAAGAGGGAGAGAGGGGTGGGCGGCCAATTAGGGTTGCCTCAATTAGGTTTACACAAAAACCCTTAAGCCCTATTTTATAGAGAACTAATTCTCTTAATGGTTATTAAATCATAACCATTAGGCCCGTTAACCCGCTCCATTAAGATAAGTTAAAATAAACCAAACCATGATGGTTTATTTTAAGTTAAAACGAACCGAACCAACCTTTGGTTCATTCGTTTAATATAAACCAAACCCTTTGGTTTATTCTCATCCATTGGATTAGAACCAAACCATTTTGGTCCATCCATTATGTCTTCATAAGACACTGCCCATCCACGCTTCCATTGCGACTGAAACAATTTCATGCTCGCTTTATGTTTGGTCCAACCAAACATAGTGTCTCTCGGTCTGAGAATCTCATTCTCAAGCTCGTTTTAAATCCTTTGGATTACACTCGTTGTGCGTGTGACCAAATAGGTTCTCGGTTTATGTTGGCCGTCTATAATTAACCATTAATTATAGAACGATCATGAGTGGCACCTAGTAGTACATCATGATCCCCAATTAACCGAAAAGATCAACGGTTGATCCCGAACTATTTCTGAAACCCTTCAGTAGCTTGAATGATTCGTGCCCCATTCCCTTCACTCATCTTATACCCACTTGGTTCAGGACATGGTCTATTGTGTCAGTCCCCACTAGGCTGACTACGTCACACCTAGCCCAAGTATCATTTCCTCGTCCTACGGATTCTAGTTACTCCACATGTATCGAAGAGTACCTTACTCTAAACATGTATTGCTTTGGCCAAAGACTTTAGTAACAATCCGACGAGAGGCCATGGGTATACATCTCCTCGCAAGGAGTGGTGAATCCTTTATAGGCTATTCAAACACCTTCGATCACTTCGACTTATACCCAATCATCCCGGGTCCACATCTCCTTAGAGATGTTTGCTTAAGATGTCAAAGCATAAGTCTCCATGATCAAGATGGCTTGAATACCGCAAGTCAAAGGAACATCGCACTTAAGCCACAGTAAGAACTTCATTGACATATCTATATATGCAGAGAACCATATGAAGTCTTACGGCTGGTCACTCCAATGAACTAGTTACCATAACTAGAATCCACGATCAACTCCGGACATCACTATGTCTCCAGCCAGTGAGAATCAGCTGCTTGGATACACCAAGAAGTATACCTCGTGCTAGTCTCGACAGAATTGATGGTGTCCAAATCCATCAATTCATCGACTAGGGATAATTCCGATACATCACAATTACACATGTAGAGATACTCACTAGTTGTGATCCAATCACAAATTCTCTCATGCTGTGAATCGTATCGTGGACATTCAGTAAATGAGTTTAAGATCCAATCAAATACATTAAACATGTATACTCAAATAGTGAATCTTCATTTATCATATAAATGGTTCATACATAAGGCGATTGCCTTAGGACATCTCTCATATATTACTAACAAATACTCGTTAGACAAAGAGGGCATCGTAACGTGCTTGTTTTTAGCTAGGGTACTAGGAGTACTCGTTAGACAAATAGGGCACCGTAACGTGCTCGCTCTTTGCCTAGGGTACATGGAGTACTTGTTAGGCAAGGAGGGCGTCGGAGCACGCTCGGTCTTTGTCTAAGGAACTTAGACCATTCGTTAGTTGGAGAAGGCAACGTAACATGTTTGGTCTCTTACTAGGGTGTTTGAAACTCTAGGAGTTGCAGCTTACTAGGAAAGATACTCAGGTGCTTCAAATATTTACCGAATCAGCCGAGCCACCATGGGGGGTCAGCTCGATTGGCATGATGGCATGCTCGGAGGCTCGTTGGCTCCCATGTCCCCGGATAAAAATTTTCACTAATGAAAACTAATCTAGATGGGATGAGTTTCCTAAGGTCAACCAAATTGTCATCGTGCTAACGACTTGAGCGATCGCTTGAACAAACTAGTTGTTCAAGCATCCAAGCTCTTATAGTCGGTTAGCCGCGGAAGAGACGACGGACAGATCGCCGGTTTTTGTGTTTATCTTCGGGGTCCATGATTATACAGATACAAATGGATGTAGACATGTTTAATCAACACATACAAACATATTAATAAGAACATGCAAAGATCAATAATAAAACTTGTAAAACTTTTATACCTCTCGATCTTCTATCGTATGTCCTAACCTCCTTGTTGACTTCGTGTGGGCGAAGATCCTCCACAAGTTGAAGCTTTCTAGATCTTCTTCAATCAAAAGAAAGAACAACTCTCCTTCCCTTCTTGCTTGAGCCAACCACCAAGTCACAAAAGCTTGATGCCGCCAGCCCCAAGAATAGAGAGAACAAGATGGCCAACGAATAGACCAAACAAGGGAACAATCCCTAGCTCCTTTGTGCCGCCGGCCAAGAGGAAAAGAAGAGGAGAAGAGGAATAGGTTGAGCACCGACCAAGGTAGAGGGAAAAGAGATAGGTGCCGGCAACACCCTAGGAAGAAGAAGAGAACCTCTCCTATAGTTGCCGCCCACTCCACCTTCCAAACCCTAGCCGCCCAACCAAACCCTAACTTTCCTAGGGTTTCTTGTCGCCCAAGCTATTGATAGGCAAAACCCTAATCTCCAAAAATCATGAACCAACTTCCTTGCAGCCCACCTTAAGCCCCCTTTTATAGAGTTAGGCTTAAGCCTTGTTTTAATCTCCACCGTTGGTTCTAGGGATTTAATCTCAAACGTCGGATCTAGAGATTTAATCTCAACCATCGGATATAGAGATTTAATCTCCACCGTCGGATCTAGGGATTTAATCTCAATCATTGGATCTAGATATTTAATCTCAACCATCGGATCTAGAGATTTAATCTCCACCGTCGGATCTAGGGATTTAATCTCAACCGTCGGATCTAGAGATTTAATCTCCACCGTCGGATCTAGAGTTTTGTTTTCCATCATTGGATCTAGGCTTCATGAGATTTATATTAGGCTACGATAGGGACCATGAGGAGGAGTTGGATCTTGGCCACCCGATGGATCAGAACCACACAAACTTGATCCATCAATGATGTTCCATTCCACTAGAGGATCATCATTGAATTACCTCACCAACCCCCATAAATTAATATGGGCTCCATACATTATTCGTACATCCATCTCCCCGTGTTTAAGATATCGAATGTCCGTCAATTAATTGATTTACTGACCATCAATCAATTAACATCTAACTCCTCGAGTAGTACCACTCAACCTTATCATCATGTTGACTAAGTCAACCTGCAGGGTTTACATGATGAACCTTATGAGCTCCTCAAGGGGACATCATCAACCTAATATGTAGGACACGGTTTCCTCCTATAATTAACGACACACCATGTAAATAATATCATTTTCCAACTTACCGGGCATATTGATTTAATCCATATAAATCTCACCCTTTGGTAAATCAAAGAAATAAATATTAAGTACATGTGCCCATTATTATATCGGGATTAAGAGCATGTACAACATAATATCCGAGGTTTGATTCAATTATGTAGTCAGCAATAAATTGAATCACCTCTATGTCGGTCCTGCTCAATACACCTAAGTGTACTAGTGTAACTCTATGTTCAAGACAAAACAAAACCAAGCTACACTACAACCATGCCAATGGTTTGTCCAAAACCATCTTGGTTGTGAGCCTCTACTTATATTCTACAAGGGACTGATAACATGATCTTCTGTGCCACACCAAGCACCATGTTATTTACAATGTAAAGTATTAGACAATATGCACACATATAATAAATAAAAAGTGCAAACAATGATCATGTGATTCTTATTTCAAAATAAAAATGTTCATACAAAAGAGCTAGGCTTTCAGTATACATTTCAACAATCTCCCACTTATACTAAAAGACTATGTTGTCATCATACTGCCATACTTCTGATCCCCATGTCCTCCACATGCCTATTAAATGCTTTCGCTGGAAGGGCCTTAGTGAATGGATCCGCCAGGTTATCCTCTGATACAATCTTGGCGACAGCTACTTCTCCTCGCTTTACGATCTCTCGTATTAGGTGGTACTTGCGCTCTATGTGTTTACTCGCCTTATGGGCTCGTGGTTCCTTCGAGTTTGCAACTGCACCACAGTTATCACAATAAATTGTGATAGTTCTGGGCAAACCAAGAATCACATCCAAGTCCATCAAGAAGTTCCTGAGCCATACAGCTTCCTTGGCTGCCTCAGAGGATGCCACATACTCATCTTCCATGGTAGAGTCCACCACGCATTTCTGCTTGACACTCCTCCATACTATGGCTCCACCTCCAAAAGTAAACACAAACCCTGAGGTAGACTTACTATTGTCCCTATCTAATTGGAAATCAGAATCCGTGTAACCCACGGACTAATTGATCTGCTCGGTAAACCAGCAAATAATCCCTAGTCCTTCTCAGGTACTTCAATATATGCTTTACATGATCCGATGTCACTGTCTGGATTACTCACGATGTCTGCTAACCATGCCCACGGCAGCGGATATCTGGTCTCGTCACATAGTGTTGGGTTTAAACGCAAGTGGCGTGTGTGTGTTCGATCATGTTTCGTAAACATGAGCACAGCGGAAGCAATAAAAATAATAAATACTCCTATTTATTACAACACACACAACACACGCATGCTATTACAACAAGTGTAGACATAACCATAAATTAAAATTGCAATAAAAGGAAATTAAACTACGTTATACCTTCCGTATGACGTGTAGCGGGAACGGCATCAACCGGAACGATCCTCGTAAGAATCGTCTCTATCCGTATCCACGCCGAGCTCCTCGGGATGACTTCGCTAAGTCACGAGCTTCGCTTCGCAGACGGGTTACTAGCCTCGTGTTGAAGACGACGTGATCGAGAGATGATCACGATCCGAATCCAAATTCGATCCAAAACGAAGTTCTCAAAACTCGCTTCTCCGGAGAGGTATTCACAACCGCTTGACGAATCCTTCGCCCCTCCACTTAGAGGATTACCGAGATCAAATCCCCGGTATGTTAGCCGCTGTCGGAGCACTCAACCGCCGCCCAAACGACGCCCGACGAGAGAGAAGAAGCTGTCCAGAAAACTGACAGCTTGGTGGAGGAGATAGGCGCCGCCAACAAAGGAAGCCAAGTGCTTACCTTGATGCCAAACCTAAGGAGGATCGCCGAACTCTTCCGCAGCAGCTCGACGCCGGCGAGGAGGAAGGAAGCCGCCTGGACGCCGCTTGAGGAGCTGGGGCTTGGGCGGCAACACAAGTCCAAGAACAATGTGTTGGGCGCTAGGGTTTGGATGATTAGTTAGGTTTAACAATCCCTTAAGCCCACTTTTATAGAGAACTAATTCTCTTAATGGTTAATGGATCATATCCATAAAGCCCGCTAACCCGCCTCCATTAAGATAAGTTAAAATAAACCAAACCATGATGGTTTATTTTAAGTTAAAACGAACCAACCAACTTTTGGTTCATTCGCTTAAAATAAACCAAACCCTTTGGTTTATTCTTATCCATTGGATTAGAACCAAACCATTTTGGTCCATCCATTACGTCTTCATAAGACACGCCCATCCACGCCTCCATTGCGATCAAACAATTTCATGCTCGCTTATGTTTGGTCCAACCAAACATAGTTTCTCTGGTCCGAGAATCCCATTCTCAAGCTCGCTTTAAATCCTTTGGATTACACTGACAGCGTGGTGACCAAATAGGTTCTCGGTTTATGTTGGCCGTCTATAATTAACCATTAATTATAGAACGATCATGAGTGGCACCTAGTAGTACATCATGATCCCCAATTAACCGAAAAGATCAACGGTTGATCCCGAACTATTTCTGAAACCCTTCAGCAGCTCGAATGAATCGTGCCCCATTCCCTTCACTCATCTTATACCCACTTGGTTTAGGACATGGTCTATTGTGTCAGTCCCCACTAGGCTGACTACGTCACACCTAGCCCAAGTATCATTTCCTCGTCCTACGGATTCTAGTTACTCCACATGTATCGAAGAGTACCTTACTCTAAACATGTAATGCTTTGGCCAAAGACTTTAGTAACAATCCGACGAGAGGCCATGGGTATAAATCTCCTCGCAAGGAGTGGTGAATCCTTTATAGGCTATTCAAACACCTTCGATCACTTCGACTTGTACCCAATCATCCCGGGTCCACATCTCCTCGGAGATGTTTGCTTAAGATGTCAAAGCATAAGTCTCCATGATCAAGATGACTTGAATACCGCAAGTCAAAGGAACATCGCACTTAAACCACGGTAAGAACTTCATTGACATATCTATATATGCAGAGAACCATATGAAGTCTTACGGCTGGTCACTCCAATGAACTAGTTACCATAACTAGCATCCACGATTAACTCCGGACATCACTATGTCTCCAGCCGGTGAGAATCGTCTGCTTGGATACACCAAGGAGTATACCTCGTGCTAGTCTCGACAGAATTGATGGTGTCCAAATCCATCAATTCATCGACTAGGATAATTCCGATACATCACAATTACACATGTAGAGATACTCACTAGTTGTGATCCAATCACAAATTCTCTCATCTTGTGAATGAATCGTATCGTGGACATTCAGTAAATGAGTTTAAGATCCAATCAAATACATTAAACATGTATACTCAAATAGTGAATCTTCATTTATCATATAAATGGTTCATACATAAGGTGATTGCCTTAGGACATCTCTCATATATTACTAACACATAGCATAACATACATGAGGCTTCCTACTACCGAAGCATAAGGAACCGCCTTCATCTCCTCTATCTCCTTTGATGTTTTGGGACACATCTATTTAGATAAAGGTACTCCATGCCTAAAAGGTAGAAAACCTTTCTTGGAGTTCTGAATGCTAAAATGAGCAAGGATAGTGTCAATGTATGAAGCTTGAGATAAGCACAACATCCTTTTCTTGCGATCCCTTATTACCTTGATCCCAAGGATGTGTCCCACTTCTCCAAAGTCCTTCATATCAAACTGTTTGGACAACCATACCCTTACGTTTGATAACACTCTGATATTGTTGCCAACTAACAAAATGTCATCAACGTATAGTACAAGAAATACCACTACGTTTCCATCACATCTCTTGTATACACGAGGCTCATTCGGACTTTGAATAAATCCATATGACTGGATTACCTCATCAAAGTGGATGTTCAAAGATCTAGAAGCTTGCTTCAATCCATAAATGGACCGATTAAGCTTACACACAAGATGCTCTTTGTCCTTTGCAATGAATCCCTCTGGTTGCTTCATATAGATGTTTTCCTCAAGACTTCCGTTAAGGAAAGATGTCTTGACATCCATCTGCCAAATCTCATAATCCTCATGAGAAGAAATAGATAAGAGAATCCGAAAGACTTAAGCATAGCTACCGGTGAAAAGGTATCCTCATAATCGATACCCTTTTTCTGAGTATACCCTTTCGCAACAAGCCTAGCTTTGAAGGTCTCAACCTTCCCGTCTACTCCTCTCTTTCTCTTATAGATCCACTTGCATCCAATGGCTTTCACACTATCGGGTGGTTCTACTAGCTCCCAGACATGATTAGAATCCATAGATTCTATCTCTAAATTCATCGCTCTTTGCCAAGATACCGCATCTCTATCTTGGAGTGCCTTGTCATATGTCCATGGATCAGGTTCATGTTTACCAGGGACTAAGTCCGAAGACTCTCCCAAGAACATGAATCTCACGGGTTGTCTAACAACCCTCCCACTACGACGAGTTGCCTCCTGTGTATGCTCTGTGAAACATGGTTTAATGACTTGTGGTATTTCCTCTTGTACCGGTGGTACTGAAGTCGGGACTTCCCCTGTCAACTCCTCAAGAACAATCCTACTCGTGGGCTTGTGGTTCATCACATAGTCCTCCTCTAGAAATCTGGCATTCGTACTCACGATCACCTTCTTATCTCTAGGACTGTAGAACAAACCACCCTTCGTTCCCTTAGGGTAACCAACAAACAAGCGTACTTCTGTACGAGATTCCAACTTACCAAAGATCTCCCTTCAAAGACATGTATGGGACTACCCCAAATCGAATATGTCTTAGACTAGGCTTTCGCCCACCCACAATTCTATGAGAGTAGAGGGTACGGCTTAGATGGAACCAAGTTCGGAATGTGTGTCTGCCGTTTCAGAGCAAACCCCGTAACGAACTCGGTAACTCAGAATAACTCATCATCAATCTGACCATCTCCATAAGAGTCCTATTCCTTCGCTCCTCCACACCATTCTGCTAGGGTGTGCTAGGTGCGGTCAATTGGGATTGAATCGACCTCGATAAGTAACTCCTAAACTCTCCCAAGAGGTACTCGCCACCATGATCAGATCGTAGTGTCTTGATACTTTTACCTTGACGGTTCTCCACAACAGCCTTTAATTCTTTAAACCTGTCAAAGCATTCAGACTTGCAGCACATCAAGTAAATGTATCCATACCTTGAATAATCATCTATAAAAGAGACAAAGTATTCAAAGCCACCTCTAGCCTGGATAGACATAGGACCGCACAAATCAGAATGAACAAATTCCAATACATCTTTGGCTCTATACCCCTTAGCCTTAAAAGGCCTCTTGGTCATCTTACCTTCCAAGCAAGACTCGCATGTTGGGAGATCTTCCACCACTAATAAACCCAAGGGTCCATCAGCTATCAACCTTTGAATTCTACTCAAGTTAATATGACCAAGTCTTAGGTGCCAAAGATATGTCTGGTTCATTTTCGAAGATTCTTTTCTCTTATTAGACTTAGAAGATGAGTTATTCACTTATATATGCATCGTGGGAGTTTTCAGTTCAAGAGTGTACAAATTGCCAACCAATGTACAAGAACAGATAATCTCCCTATTCCTTTTTATAACAACTTTGTCATTAAAAGAAATAGAATATCCATCCAAAAATAATTTAGAAACTGAAATTAGATTCTTTCTAAAAGTAGGTACATAAAAACAATTTCTCAAAACTAAAACTTTATTCCTATCAAAAGATAAATAAACGTCTCCCACTGCAATAGTCGCCACCTTTGAAGCATTGCCCATGAAGACGGTAATCTCTCCCTCAACTAGTCGTCGAGTTTCTTGGAACCCCTACAAAGTATTGCAAATATGATCAGTGGCTTCTGTATCTACACACCAGGTACTGGTAGATAACACCGCTAAACATGTTTCAACAACTAAACAAGAAGATATACCTTTGTTCTTTCGGCGAGCACAGTCCGCCTTCCAATGTCCAGTTTGCTTGCAAGTGAAGCACTTGCCTTTTGGCTTCTTCACTCCTGCCTGAGGTCCTACTGCCACTTTCTTTGCTCCACCTTGCTTCTTCTTCTTCTTCCCTTTCGGTTTAGAAGTAGAAACCTTCTGAGCATCCATGGCTTGAGCGCTTTGACGAAAAAGCCCCTCTGCCACCTGGAGTTCTGTCAGAAACTCCGCCAACGAATACAACCTCTTGTTCATGTTGTAGTTGAGGCGGAACCGCTCAAAACTCCTAAGCAGAGACTGGATAATGATATTGACCTGGGTTTCCCCATCGATCTCAGCTCCGAGGACTTCCATCTCATTCAGATGAGCCATCATCTTGAGAACATGGTCCCTGACGGGTGTTCCCTCGATCATGGTTGTCGTCATCAAGTTCCTCATAGCCTCCTATCTTGCCGCCCTACTCTGATGTCCGAAAAGATTCTTGAGATTGAACATCATGTCATAAGCCGTGGCCATGGCCTGATGCTGATGTTGCAACACATTTGACATAGATGTCAAAATGTAACACCGTGCCATCTCATCTGCCTTAATCCATTTCTTATAACTTTCTTTCTCCTTTTCATCAGAGTCATCGGTGGGCTTAAGAGGACAGACCTCGAAGAGTACAAATTTGTACTCCTCTACAGTTAAGACAATATCCAAATTTCTTTTCCAATCAATATACTTTGTTCCAGTAAGTTTATTTTCTTTTAATATCACATCAAGTGGGTTGAAAGCCATTTGAAAAACCTAAGAATCACAATGATCAAAATATTAGATTTCAAATATCATTGATTCCTCAAACAATAAAATTTCGAAATCAACCAACACCTCAAAACACCGAGAATATCGCATGCCACGATAGTGTGGACGTATACGAATTCTACATTTGTAAGAGGAGGTTTAACCCTTTAATTTTATTATCTTGTCAACCTTACTTTTTGACAAATAAAATTAATAGTTGGTTCCTCTTTGGCCCTACAAATAAAAGCAGTGACTCCGATGGGGAGAATACTTTTTATTTGCATCTAAGTGTGCACCATTACACAATACTAAGGGAATTATCTTGGATTATGTGCCTTACCGATGGGGAAGTACACATGCTCCAAAATAATTTCCTATAACCATTATTTGACCTAGTGATCCGCAAATAAACTCATCTGATGGGGAGGAAGGCACTCAGAGCCAACGCGCAAGTTTGTTGCATCGCACGTCAAATTGTAATGGAGGCCACGGGAATTATTTAAAATGTCCCTCTCCCACTTAGTAAATTGACAGTGAGGAATTTTCAAGCACACACAACATGCATATAAAACAAATCAGCAATAAATATGGAAAAAATAGAATTTTCCCAACTATTATGGCATTGTTCTCCAATATGAGTCCCATCGTGTCACCACCTTGTCCGCTCCACCTTTTCCCGTGCGCAAGTCACCAAAGAGATCCGAGCAAAGATAAACTATTTTAATTTACATCCATCGATCCTATACTCCACGAAGGAGTGTACAAATAATCTAGATCGAAAGTAAACTAAAATGAGTTGCTAAACAATGCCATATTTAATTACAAAAATTAAATACTAATTTTTCCTCGTCAACCCCGAGGATTCAAATAATATACAATCACACACACATGCAATCACATACACACATATATAGCCATAATAGTTGGATCTTATGCCTGCAACCAAAAAGTTATCCTACGCACATCCTACTA
Organism: Wurfbainia villosa; assembly: GCA_025175895.1. NCBI lineage: Eukaryota > Viridiplantae > Streptophyta > Magnoliopsida > Zingiberales > Zingiberaceae > Wurfbainia > Wurfbainia villosa. Next base: position 97,455,698 of record CM045991.1, read on the forward strand.
TCATCCGGCATACACAATATATGATAAGTGCGTGAAAGTAACCAAATCCAAAACACACAAAATCAGAAACTGTGCTCTGATACCAATTTGATGGCATGCTCGGAGGATCGTTGGCGTCCATGTTCCCGGATTAAAATTTTCACTAATGAAAACTAATTCGGATGAGATGAGTTTCCTAAGCTCAACCAATTCGTCGTCGTGCTAATGACTTGAGCGATTGCTTGAACAAACTAGTTGTTCAAGCAATCAAGCTCTTCTAGTCGGTTAGCCGCGGAAGAGACGACGAACGGATCGCTGGTTTTTGTGTTTATCTTCGGGGTCCATGATTATACAAATACATATGGATGTAGACATGTATAATCAACACATACAAACATATTAATAAGAACATGCAAAGATCAATAATAAAACTTGTAAAACTTTTATATCTCTCGATCTTCTATCGTATGTCCTAACCTCCTTGTAGACTTCGTGTGGGCGAAGATCCTCCACAAGTTGAAGCTTCCTAGATCTTCTTCAATCAAAAGAAAGAAGAACTCTCCTTCCCTTCTTGCTTGAGCCAACCACCAAGCCACAAAAGCTTGATGCCGCTGGCCCCAAGAATAGAGAGAACAAGATGGCCAACGAAGGAACCAAACAAGGGAACAATTCCTAGCTCCTTTGTGCCGCCGGCCAAGAGGAAAAGAAGAGGAGAAGAGGAATAGGTTGAGCGCCGACCAAGGTAGAGGGAAAAGAGATAGGTGCCAGCAACACCCTAGGAAGAAGAAGAGAACCTCTCCTATAGTTGCCGCCCACTCCACCTTCCAAACCCTAGCCGCCCAACCAAACCCTAACTTTCCTAGGGTTTCTTGCCACCCAAGCTATTCATAGTCAAAACCCTAATCTCCAAAAATCATTAACCAACTTCCTTTCCGCCCACCTTAAGCCCCCTTTTATAGAGTTAGGCTTAAGCCTTGTTTTAATCTCCACCGTTGGCTATAGGGATTTAATCTCAACAGTCGGATCTAGAGATTTAATCTCAACCGTCGGATCTAGAGATTTAATCTCCACCGTCAGATCTAGGGATTTAATCTCAACCGTCGGATCTAGTAATTTAATCTCAACTGTCAGATCTAGAGATTTAATCTCCACCATCGGATCTAGGGATTTATTTTCAACCGTCGGATCTAGAGATTTAATCTCAACCATCGGATCTAGAGATTTAATCTCCACCGTCGGATCTAGAGTTTTGTTTTCCATCATTGGATCTAGGCTTCATGAGGTTTATATTAGGCTACGATAGGGACCATGAGGAGGAGTTGGATCTTTGCCACCCGATGGATCGGAACCACACAAACTTGATACATCAATGATGTTCCATTCCACTAGAGGATCATCATTGAATTACCTCACCAACCCCCATAAATTAATATGGGCTCCATATATTATTCGTACATCCATCTCCCCATGTTTAAGATATCGAATGTCCGTCAATTAATTGATTTACTGACCATCAATCAATTAACATCTAACACCTCGAGTAGTACCACTCAACCTTATCATCATGTTGACTAAGTCAACCTGCAGGGTTTACATGATGAACCTTATGAGCTCCTCAAGGTGACATCATCAACCTAATATGTAGGACACGGTTTCCTCCTATAATTAACGGCACACCATGTAAATAATATCATTTCCCAACTTACCGGGCATATTGATTTAATCCATATAAATCTCACCCTTTGGTAAATCAAAGAAATAAATACTAAGTACATGTGCCCGTTATTATATCGGGATTAAGAGCATGTACAACATAATATCCGAGGTCCGATTCAATTATGTAGTCAGCAATAAATTGAATCACCTCTATGTCGTTGCTGCTTAATACACCTAAGCGTACTAGTGTAACTCTATGTTCAAGACAAAATAATACTAAGCTACACTACAACCATGCCAATGGTTTATCCAAAACCATCTTGGTTGTGAGCCTCTACTTATATTCTACAAGGGACTGATAACATGATCTTCTGTGCCACACCAAGCACCATGTTATCTACAATGTAAAGTATTAGACAATATGCACACATATAATAAATATAAAGTGCAAACAATGATCATGTGATTCTTATTTCAAAATAAAAATGTTCATACACAAGAGCTAGGCTTTCAGTATACATTCCAACATGGTACTCTTGCACAAAGGCATAGAATCGAGCTGGCTCGACTGCCAGCTCGACTACTTATCGTTTGGTATAGCACAGAATCAAAATGGCTCGACTACCAGCTCGACTGCTCGCTACATGGAATAACACAGAACCAAGCCCATCTCTACTGTGGGCTCGACTGTATACTCTGATCGCCAAACTCTAAAACCTATACTAGTCGAGTCAATTTGGTAGCGGCTCGACTAGTAGCTATAGATTCGGTCACAAAACTGAGCTTGACTTGGTTGCGGGCTCGACTGACAAGTGTTTTTCGAGCACAAACGTGAGTTAGACTCAACTGCGGGTTTAACTGCTGAGGCGGCAATGGGATGCTTTCATTTTGAGTATAGATTCAAACGCGATGATTTCCGATTAGAGGAGCAGGTTCGTTTCCTAGCAAACCACCAGAGGTTGGATGTGGTTATGGGAACATGCTCAGGTGGTCAGATTTTGGTCGGGCATGATTTCTAGAGTTCCAATGGAGGAAGATAAAAGCCTAGCTGAAGAACAAGAGAAGCAGTTCTTGAGCTCCAATTTTCATTTTGGGTTTTAAATGCTTCCTGTGATTCATTCTTAAGGAGAAGAAGAAAAAGCTTTGCTCTCATCTCGCCTCCTCTCTAACAAGTGCTCACAACTGCTGTCAATCATCTTCTTGCAAGTGCTACAACTTCATCCTCAATGCAAGAAGCTGAACAACAATCTGTAACTTGTTATAACTTCTTAGTTTACTGTTCTTGATTATCTTCATTGCATTGTAAGCTTGTAAGAGTTGAAGTTTTTCATCTCCGGAAACATTCCGATCCATTCATAGTAGACTTTCCTTTTGAGCTACCCATGGAGTAGGAACTACTGAGTTCCGAACCACATAAATACCTGCGTATTGGTTGTGTTTGTGCTTTGTGCTTTGTTTTCTATTTCCGCTGCATAAACCACTCTTTTGTAGTAGAAGTTGAGCTAGATTTTTCAACTCGCTATTCACCCCCCCCCCCTCTAGTGAGCCTCTATCCCAACAAGTGGTATCAGAGCAAGGGCTCTGCACTGGATTTACCTCTGCTAGAGTATCAAGGAATGGCAGTGCAAGAGGGATTCAACACAACTCGACCCCCGTATTTCGACGGTGAAAACTTCTAGTATTTGAAGAGCCAGATGGGATACTACTTGATGATGGATATGGTGTTGGTGCAGGGGCACTAGATAATCGAACCTGTGTTTTAATTATGGCAAAGACACAAAGTTAAGTTTACATCATTATCTCACGAGCTATCGAGTGTGCAGAAAAGTATTAAAGCTGGAGCTGAAGGCTAGCGACACCCGGAGGAAGCCGTGGTGGTCGGGCGACACTCGAGTGACTTCGGAGGGAGCCGAAGGAATCGAGTGGAAGGCCGGAGGCGAGAGCTACTATCGAGGTAAGCTCATGTGAGTGAGAGATTGTAAGGTCGTGTCCTCTTTACGGGGATGACCGTAGGCGGCGATCCGACTAAGACTTCCTGTGGAAGGTCTAGGTCGAGATCGGACGGTTAGAAACCGTCGTATTTATCATTTTTCGAGCTAACCTCTTATTGCAGGGAAGTGACCAAGTCGATCATTCTTTGGACATGGAGCAATCAGCGATGCCCATCACGATCGATGGGAGGCATCGATCGATGGTGACGATTCAGCTTTTGCACTAGGTCAAAATGGATAACGTTTGACGCAACCACTTCGCGATAAAATTTGGACAACTTCATGATCCATTCCAAAAAAGAGGAGACAAATTCAGAGGCCAAAATCAATAAAAGGAGGAGAGGATTCCACTCCAAATACATCAAGTTTATTCATCAAGTGCTCCTACAACGCCAATGCTCCAACACCGTCATAACGCCGACGCAATGACAACCTCAGATCTTCTTCGTCGGCAGCAGCATCTAGTAATACTTTTTAATATTGTATTCGTTGTTTTTATTCGTAACGAGGTGAGGTAGGCTTGTTGCCTCATCCTCGTACTTTCGTATTTTGTGATCGTTGTCTCCTACCTCCAACGAGGAGGAGACATTATAGTGCTTTGCCCTCCATACGCGGTCTAGGACCGATAGGGCCTTGGAGTAGCAACCGCTGGGTTGTGAACCAAGTAAAATAAACGTGTCATTTTAATTTCCACTGTGCTTACTCGTTTACTTCTGTCTCAACGAACGAATTCCAACGAAAGATTTACGATCGCTATTCACCCCCCCCTCTAGCGACGCTTCTTGATCCAACATATGGATATGTGGTTCTCCATCGTAGAGGGATTCTCACCACCAACCGACGACGAAGAAAGGGTTTTAGTGTCTTCTCTGTGGTCGGCGGAACAGAGGAGAAGAGCCCAAGCCAATGCCAAAGCAACCGTACCTCTGCAGTGCTGTTTAGCCAAGGACCAACTCAACAAAGTTTGCCCCTTTAGTTGTGCTCAAGAACTTTGGAGGAAGTTGATGGAGCTACATGAAGGAACCAGAGATTCAAGGACAACGAAGAGGGGTCTCTACTTGAATCAACTTCAGAATTTCAGCATGAAGGAGACTAAAACTGTAAGTGAACTACATGATAGGTTTAAAGAAATACTCAATGTCCTCCATTATGTTGGATAGGCTGTTGAGAATAGGGATTTAGCTAGGTATGCACTCAAATCTTTCCTTAGGAATACTTTGTGGTCATCTATAGTGGATGCCTACAAAGTATCAAGGGATCTTTCAACAATTAAGATTGATGAAATGTTTTGTGAATTGGAATTGAATGAATAAGCAAATCGAAGCCCAAAGGAGAAGGGTCTAGCTTTTATTGCAGGAGATCGCAGCAAGGAGAGCAAGAAGAAGAAGGAGAAGAAGAAAGATTCTTTGTGCTCTTCATCATCAGATTCGGATGGATATGATGAGTTATCCTCTAGCGAGATGGTTAACTTTGTGAGGAGATTGATGAGAAGAAGCCAAAAATTCAACAAGAAGGATGTCAAGAAATACTTCACCAACAAAAAGAAAGGTAAAAGTTCTGAAATTAATTAGGATAAATCTGATGTAGAGTGCTTTCATTGTCATAGGAAAGGTCACTTCAAAAGTGAATGCCCTAAGTACAAAAAGAAGGAAGAAAAGGCCAAGAGGAAGAAAGCATTGAAGGCTACTTGGGATGATACTTCATCCTCATCCTCCTCATCGAAAGAAGAAAGTGAGGAGAAGGGAGCAAAGCAAAAGGCTCTAATGGCATTGGAGAATTTTGAAAATTCAGATTTGGATGGAGAGCTGAAGCATTCTGATGGGGAGCAATAAAATTCGGACTCTTCATCATCATCTTCGGATGATGATCAGGTAAACTCTCCCCATCTAGATAAATTGTATGAAACTATTGCTTGCTTGACAAATGCTCTGAAAAAATCCAAAACTAAGGTTAAACTACTGAAAATTGAATTAGAACTAGTTAAGAATACTAATATACTGTCTGATGATAGTGGTGCTGGAAATCCTCATTTGGAGGAGATCAAAGATAAGAATACATCCTTGAAGGCACAGGTGGAAGATCTCAAGTGCGCACTTGAGAAATTTACCAATGGATCAAAGCCATTAAACATGATCTTAGAAGCCCAACTTGCAATCTATAACAAGGCTAGACTAGGGTTCAATTCACAACAAAAGGAATTTAGTTATATGACCTTAGTGTCTAGGAAACCTTCATCTAGATCTAAAGTTTCTTTTGGTGGAATTGATGGACCTAAAACTGCTAAAGGAAAGTCTGTTAATGCAAGAACTACTAGGTATAAATTAGATTATGGTAGAACTATCACAACTAATTTTATTTCTACTAGATCACCTTTTATTAGAACTTCTAAGGCTTGGATTCCTAGGAAGTTTGTAGTAGATGCAAAGGGACCCAACTTGTGGGTTTCAAAAGACCAAATTTTTCGTGTTTAGGAGGGACCCGTCAAGGGGGAGTGTCCAACTACATGGTTTGTGGACAGCGGGTGCTCCAAACATATGATAGGGAACTCGTCTTTGTTTTCCTCAATTCATGCCAAAGACTGAGGTACAGTTTCCTTTGGTAATAATGGTAAATTGAAGGTTGTAGGAGTAGGTAAAATTAACATTTCTGAAAAATTTGTAATTAGAAATGTATTGTTAGTTAAAGGGATGGCATTTAACTTGTTGAGTGTAAGTCAATTGTGTGATGCAGGGTATAGGGTCGAGTTTCACTACTCAATGCCTTATGATCCACAGTGACACCAATGAAACCCTGCTAATAGGATCTAGGAAGAAAAATATTTATCAAGTTAGATTTAGTAGTGCTACTAACATGTCTTTTAAGTGTTACATATCCATGGAAGAAGAGTCTTGGTTATGGCATAGAAGATTGGCCCATGTCAACATGAAGAACATCAAGAATTTGGCCAAGAAGAAACTTGTAAGAGGACTGCCCTCAATCACCTATGAGAAGGATAGGGTTTGTAGGGCGTGCCAAAAAGGAAAGCAAGTGAGATCTTCCCACAAAGGGAAGAATTCTGTAAGTTCTTTACAAGCATTATATTTACTACACATGGATACATAGATTCTTAAAAAAAACACCACATGAACTTTGGTTTGGAAAGCCACCAACAATCAAGCACCTTAGGGTATTTGGTTGTACAGTGTATATCATAAATACCAAGGATCATTTAGGAAAATTTTCTATAAAAGTTGATGAGGGTATCCTTGTTGGATATTCCCTCACAGTAAAGCTTATAGAGTCTACAACCATAGGACTAAGCTAGTAGAAGAGTCAACTAATGTTGTGTTTGAAGAAAAAGGAATGAATATTTATTCGGACAGAAAATTAGTAGAGTTTGTGCTAGAATTGAGGAAGCTAGAATTGGAAGATAGCAACCCTATATGGGAAGCAAGAGTGGATTCTGATGAAGAGAGAGTGAGAGCTCAAGGGTCATCACTTGAGGTTGGAGAATCTGAATAGATTTCAGTAGTACCCGAACCACCTCAAGTAACAAGATCCACTAGGAATGCTACTAGCCATCCCCGAAACCAAATTATTAGAGGCATCCAACAAGGGGTGAAGACTAGATCATTTTTCAGAAATGAAAGAAATGAAGTTTCCTTGATTTCTTAGATTGAGCCCAAGTTAGTGGATGAAGCTTTGCTTGATCCAGAATGGATCATTGCAATGCAAGATAAGTTAGGCCAGTTTGAGAGAAATCATGTTTGAGATTTAATCCCTAGACCTGGTCAAACCTCTATTATTGGGACTAAATGGGTGTTTAGGAATAAGAGAAATCATAGAGGAGAAATAGTTAGAATAAGGCAAGGTTAGTAGCCAAAGGCTACAACCAAATTAAGGGGTTAGACTATGATGAGACTTATGCCCCTGTAGCAAGATTAGAATCCATAAGACTAATGTTTGCTTATGCAGCATACAAAGGCATCAAACTATATCAAATGGATGTGAAGTCAGCTTTCTTGAATGGAGTCATCAAGGATGAAGTCTATGTTGAACAACCCCGGGGTTCAAGAATGCACAATTCCCATACCACATGTACAAACTAAAAAAGGCTCTTTATGGGATTAAACAAGCACCTCGTGCTTGGTATGAGCGATTGTCAACCTTCGTAATTGAGAAAAGTTTTAGGAGAGGACAGATAGATCCCACACTATTCTTGAAAAGGGATGGTGAATACAGATTTGTAGCCCAGGTTTATGTTGATGACATAATCTGTGGCTCAAACAATAGGGATTATCTCAATGAGTTTATTGGTCACATGGAAAGTGAATTTGAGATGAGTCTAGTAGGAGAAATGACCTTCTTTCTAGGACTTGAGATAAAGCAAACCAAGGAAGGGTTTTTTATACATCAATTTAAGTACGCAATGGAGTTACTGAAAAAGTTTCATATGGAGGAAGCTAAGGAAGTAGGCACACCTATAGCTATCAATACTCGTTTAGATAGTGATGAGAAAGGGAAGGTAGTGGATTTGAAAAATTATAGGAGTATCATAGGTAGTTTATTGTACTTAACAGCGAGTCAACCAGATATTTTATTCGTTGTTGGTATGTGTGCTAGATTTCAAGCTTGTGCTAAGGAGTCTCACATGATTACTGTAAAAAGAATTATGAGATACTTAAAAGGCACTATCAATGTAGGATTGTGGTACCCCCGGACTGAATCTTTTGATTTAGTTGGCTATACCGACTCTGACTATGCCGTATGCAAGTTGGATAGGAAGAGCACTAGTGGGGGCTGTCATTTTTTAGGATTGGCCCTGGTTAGTTGGTCAAGTCATAAACAACACTGTGTAGCACTTTCCACAACCGAAGCTGAATATGTAGCTATGGGAGAATGTGTATCACAATTGCTAAAGCTAACACACACATTAGAAGATTATGGACTGGCCTATAGGAATGTACACGTGCCATTTGATAACATTAGCACTATACATCTCACAAAAAATCCGGTTCATCACTCAAGGACCAACCATATTGAAGTGAGGCATCACTTCATTAGAGATCATGTACCTAGGGGAGATATTGAACTCAGCCATGTTGAGTCCAAGTCTAACCTAGCCGACATATTCACAAAACCTCTTCTCAAAAATGAGTTTAGTCATTTGAGAAGAGAGTTGGGCATGTATGCTGCCCAATGAAGGAGGATCCCTCCATAATCTTAGGTTAATATAAAACAAAAATTCCATTTAACAAGAGAAATGGGAATTTAAATTGAGAAGACACAGGATCATCTCACAAAAATGATAAGGATCACAAAACTATTTTTGTATTGCTAGAAATGGAGTGAGATGATAAGATCAACCACTCTATTTCACATGCTCATTGCATCCCGAGATAGAGAGGTTGACGAGACAAAAATCACTAATGTGACTAGTTATGGGGAAGACCATTACACATTCTTGTGTTTGTGGTTCCAAGATCATAACTAGACATTCCAACCAAGTAAAATTGGTTGGATCCTCTTTGAGACCAAGAACATAGATACCAACTGTTTAAAACAATCAAAAAGTGTGTTAGGTTATCATATCAAGTGTTTATAACACTTACCTAAGCCTTAGGAATTACACAAAACTCAGTTGGAGTGTTCAGATATTGAAACCCAATTTTTTAAGCCTATCAACTGAGACAGACTCGACTGACACGCCAATTGGTATAAGTTTTTAGCAATAAGAATCGAGTGTGCTTCGACTGGAGCCTCGACTAGCCAATTCCGATCAGACTCAGAACCAAGTGTGCCTCGATCATCGTCTCGACTGATGTTACCAATCGAGTCGACCCACTAATCGCCTTGACTGAGTCTCGCAGATTTAAATGGGAACCCCTTCATTCCGTGATTTTTCTTCCCCACAATCATGCCCTCCCAACTACGACGAGCGCCAGTTGAGCTCTACATCTCCATCCAAGCTTTACAACCTCAAAACAAGCCTTCTCTAGTCTAGGGTAAGGACCTTCTTCCTTCTCCTTGCCATTTCCTCTTAACCCTAACTCTAATCTTTGACCACTCGACCACAACTAGGGTACTAGCAGGAAAAATTCCTCTTCTGCAGCAAGCTCTTGTTCATGGTTCTATGGCACACAAGTAAGACTTTTTCCTTACTCTCCTTATGATTTTAGAGGATTTCTAAGTATCTAATCACTTTCCCCACTTGACATGCATCATTTCATTCCTTGCATTCATTCATGGGTCAATCTTGTGCGCATGACATATTTGACACATGACATTTTAGACTAAAAAGAAAGAAGCCTGAGTCCTCCACCTCTAGGCCCTCATGAGAGAGGCCTTGCTCGGACCATCGTTTCCCCTCAAAATATCATTTGCACACCTTTAGGACCCATGAGTTTGAACTCCTAAGCATCCAGTCCATAGATGGTCATTTCTTCTCCAATAATGCACCATATGTTAGAGAGATGGTTGAGCACTATAGACTCGGTAAGTTAGTCTACTGTGATCACGATATCAATGAAGACTTGTCGAATTCTATAACAACCTACAACCCACTGAAAATAGGCTTATCTATAAGTCAAGGGTAGCCAAAATGGATATCACTTTTACTCCAACCATCTGGAAATCATTTATAGGATGTTGAGAGTCCTCCTCTAACCTAGAATGCTATCCAACTCTTCTTAAAAATTTAGTAGGCTTTGACCTCAATTCCATCAACGAATCCTTATTTATACGTCCTCACTTTCTGGTTAGAGTCCCTAGGCATAAACACATCTAGGGGAAAAATGAGGGAGGTGAAAAGGCTGGACTATATCCATTAGAGAAATTTATATCTAGCCGGCATGATTCGCACCCCTACAGGAGAGATTCAGTGGAAGGATGGCCATCAAGTTGGGGAGCATATGGATCTTGAGGAAGAACTTCCTCTTCCTGCTGAAGAACCACACCACTCGGTTCCTAACCAAGTTGAACACTTGACCACTATCACGGAGTAGCTATCTCAATTTCGTGAACCCATGAGACTTTTGTGAACACAATCACCACGACAATATCAGATTTCCATCTACAAACCAACCAGCGATTGACTCAAATCCAACACACTCAAGATTAAATCGAGAGTAGATGGAAATCAAAGATATCTTGTTCAATTGGACAAGTATCTCGGAGGAACCTTCTACACCAGCCCGACTAATATAATCACATTAAGATCTCCAATTGTGTTAATCCACCTAGGATGGTTGCACTATGGATATTTGTCTTTATGTTTAGACTTCAAACTATGGTTATTCTTGTGAAACAGTTTTTTGAAACATCAACTTTTTGTTCATTCTGTTTTTGTTTGAATGATCTATTATTGGTTATGTGTGGTTGAGTCGATTAGTGTCTATCAAACTTCTTGTTGTGTGTGCAATCCTTGTTAGCACCACTAGAACTACCCAAGCCTTGACTCCATCCCATCATTGTTAGTGCAATCATTAAGTGTGCACCTAATCAACCCTAAAAGAATGTTTGATTGAGGGGGAGCTACAGTTTGGGAAGTCCACAGTATTAGTGGGAGGTTTTCCTATATTTTATACCCCAAGCCTAGCAAATATCTAAGTGTGTTTAAAGATTTCTAGGTATTCTCATTTGTGTTAAGAAAGTGTGCAAGGATTTTTCATTTTCAGTTCATATACCCCAATGTGAAGTGAAGTATCAAACTAATGTCATATGGATATTTTCATTTGAAGATTCCTCAATCTTTCCCTTCACTAACCCTTTTGATATCATAATGGGTAAAATATTTTTCCAACATTTTTAACCAATTGTATGTGTCATATGTATTATACATATTCATGATTTTTAAAGTTACATATAATTACTTATCAATTTTCAAAGTTAATATCTAATAACTGAAAAACTGAGTTTTGATTATCGCTGGACGCCATCATAGCGATCGATGGCAACGCTAGTGCGAAATCACCACGTGGAAATTGCCCTAGCGAGAAACCACCTGGCGGACTGCTTACGATCGCCTAAGCGGAACCGCAGCGCCCTAGCGAAATTGTCTTGGCGAATCGCCTAGCATAGTTATCAGTCGATTGCTGCTTGATACAAGTTGACAGATGAGCACTTCAGTCGACTGATTTATGAAGGAATCGACTGAATAGCTGATTTCGGGAAAAAACAAGGTTGTTTAGCCCGTGTTCAGCTATGGTAAAGTTTCCTAACCACTCCTAACCCTAAGATATGCTTTGGGAAGCATTATGAAGGGTGAAAATCCATTGGATGTGGATTAGGAGAGGTATTAGGGTGATGTATCAAATTTAAGGTATCGGAAAGTTCAATGTTGAACTTTAGACCTTATTTTTTATGGTTTAGAGTTCCTATTGGCTTAGGGACTTCCCAAGGACATTGTTGGTGCAATGGTCGAGGGGGAGGGACTTATTCCCCATGATTTTTTTGTTGTTTACCAAAGGGGGAGAGTATGGGTTCAAGTTTTTGTGATATTTGTGATATTATTCAAATGGAATGGAGTTAAATTGAAATTTCTGCCCATCTCTATTACATGTGAAATTTCTGCACTCCAAGTTATATCATCCCTATTACATGAATGATAAATTTCTGATATGAAATAATTCTTCACCTCATGCTATATTTCAAAATTTGAGATGAACTATATCCATTACATGTGAAATTTTTGCACTCTAAGTTATATCATCTCTATTGCATGAATGATAAATTTCTGATATGAAATATTTCTGCACTTCATGCTATATTTTAGAAATTGAGATGAACTATATCTATTATATGTTAAATTTCTGTACTCCAAGTTATATCATCCCAATTACATGAATGATAAATTTCTAATATGAAATATTTCTGCACTTCATGCTATATTTCAGAAATTGAGATGAACTATATTTATACCACCTAAACATAAACCATGTTGTCAAACATCAAAAAGGGGGAGATTGTTAGTGCAATCAAGCCCATCTAATATTTCAATGTTTAACAACAAGGTTTAAGTCAAGGAAATAGAAATCTAGTTTTAGCTAGAGTGTAGTCAAGACATTACCTCGACTGATACAAACCTAAGGTCACTAAGTTAGATGTTTAGAGTGACATTAGACCTTGTGAGAAATCCAAGGGTAAGCCTTGGTATGGATGGAAATCTAAAGGGGAACCTTAGTAGAGGAAGAGTACAAGCTGGCCGGAGGTCCGGAAGCTTGGTGATGGAGAGGGCATAGTAACGTGCTTGTTCTCCATTGGGAAGGGAACAAGCTGTCTAGAGGTAAGGAAGCTTAGTGATGGAGAGGGCATAGTAACGTGCTCATTCTCCATTGGAATTATGGAGGGCACAAGGGAGTGCTCGGTCTCTCGCTAGTGTACTCGTTAGTAAGAGAGGGTACAATAACGTGCTCGTTCTCTTACTAGGGTACATGGGCCCAATACTTGTTAGACAAAGAGGGCACCGTAACGTGATCGTTCTTTGGCTAGGGAACTGGGAGTATTCGTTAGACAAATAGGGCATCATAATGTGCTCGTTCTTTGCCTAGGGTACATGGAGTACTCGTTAGGCAAGGAGGGCGTTGTAGCGCTCTCGGTCTTTGTCTAAGGTACTTAGAGCATTCGTTAATTGGAGAAGGCACTATAACGTGCTTGGTCTCTTACTAGGGTGCTTGAAACTCTAGGAGTGGTAGCTTACTAGGAAAGATACTCATGTGCTTCAAATATTTACGGCATCAGTCGAGCCACCATGGGGGTCAGCTCGACTGGCACTCTTGCACAAAGGCACAGAATCGAGCTGGCTTGACTACCAGCTCGACTACTTATCATTTGATATAGCACAGAATCAAGCTGGCTCGACTACCAGCTCGACTGCTCACTACGTGGAATAGTACAGAACCAAGCCCATCTCAACTGCGGGCTCAATTGTATACTCTGATCGCCAAACTCTAAACCCTATACCAGTTGAGTTGATTTGATAGCGTCTCGACTGGTAGCTATAGATTCGATCACAAAACTGAGCTCGACTTGGTTGCGGGCTCGACTGACAAGTTTTTTTTAGCACAGACGCGAGTCAGACTCAACTGTGGGCTCGATTGCGGAGGCGATAATAGGATGCTTCTGTTTTGAGTAAAGATTTAAACGCAGCGATTTCCAGTTGGAGGAGCAATTTCCTTTCATGGCAAACCACCAGAGGTTTGAGGTGGTTATGGGGACAAGCTCAGGTTGTTAGATTTTGGTTGGGCATGATTTCTAGGATTCCAATGGAGGAAGATAAAAACCTAGCTGAAGAACAAGAGAAGTAGTTCTTGAGCTCCAGTTTTCGTTTTGGGTTTTACAAGCTTCCTGTGATTCATTCTGAAGGAGAAGAAGAAAAAGCTTTGCTCTCATCTCGCCTCCTCTCCAACAAGTGCTCACAACTGCTGTCAATCATTTTATTGCAAGTGCTACAACTTCATCCTCAACGCAAGAAGCTGAACAGCAATCTGTAACTTGTTATAACTTCTTAGCTTTCTGTTCTTGATTATCTTCATTGCATTGTAAGCTTGTAAGAGGTGAAGTTTTTGACCTCTGGAAACATTCCGATCCATTCATAGTAGACTTTCCTTTTGAGCTGCCCATGAAGTAGGAACTACTGAGTTCCGAACAACGTAAATACCTGTGTATTGGTTGTGTTTGTGCTTTGTGCTTTGTTTTCTATTTCCACTGCGTAATCTACTATTTTATAGTAGAAGTTGAGCTATATTTTTCAACTCGCTATACACCCCCCCCTCGTGTGAGGCTTGATCCCAACAATTGGTTCATAACCAATAACCCATTAACCCGCTCCAATAACTTAAGTTAAAATAAACCAAACTGCATTGGTCCATTTTAAGTTAAAAAGAATTGAACCAACTTTGGTTCATTCATTTAAAACAAACCAAACCACTTTGGTTTATTTTCCAACATTAGATTAGAACCAAACCAATTTTATTCATCCATCATGTCTTCAAAAGACACGGCCCATCCATGCTTCCGATGGGACTGAAACTATTTCATACTCGCTCTTTGTTTGGTCCAACCAAACCAAGTCTCTCTCGATCTGAGAATCCTATTCTCAAACTCGTTTTAAATTTTTCGGATTACACTCATTGTGCATGTGAACAAATAGGTTCCTAGTTTATCTCGGCCACCTATAATTAACCATTAATTATAGAACGATGATGAGTGACACCTAGTAGTACATCATGATCCCCAATTAATCGAAAAATCAACTGTTGTTCCCAGAACCTTTTCTGAAACCCTTTCAGTAGATACAATGAATCGTGCCCCATTCCTTTCATTCATCTTATACCCACTTGGTTCATGACGTGGTCTATTGTGTCAGTCCCCACTAGGTTGACTACGTCACACCTAGCCCAAGTATTATTTTCTCATCCTCCGAATTCTAGTTACTGCACATGTATACAAGAGTACTATACTCTAAACATGTAATGCTTTGGCCAAAGACTTTAGTAACAATCCGACGAGAGGCCATAGGGTATACATCTCCTCACAAGGAGCGGTGAATCTTATGTAGACTATTCAAACACCTTCGACCACTTCTACTTATACTCAATCATCCTGGGTCCACATCTTCACGGAGATGCTTGCTTAAGATGTCAAAGCATAAGTCTTCATGACCAAGATGACTTGAATACCGCAATTCGAAGGAACATCGCACTTAAGCTGCAGTAAGAACTTCATTGACATATCCATATATGAAGAGAACCATATGAAGTCTTACAGCAGGTCACTCCAATGAACTAGTTACCATAACTAGCATCCACGATCAACTCAGGACATCCCAATGTCACCAGCCAGTGAAAAATAGCTGCTCGGATAAATCAAAGAGTATACCTCATGCTAGTCTCAATAGAATTGATGTCGTCCGAATCCATCAATTAATCGACTAGGGATAATTCCAATACATCACAATTACACATGTAGAGATACTCACTAGTTGTGATCGAATCACAAATTCTCTCATGCTGTGAATCGTATTACGGACATTCAGTAAATGAGTTTAAGATCAAATCAAATACATGAAAACATGTATACTCAAATAGTAAATCTTTATTTATCAAATAAATGGTACAACCATAAGGCAATTGCCTTAGGACACCTCTCATATATTACTAACAGTAAACTGTTGTGTCTATAATTGTCTTTAATTTTTGTTGCGTACTGCAATTAGATAATTAATAATAAAAATTAGATAAAATTGTTAAACACAGAGATTCACCCCCGTCTATCGGCTTACTCGATCCTACAATTCTTATCAGAGCAGAAGCTCTCCGAGTTAGTGAAACCACCATCGTGAGCATTAGATTAGTTTGGATTAAATTAGAATAATTTTTATTGCATTAGAATAATTTTTCTTGCATTAGAATAATTTTAATTTATTTTTCTTGCATTAGGATAATTTTAATTAATTTTTATTGCATTATAATAATTTTTCTTGTATTAGATTAATTTTAATTAATTTTTTTTGCGTTAGAATAATTTTATTTATTTTTTCTTGCATTAGAATAATTTTAATTAATTTTTATTGCATTAGAATAATTTTATTTAATTTTTCTTGCTATGATTAATTTTAATTAATTCTTCTTGCTTAGAATATTTTTAATTAATTTTTCTCACTTAACAAATTAAATTAATTTTCTGCAAATTTAATTAATTAAATTAATTTTCTACACACTTAAAAATTAAATTAATTTTCTTCACATTTAATTAATTAAATTAATTTTCTACATTTAAAAAATATTTTCTGCATTTAAAATTTTTTTCTGCATTTAAAAATAATTTTCTACATTTAAAAAATAATTTTCTATATTTAAAATCATTTTTTGCATTTAAAAATATTTTTTAACATTTAAAAAATTACCATAATATGTTTTCAACATTTAAAAAAATTACCATAATATTTTTTCAGCATTTAAAACATTACCATAATATTTTTCATCTTTTAAAAATTGTCAAAATATTTTTTTTTGCATTTAGAAAATTTCCAAAATATATTTCTCAATTAGATTATTTTTTATTTACTACAATTTGTTTAATTTTTAATAATCTTTGCTTATAGTAAATTTCATTAACATTTACAATTTAAATAATTCTTAATTATTGCAAGTAGGAATAATTCTTAATTTTAGTTAATTTAAATAGAAAAGTCACACTTAGAGGGTCTAAGCACCGTTCGCCCTCCGCGCTTTAACGGAGAGGATTTTCCTTCATGGAAGAGGCGAATGAAATGTTTTCTGAAGACCGACCTAGAAGCTTGGTTTTCAATTAGGAAAGGGTTCATAGCTCCGATAGATGACTCGGGTAAGTTGTTAGATCGAGAGAAATGGACCGCAATCTTTAGGAAGAGGGCTCAAGTTGATTACAAGGCTTTAAACACCTTGCAATGCGGACTTACAAATGAGAAGCTAAATCAAGTTGGGTCCGTTCAAAATTTGAAAGAATTATGGGATAAGTTAATTTTATTACATGAACAAAGTTAACTTGAGTCCATCTGAGGATGGTTTAGTTTTGATGGTAGGAACGAACACAAAAGGAAAGAAATCTAAATCGAGAAGAAGGAAAAGGAAGGAAGCAACTAAGGCAAAATTGGACAAGCCATCGTCTAGAGAGTTAGATGTGGAAATATCAACGACATGTTTCGTAGCACTCACGACGGTCGACGAGTCCGAAGTCGAGTCATGACAAGAGTCCGAGTTTGAGTCCAAGTCCGAGAGAAGCTATAGATCCACATCCATTTTCGATGGTTCTGATGAGGTAACTTCTCCCCTAGAAGATACATTGTATAACATTATTGCATGCTTAGGTAGGAAACTAGCCAAGTCCTAGAATCGAGTCGACTCACTTCTTGAGGAAGTCTAAGTACTTAAGGAGTAAGTCAACTCGAAGACTTCGACTTGCCAAATTAAGGATAGAGACTCAACTCGAGTTGAAAAGCTTGAGGAAGAGAATTCTGTCCTAAAAAGGCAAGTAGAAGATCTCACTGGATCGCTGGAAAGGTTCACATCAGGCATCAAGTATCTCAACGTGACACTTGGGTCTCAACGAGCCATGTACAACAAGTTCGGACTCGGATACAAGGCTTAGGACACAAATAGGTAATATATGTCCTTGTTTAATAGAAATGCTAAAAGTCGAGTGAAAGCTTGGGTTCCTAAGACTAGCTTAGTCAACCAAGTTGGACCGAACCAATTTAAGATTCCCAAAGGACAAGTTCACTTAGTGAACAAGGCCCAACAGAGCTACTATGTAGGGGAAGCTAACTCGTTGATTGTTTCCTTAATTAGATAAATTCTTGCATGTTTTAGTTTACTTTACTTGCTTAATTTAGAACGGACTAGATAGGAAACAAAGTAGTTTAAACTTGAACAACCTAGTACTAAGACAAGTGAACTAATAGTAGGGAAGAGAAATTGTACCTGATACCTTATGTAAATAAAAAAAAAAAGTGAACTAATAGTAAGTTAGGGAAGCTCTTCGAAGTGCATGTCTAAAAAGTGATCGTTGCTCCAATAACCAAGAAGGTCATGTGCCTTGCCACGACCTGGTGCACTAAGTCGAGTGGAACTGACCGAAGCTAACTCACTAAGTCTTTAATTAATTAGATCAAGGCTTAGTCCAAAGTGAATCAAGTACTTGATTCCTTCATTGACTCTGTCTAGGAAGTGGTCGTTGCTCCGATAACCAAGAAGGTCATGTGCCTCACCACGACCAGGAAGTCAATGCAGGAAAAACCTACTTGACTAGCTCAAACCAAGCTTGAATCTAACACAAGTTTAAACACTTTGAAATTACTCATTAAACTTAATTAAGTTTAAAAGAAATCCACATCTCACAAAAACCATATGAATAAGTATATTGAAAACCTAGCTTGGGTGAGATGATTAAGATCTTAATTAAGTTATATTTAGCTTAACTCAACCTAATTAAACTTAACCACAATTCAATTAAAGTTAACAACCACTTAATTAAACATAATCACAACATAATTAAACTTAATTAAACATAAGCACAATTTAATTAAAGTTAACAACCACTTAATTAAACTTAATCACAACATAATTAAACTTAACCACAATTCAATTAAAGTCAACAACCACTTAATTAAACTTAATCAAAGCATAATTAAACTTAACCACAATTCAATTAATGTTAACAACCACTTAATTAAACTTAATCACAACATAATTAAACTTAACCACAATTCAATTAAAGTATATAACCACTTAATTAAACATAACAACAACTTAATTAAACTTAATCACAACATATTAACTAAAGTTAACAACTTAACTAAACAATTAAACTTAACAACTTAACTAAACAATTAAACTTAACAACTAAACTTAACAACTTAACTAAACAATTAAACTTAATGTAACCTAACTAATCTTATCAATCCAAACAATCTAATCAATTCAACTTAAATATTTTAACTTAATCAACTCAAATACAATCAAATCAACACAATTAATCCAAAATCAATTCAAAATAATTTCCTTTATTCAAAATTTAAATTAAGAGAAAAAAAAGTTTCAAGTTTATTAAATTTTTAAAAGGGGGAGTCTTAAATGTGTTTCAAACACTCTAGCTTTAAGAGGGAGTATTGAAAAATTTGAAACTTAAATTAAGGGGGAGAAAATAGTTTCAAGTTTATTAAATTTTGAAAGGAGTCTTAAATGTGTTTCAAACACTCTAGCTTTAAGAGGGAGTATTGAAAAAATTGAAACTTAAATTAAGGGGGAAAAAACTTACTTTGAAAAGATATAGTGTTAAAAAACTTAAAGATTTTTAAAATTACTACTTAGGATTTAATGTATGAATTAAACATTATAAAGCTTTATTCAAGGGGGAGTTTTGAAAAACATTAAAGAGTTTGAAAATTTTAAAAATTTGAATTATTCAGGGGGAGTTTTGAAAAACATTAAAGTGTTTGAAAATTTTAAAAATTTAAATTATTCAAGGGGAGTTTATGAAAAATTTGAATTATTCATGGGGAGTTTTTGAAAAAGTTGAAAATTTTAAAATTTTTTGAATTATTCATGGGGAGTTTTGAAAAACATTAAAGAGTTTTAAAATTTTAATAATTTAAATTATTCAGAGGAGTTTTGAAAAAGTTGAAAATTTTTATTTGGAGTTTTTTAAAATAGTTGAGAATTTTAAAAATTTAAAAAAAAAATGAATTATTTAGGGGAGATTAAAAAAAATTCTTCAATGAATGTTAAAAAGTTACAAATTTTTAACGTTTGAATTAAATTTTTGTATTGAAATTCGTAGGTGAAAATTTTAAAACATAATTTTTGAGCCTGTAAATTTGTTATTTTAAATCTCCACTACATTAAGTTGGCATATTTTTTAACTCAATCCTTATTTTGATGTATACCAAAGGGGGAGAGAAGAGATAAAAAATTATAGACTTAAAGAGTTAAGAGAATGCAAAAATTTGATAAGGACCTATGCATCTTATACATGGTTAAATTTATACATGACAGAAGTTATTAGTTCATTTCTTATACATGTCAAAATATGGAGATTAATATTTGATTCTCCTAACTTTAACTGATGTGTTGTCATACATCAAAAAGGGGGAGATTATTGATGCAGTAACCATCACTCCTTAATTTTGATGTATGAACAACAATTAAAAGTTAGGATCCACTTGTGATCTAAAATAAGTGTTAAGTGTACAAGCTTAATAGAAAGTCCTAGTAGGTTGTGTTGATCGAATACTAGGAAAGTATCTTGACAGATCAAGAGGATCAGACACTAGGCATGAAGTCCAGATGGGTCGTGGTGGACTAGACATTTGGCATGAAGACCACTGGTCCGAGACCGACAATTGGCAAAAGTCTAGCTTGGTCAGCAGACGGACTGGTGGAAGCCCTGGTGGGTCAAATCCGATGTCAAGAATGGTAAGTCCGACAGGTAGCCGGTAGGTAAGCCTCGAGTGAAGAGGTGAGGCCAAGTCCTCTTTAGGGGGACAAAGCTAGGCGTCGATCCGATGAACAGTCCACATGGGACGTAGTAGTAGAGATCGAGCAGTATTACTACTGCTATCGTATTTTATATCTTGTACTAATCATGTTTTGTAGAGAACAATCGACTAAATGGATTCAAGTCGAGTGAACTCCATGATCGGAGTTGTATCAGTCAACTGGATTCCAATTTGGCAGGATCAACTGGTGATCGATCGGGGATCGTGCAATGCAGATGGAAAGGTCTTGAGTCGACTAAAGAGGGAAAACTCTCGATGTGGAGCCGAGTGACATGGAGTCGACTGGAGAGGATTCAGTCGACTGGAAGAACACGAATTCCAAATCGATGGGCTAATGTGGAGTCGACTCAAAGGCATTCTAGTCGATTGGAAAGAGTTTCTAAAAGTTATGCTCGACCAGATCCAACTATCGAATTTAATCAACATCGAAGTGTTGTCGAAATATTTGCTCGCCCACTAAATTTTCATTCCACAACAAGGCGACTATTCGACACACACTACAACTACTTCTACAATCTCTTAGTGTCTGTATAAAGTCTTGTATTTCAATTTAGTTTATTATTTCGCTTCTACACTTAATTTTAAGAAGAGTGGGTAGTGTGTTACCCTCCTTCATCATTTGTAAAAAGTGAAACCCTCCGAAGTCAAGAGTTCTCGAATCAGAGGGTATTTAGTGGATTTCCCATCGAGGTAGCTCACGGGAGAGCTATGGGCCTTGGAGTAGCAACCCAGTCAGGATTGTGAACTAAGTAAACTACTGTGTGTATAATTGTTTTTAATTTCCATTGCATACTGCTATTAGATAATTAATAATAAAAATTAGATAAAATTGTTAAACACCAAGATTCACCCCCCTCTCTCGGCTTACTCGATCCTATAGTGAAGACCCTTTCTGGCGACTGCGGGAGCGTATATAGACATAAAGGCACACAAGATCTCCTTGGAAGTAGGATGGGAGATCATCATCTTCAACTTGTCAGAGTATAGATCTTCCTTCTTAGACGACTACACTTTCAGCATGGTAAAGGCCAGCCCACCAGAAGACAATACAGAGACAGATGAATGGAGGTTTACAGGACCTCCAGAGCCAAGATGAGATAAAGGAGTGTGGTTGAGCTAAAAGACCTTAAACAAAGCGCTTCATGGGAGCCAACCTAAGTTTTATTTTACATGTTTTTAATCTTTCTGCATTCATGTGTATAATTTAGACTTTGATTTATGGTGACTTATGTTTTTGCAAATAGTTTAGGATTAGAATAGGAAGAAGCAAACAAAAAAAATCGTTTTGAGCCCACCTAGTCCATGACGAGAGTCTGCACTTGCACCACCATTTTTCTTCTACTCTTGAGCAGGATGCAGGTCAAACCACTTATGACTTCTCAGAGTTCCGATCGCCACTCGATGATAAATACGCGGAGCAGCAGACACAAGGGCAGCGATGGGAGCAACAAACATGCAAGTGGAGTTTTAGGGCTTATGGGAGCACTTCCAGCGGGCCAAGGAGTAAAACTCCTCAGCCCGAGTATATTTTTAGGAGGAGGCTGTCTGTCGCCAAGAGGAGGCCATACATCACCAGGAGGTTTGACAACATATGAGTGCCCAGCAGGCACATTGGGCTTGGGAGGAGGAGCACCGAGCAACCGCTGCATCCACCAGCTCTCATATTGACCACATGTACATGTGACATCAGCGGGTGAGCACCAGATTTACCCAGGAGCACGAGACTTTCCACCTCAGCCATCATATTAGAGGTATAGCTTCATACAAGTCTGGGGTGTCACGCCCCGAGAGTATGCCGTGCCGAAAAGGAAACAGACGACATCTCCCTTGTACGTGGTACATCTAGGGTTAATACAAGGCTCATAGGCCCACAACTACAACATAATATGCAAATATATATATAACAAACACAACGAAAACATAAACCACATACCCACTACACACATATACCGACATACAATCCAAAACCACACAGGTGTACACCACCTGACAAGTTCACGGTAAATAACTGTACATAAAACATCAGATACGAAAATAAAGTTCACGACATACAAACAAAGTCCATAACATAAAAAAAATCCATAACATAAAACAAAGTCACTGAAGCTTAGAAAATGGAGATGGGATGGATCGTCGCGACTCCAAGCCATCACAAAGACTTCTACGTGATACTTGAGCAACAGGAAAACCCAGGGTCTATGGTGGTGAGTAAAACTCAGCAGGTAATAAGATAGAACATGTAAATATATCAATATCACATGTAATTAAATAGAATAATCTACAGGTACAACAGGTATACAACAACATGATAAATATACATACATGCATACCACTAAACAAACTGAACAACAAAAGATACTGACATACCTGACAGTCAGCTACTCTACACTCATCCAACCTGACATATATCCACAACATAAGGTATAAAGAGTAATACTAACTCATCACACCATAGTATGGTCGAGGTATCCCATCGACCGACCAACAAGTATACTAGTACTACCTACTACCATATAGAAAATGCAATAGCATGTATGAATATGTGCAAACAAATACAACAAGCATAGTATAAACAAATGCATCATCGAGCGAGTATACATATAGATCTGTGATCTCAGATGTATACTAAATCATCCATGTATATATATATAGCAATATGCAAAACGCCGTAGATGATTTGGCAATGCAAAGATGCATGGTCATGCTGCGCACCCTACTCGCTACCATGACCCTCAGTGGCCTAGGTGGCACAACATGATAACTGTCCCAACTCAACACCAACAACTGCTCTAGAGTGGCCGAGTGGGCAGTATGATCAAGTAGCATATGAGCGTAAAGAGCTCGCTACACAATGGGGGTCCCTACTGCTGGCCACTCCGACTGACACTACCTATGAGTGGTCGAGTGCCACGCACCCAGGACAACTACATGCAACTCCAACTACCATCGTCTATAATGGTAGAGTACGGCACAATAAATGCTCTACCCTCACACCAGTAACTCCTCTAGGAGTAACTTGGGAGGCAGGATGACTGACGACTCTCTCTCAACCCTAAGGGAGACTTTGTCGTCAGTATGCATGCAATGACATGAATATATTGTCTCACATACAGACATCTATCACAGACTCTCTGTTCAGTAGAGAGTCAAACCCCTTTGATCAGTACACTCTCTATCCTGTAGAGAGTCGTACTCAACTGATCATGTTAAGCTAGGACCACCGGTCCGTAGCGATACACTATTCACGACTCACCTGACCATTTACATAATACATGGTTGGTAAATAAGTATGCAACATACGGGTATTGGAATAAATCCTACATTTAGGGCATTACCTACCCATGGATGACCTTTTTACCTAATTTACAAATTAGGTCATCATCTGTACTCTAACATTTACACCCTACTAAATGATGTGGGCAAAACATATAGGGTTTTAGGAGTAGTTTTTACTCACATCTTGCTACATTTTGCATCAATTTCATGCATATGTTACTCTGTTTTGGCATGCATTTTCTATTTTCTAGTTCGGAGGTTTGTTCATTGTTCTTTTGAATGCAGGTTGGCTTTTCGGGCAGAAAAGATGTGTTTTCGAAGCGAAAGAAGAATATTTCATGCTAGACGCAGAGTGGGACACGACCAGGGCGTGTGGATTCACATGGACATGTCTGATGGGCAAAGATCAGCACACCAGGGTCGCACACGGACTAGCTGTGTGGAAACACACAACCATGTGGCGACCTGATGGAGTTGCGCGACTAGGGTTTTTTCCTGATTTTGCAGTCGTCTGAGGCGACATCTATATAAGGATGGCTCCACCCAAACCCTAGGGGGGAGGCATGACGGCTAGGACGGCTTGCCAAAGCCCTAAAAATCTTCAGTAACTCGCAGTGGGGAGGAGGAATGTCGTCAGAGGTCCACCACTTGCAATACAATGCCGGAGAGAAGGTCACAACGCATTGTAATCTCTATTTCTGCACTCTCTTTGTATTGTAATTGAACTTAAACATGTGTTGTGATTCTTCCTTCATGTTTATGGAGTAGAACTTTTGATTCTAGGATTAGGGAGTAGCTTGTGTTCATAGACAATGTTGGTTCATATTAAATTCTAGCCAAAAGTTTGATTTGACAATTGGATGTTGGTCTTTATTAAACCTACGTGTATTTGGATTTCTTTCCACTGTGCTTAGGTGATACGAGGTGGTGACAACCCTCGCAGTATAGATTTAGGAGGTTTGATCAAGGAACCTAGGGGTAAACCTGACCTCCCATAACTGCGGGGAGAAGGGAGCGGTGGAATCGGAAACGGTCCACCACAAGGACTGATTTGGCATCCTCGTATCCTCTATCCTATCCTTTTGGGCGAGGATAGCTCCAGGTGAATGCGGCAGCTCAGCGATAGAGTGTATGATGTCCCTTCCCCAAAGCCGTAAGTAGAAGTTTAGATGATGCCAATTGACAATGTTGTTATGTGGTACACAAGTAAAACTGAAGTCCTAGAATCACCTTTTTAAGACCTCAGCACTCTCTTTTCCTCCTCCGTGTGACACCGCACTGAGTAGGGTCCTCCGATAGTCCTCACCAACCGACTCTCACCGAGATTTCATCCGAACAACCGCAACCACTTAGTGGATTGATATCAATCCTAGTCCTCGTGGGATCGAGCACATATTTATAGCGGCTTCTTGTAGGGTTCTATTTTTCCGTTCACTAACCCATTTTGTTGTGGGGTTCTAGGACATGAAAACTCATGGTGGTATCCGTTTAGGTTCACAATCTGTAAACACAGTGGTTTTCGAATTCACCACCATGATCGCTTCTAAGTCTTTTAATCTTAAGGTTCTTTTGATTTTCGATTAACCTACAAAGATTGATTAGTTGGTCTAGGTATCATTTTTATGTTTGATAAACCTAACCCAAGTAAATCTAGAATAGTCGCCAATTATGACTAAGCAAAATTGACTACCATTGAGTGACTTAGCTCCATGTGAATCAAATAGATCCATGTGTAGGAGCTCAAGAACACTTTTGGTTCGTTCTTGATTAGTTAATTGATGTTGTGTCCTAGATTGTTTACCTTGTTGACAAGCATTACATATTTTATTATCCAAGTTGTTTAGTTTAGGCAAACCTATAACAAGCCACTCGACTCATCTTGTGGGCCGAGTCTTAAAAGTGCAGTGTCAGAGTCTTGGTGCCATAACCAAGATTCCTCTTCTTTGTGTCATAAGACACTTGGTTGAGGAGTTGGGTAAATTTATTGTGTAGATGTTGCTACTCCTAGTTCCTTTAAGTATTATTTTAGATGTTGCATTTATTTTGATTACGCATTCATTTTCTAGAAATATGACCTTATAATTGTTATCACACAATTGGCTTACACTAAGTAAATTATATTGAAAGTTTTCTACTAATAAGACATTTTGAATTGTAAAGTTAGAGTTGAGCTCAATATCACCCGATCCGATGATTTTGAGCTTGCCGTTATTCAAGGCTACCGATCCTTGTCGCGTTTGAATCGTAACCGAAAATTTGAGTTGATCCCCAGGTCATGTGTCGGGAGCAACCTCCAACATCCATTGATCCTACACATAAGGTAGTTGGATCGGATATTGGAATTACTAAAGGGTTGTTTGTAAGTTTTAAACCTAAATCATCTCACCAATATCTACATGATCAAAACATGTTATTCCTATGTGTTATTGTGAGATGACTTTCAATTTTACTTGATTAATTTTAATGAATTTAAATTAACCAACATTAGGTTAGATTCGGATTTAGTCTAAGCTCATCAAGTAATCTTTTCAAGAGATTAGCTTCCAGGTCGTGGCGAGGCACAGAGGCCTTCTTTGATCGGAACAACGACCACTTCCTTAGACAAAGCTAATTTCAAGAAATTGATAACTCGACTTACTTGAGACTACATCTTGGTCTAACTAGTTATTTTTGAAAAGAGGCTCCCCGAGGCTCAATCTTTTCGTAGGATTTTAGTTGGTTTATTTTTGAAAAGAGGCTCCCCGATGCTCAATCTTTTCGCAGGATTTTAGTTGGTTATGAGTCCTATATAACCATTCTAAAAATAAAGGAAAAACTAAGCATGCAATTTCTAAGACTTAACAAAAATACATTTTGTATTGGCTCCCCCTGGACCATTGAATCGAGTGGGTCTATTCACATAGTGAATTTGGTCCTTGGGAACCCAATACATATTAGATCCTAAAGTTGAAATCAAAGTGGTCTTAGGGACCCATGCTTGGACATTTTTCTTATGTTGGTTTACTATAGACATATATGACTTATTGGTTGTATTTGAGTTAAACCCGAGTCCGACCTTGTTGTACACGGCCCTTTGTGATCCAAGTAAGAGGTCAAGTCCCTTGGATCCCAAAGTGAACCTTTCCAACTTGTTCCTAAGGTCTTCGACTTGTGTTTTCAAAAGCGAGTTCTCAACTTCAAGCTTTTCAACTTGAGTTGAGTCCTCCTCTTGAATACGAGTAGTCGAAGAGGTTAGGGAGACCTCATGTTTGAGAAGGTTAACCTCCTCAATTAGGGTCTCGACCTTGGACTCGGACTTAGCTAGTTTCTTATTTAAAAATTTAATTGCACCATACAAAGTATTAAGTAACGACCGACTTACCCTTAATGATTCTTTTGAACCGGATACGGATCCGTGGCTTGTCTTGAATGGAAGCTCATCGCCGGATTCGGACTCGGACTCTTCTTGATTTGAGTCGTGCTCGATCGGCTTGGCCATTAGAGCTTGGATATCGTCTTCTTCCTCCGACAACTCCTCCCAAGTAGCGTTTAAGCGCTTTCTTGGTCTTTGATGCGTTATTCTTTAGCTTTGGGCACTCGGACTTGATGTGACCAGAACTCTTGCACTCATAGCATCTAAAATTAGAAGTATTTGAATTAGGTTTAGGCTTACCTTGAGTTGTTGGTCGTTTTCGTCTCTTGATCATCTTCCAACTAGATTGACTAGTTCGGATTCTATTCGAGTCTACTTCGATTCGGATTCGCCTTCTTCCTTCGGGGTGGCTTGCTTGCGGGCTTCTTCTTCTTGGAACACGCAACTAACGCCAATACTCTTTCGGCACTGGACCACGTTAGTTTGCTCATGTAATTCAAGTTCAAAACAATTCGTCTAACCTAATTTTAGAAAGGTCCTTGGAGACCTTGTAGGCATCGACCATGGATGCCCACAAGGTGGTCCTAGGAAAGCGAGTTAAGAGAATACGATAAGGTCGCGATTCTCGACCTTTTGTCCGATGGCATGGAGTTGGTTGACGATGTCTTGGATACGAGCATGTAGTTGAGTTGCGGTCTCGTTTTCCTGCATTTTCAAGTTATACAATTTATTTAAAAGTAAATCTCTTTTACATACCTTCGTGTCATCGGTGCCTTCGTGTAGTTCCACTAGCTTGGTCCATAAGTCCTTTGCACTAATGAAGGGGCCGACGCGGTTGAGCTCTTCCTTGGACAACCCACATTGCAAGATTTGAGTTGCCTTGGCATCGGCTTCTACTTGTTTTTTCATGGAATTTGACCATTGATCATAACCCAAAGATTCACCATCTTCATTAATAGGAAGTGTGAAACCGGTTTGGATTACGATCCACATCTCGATTTGGGTTTTAAGAAAGCATTCCATCCGACCCTTCCAATAACGAAAGTCATTACCGTTGTAAAGCGGTCGGTGATGCTAAACCCTTCGAGATGGGCCATTTAAAAACAAGAAGAAGAACGATGAAAAGAATCTTGCAAAACACACACGGAAAGAATATTCCAAGACTTTTGTCTTGGATTAGTAGTGCGGGAAGTAAAAAAAGATATATAAAATGTAACTTGCAAAAAGAAATAAACAATCAAATGCGAATGTCGTTGAAGTTCCGGAGGACAACCTTACTCGGGATCTAACCCGAAGGACAACCTTATCCGGATCCTAAAGCCTCTCATGCAATTCTATTTTTAGGCGAAGATAAGCAAGTGAAATAATTAAACCAAAAAACAAATAAATAAATAAAAAAACTTAAAAAAAAAGAAAAACAAAGCTAGATTGGTGGTTTCACCGAATCTTAGCGCCCCCGGCTCTGATACCAATTGTTGGATCGAAAGTGTCGCTAGAGGGGGGGGGGGGTGAATAGCGATACGGTGTCGTTAAAAACTTTTGCAATAATTAAAAAACAAGTAGAGAATGCACAACTGAAATATAAAGTAGACAAGATATTTTTTCGTGGTTCACAATCTTTCGATTGCTAATCCACGGCCCTAGTGATCCTTGATCTCGTACGGTGGGCAATTCACTAAAACCACTCCTCCTCGTTGGAGGTAGGAGCAACGACATTACAAAAGAAATCAAGGCAAAGGACACTCCTTTCCTTGTTACGATTAAAGCACAAAGACAATTTAAAGAAGTAGAACTTAAATAAATATACCACAACTCTTATAAGTAGAAGATGTAGCTTTTCGTTGTCGTGACGCCGTGAGCAAATGTGAGTAGTAGTAGCGGCGTTACGACGTGTTGAGAGCTCTTGATTTCTTGTAATTTGCTTGGCTTGAACATGTCTATTTATGGATATTGATCTATGAATTTAGACATAGGTAGTGTCCAAGGTGAGGTTCTTATCCCAACTCAAGGATGAGGTGTTTCATCCAACCACCTTGTGCCACCTCCAACCTCCTTGTGCGCCAACTATAGGATGAGGTGTTTCATCCAACCACCTTGTGCCACCTCCAACCTCCTTGGGCGCCAACTTGAGGATGAGGTGTTTCATCCAACCACCTTGTGCCACCTCCAACCTCCTTGGGCGCCAACTTGAGGATGAGGTGTTTCATCCAACCACCTTGTGCCACCTCCAACCTCCTTGGGCGCCAACTTGTTGGAGCCATTCAACTTGTGCCACATCATGGGAGCCAACCATCTTGTGCCAACTCACCTTATTTTGGGCGTCCACCACAAGGAAGCTTGGTGATGGTTTGGATGTCCACCTTGATGCCACATCACCCTTTGTACCAAAACACGAGTCAAGTCCAAATTCACCCCCTTGAAATTCGAGCTCTTCTCGAGGTCGAACTTGACTAGCAGCTTGATCAGTCAAAGGGTTTTGATGCAGCAAGTTAGCTTAAAATATAAAGTACGATGGTTCTAACCATCTGATCTCGACCTAGACCTTCCATTGGAGGTATTGGGTCGGATCTACGCTTAACGACCTTGCTTCGCTTTCACACGGGCTTACCTTGTAGCCTCGCTTCCGGTCTTCACCCGAGTACCTCGGCTTCCTCCGAAGTCCCTCTGGCGTTGCCCGACCACCTCGGTTCCCACCGGGTGTCGCAGACCTTCCGCTCAACTTTAGCATTTCTGCACACTTAATTGAGCTCGTAAGATAACAAATATACCCTTAACTATTGAGCCTTTTGCCATAATCAAAATACCGGTTCGACTTTGGTGCCCACTGCACCAACATAAATCACTAGTGTGATTCTATTCTTCTAAAACATGATGAGGTATTAATTCTAACTAGATAGAAGACACTCTTCATTATAAAAGAAACTTAGGTATGCATAAAGTTACTTACTTGGAAACAGCAGGAAGGAGGCTTGATGTGTGATAGTGGAAAGGTGAACCCGCTCTGATACCAACCTGTAACGCCCGCCCTTATCTGCTCTCAGGGCGGCGCTATTTTTTTTTTTTCTTATAACATAACATATATGGATCATTTCTCCTTCTACATACTTAAACATGTTATCATGGCTTAAACCTTCTTTTATACATGCATCACCTATCATATTCATAATTAGCATGTTATCTCATCTTATCTCATTTTATAACATGCATAACATCAAGATTCATCCATGAGTTTTAACATACCAAACTTTCATAAGTAATTGAACAGTAACATAACTAAGCAACATTCAATCATGGTACTAATAAATCATAGGTCTTATAAGCGGAAGCACATGTCTTAAGGTGTTCACTGAGCATATAAATATAAGCAGATAGTAATAGGGTCTCTTTCCACCATGCCACTCTCACACACACTTGGCCCCTCCTGCTACTTCCTCTTAGTTCATGTTTCCTTTATCTGCAGTATATGGACAACATAAACTATAAGCATATAGCTTAGTAAGATTCTTGCCTACTCACAAAAGCCACAAACTTCATCAAATAATTAGAAAACAGGAGCATACTAGCAAAAATAGCATAAGTATTTCATAGCAACACTATTCATCAACATACCAAAGTAATGAAAACATAAGCATGGCATAAAATTTACATAAGCATACTAAACATAATTAACTCTAAGCAAGGCATAAATTAAACATAAGCGTTCTTAATTGCATAAATCCTAAACATGCATCAAAGTCATAATCATAAGCATTCTTAAACTTGAATATAAGCATTCATAATTTCTTAAATCCTAAACATGCATCAAAGACATAATCATAAGCATTCTTAAACTTGAATATAAGCATTCATAATTTCTTAAATCCTAAACATGCATAAAAGACATAATCATAAGCATTCATAATTTCTTAAATCCTAAACATGCATCAAAGACTTTATCATAAGCATTCTTAAACTTGAACATAAGCATTCATAATTACATAAATCCAAAACATGCATCAAAGACATAATCATAAGAATTCTTAAACTTGAACATAAGCATTCATAATTTCTTAAATCCTAAACATGCATCAAAGACATAATCATAAGCATTCTTAAACTTGAACCTAACATTCATAATTTCTTAAATCCTAAACATGCATCAAAGACTTAATCATAAGCATTCTTAAACTTGAACATAAGCATTCATAATTACATAAATCCTAAACATGCATCAAAGACATAATCATAAGAATTCTTAAACTTGAACATAAGCATTCATAATTTCTTAAATCCTAAACATGCATCAAAGACATAATCATAAGCATTCTTAAACTTGAACCTAACATTCATAATTTCTTAAGGGTCTTTTCTTTTAAAAACATATACATATAGATACTTCAACATAATCATAACTTCTATGGGTGGCCCCAGGTTAAGTACCACATAATGTGCGTTCCCTAATAGGCTGCGGTAGCGAGCCACCAGACCTACTAGAGCAAGACCTCTTACGTCTTACCAGGGCAAGTCCTCTTACGTCTTCTTATGTCCCTATGGATTTGATTAACGACCACCTGACGGGTCGGGTACTTAACCTCTTACAAAGTAAAATACTTAATTCCTTTCTTTCTTGTCTTATCATAAGGAGAGCTCTTAATCCCTACTTGAAAGGGAAGCATCTCCATCTTATCTTATCATAAGGAGAGCTCTTAATCCCTACTTGAAAGGGAAGCATCTCCATCTTATCTTATCATAAGGAGAGCTCTTAATCCCTACTTGAAAGGGAAGCATCTCCATCTTAGACATTTCATAGCATACATGCATTCATAACATAAGAGTACCCTAAAGGGGTCCTAAAGCATAAACATGTTTATCACATAAGCATAATTCATAGACATATTCATGGCATATTAAATCATAAAACATGTTCATCATATAGGCATATTTCATGGCATATTACATCATAAACATGTTCATCACATAGGCATATTTCATAAACATATTTCTTGGCATATTAAATCATAAAACATGTTCATCACATAGGCATATTTCATGGCATATTACATCATAAACATGTTCATCACATAGGCATATTTCATAAACATATTTCTTGGCATATTAAATCATAAAACATGTTCATCACATGGGCATATTTCATAAACATATTTCTTGGCATATTAAATCATAAAACATGTTCATCACATGGGCATATGTTCATAAACATATTTCTTGGCATATTACTTCCTTCTTCTTTATAAAGGGAGGAAGAGAAGTTTCTCTTCTCTTTTCCATGCCCCTTCATTTACCCTCATCACACTTATCTACAATTTTCCCCTCTTCTTCTAATGATATAATCCTATTGGGCTTCTGGTTAGTGGGTGCATCTATAGGGCTTGGCTATCTCTAGAGGTTTAGGGTTCAATTCCTAGGCCTTGCATCTCTTTTTGGCTATTTTCTTTTATTTTTCAGAAAAAGCCCACATCAAGCCCATTATTGTAAAGCCAAAAACTCTCGTAAAATTGCTAGAAATTTTACGAGCATTACAACCACGGGGGCGTGCATAGATGTGAAGGCACACTGGATCTCCCTGGAGGTAGAGGGGAGATCATCCTTTTCAGTTTTTCATAGCAAAGAGCTTCCTACTTTGATGGCTTCACGAATAGCAGATTGAAGCTGGAACCTCTAGATGCGGATCCTGAGATGGATGAATGGAGGTTCACTGAACCACCGGAGCTGAGTTGATAGAAGAGTGTCGTCGAGCTAAATGACCTTAAACAAAGTGCTTCTTGGGAAGCAACCAAAGTTTAGTTGTATAGTTTTCTTTTTGTTTTCTATTGCATTGCATACATGTGTTAGGTTTTAGTTTTGATTTCCATCACATTTAGAGTTAGGAGTAGAAAAGAACTTTGCTAGGCTAAAATGAAACCCATATTAGTCTACGCGGCGAAGTGTATGAACAAATTCGGGTCATGGTGTATGAAAGGGGCGAAAAATGGGGGCACATGCAGTGTTTTCCTGACCTGCCGTGCCCACTTGACCAGAGGCACACACAACCTAGCTGTGTGTTTTCACATGGCCGTGGCACGCGAGGTTAAAAGGGGTGAGCCGTGTGTTTTCACCTCATTTGTGCCGTGTGCTTCAAAAGCTCTTGCCCTAGCCGTGTGAGTTCATTTTCCCCTTTCTCTAGAAGCATTTTTAACTTCTTTAGAAGCCGAAAGGAGCAAGGATGAGGAGGACCTAGACCGTAGCATCCCGATCCGGTGCTTCGGAGCGACAAGCAAAAAGATCCAACGCTCCTCAAGCTCCGAAAGAGGGTAACGCCCTACCCCCTCTACTTTTTCGCAATAATGAGCAAAGAGAGAGGTTCAATATGCTCTCTACTCATAAACTTTCTGTAACTAGGTACTTAGATGAGGATTTGCTAGGATCTTTAGGTTTGTTGTGGGATGAGATTATGGGAATAAGGCACCTAACCTACCCTAGGAATGTTTTGGAATTTTCGAGTTCTTTCGATGCGGAAGTTTTAACGGGTAGATAGAGTGAGGAGGGTAGGATAACTTTTAGACTTTTTAATATAGAGCATGAGTGGACCCTTCACCAATGGAACTCATGCTTTTTTTTTATGAAAGGTAAATATATATCATCAAGAAAAGCATAATCATACAAAATCCTATGATGCACACTCATGTCATGTCTGACGATGTGTCAGATCTGAGGTGTATCCAGGGGGGGTGTACTTGTGCTCTCATGGCCACCTCATCTATCATGCACACTAAATCTCTGATGGGTACATGAACTCTTACATGCATACCTATCCTGCACTTGTGGATATCATGAGTGGATCTTCCGTGATTCCCTTGCCATGCATACTATCCTCTCAAGGTCTGCGTTCCTCCGTGTGTACCTCCTCGCACTATCCATCCGTGTCCGTCTTCTCCATCTTACTCGTGTGGTGATCATCCAAAGTTTGTCACTTTTGGCAAGTGACCAGCCATCAACGGGTTTGCCTTGTCTTTACCGTAGCCATTTGCTACGGACTAAATAGGCCATTCAGGTGTACCTATTCACCTCTACTAGGCTTATTGGCCAAGCCTCAACCATAAATGGATTTACAGTGTCTATACCCGAGCAGTTTGATATAGACTAGATAGGCCATTCTGGGTGGGCCTATTCACCACAAAAATTATTATTTTTTTTGGAACGCTATAGTGGCCTGGACGTAATAGTGCCCTGGCTCTGAAAGGCCATGCATCAGTGCCCTGGAGGCTACCCTGGAGGCTGAGTGCCCTGGATGCAATAGTGCCCTGGATGCAAAAAAGCCCTGGCCATCATCTGGATCAAGCTGGATCCCCCTAGACACTACAGTGCCCTGGACGCAAGGTGTTTAGTCCGCCACTAGTATCAAGTTAAACCGCCCTGCTGCTAGACCACCCTGGAAATAATGCCCTAGTTCAGTGCTCCGGGTAGTGCCCTGGAACCGATCAGAGAACTGGCCTGTCGAAGCACCCTTTCACAGTTCCCTATCAGAGCCCTTGAGGCGAATCGCGGCTCGAGAAGCGGTTCGGTTGGCGCCTAGAAACCGCTCTCGACTGAGTTGAGGCAGCGCTGAGCTAGTACAAGGCCACAGTGATGTGGGCCCTTGGTGATGTGGCCTGGACAGGGTGAGGTACTCTGTATAGGAGAGGTTCCCTAGAGAGGGCAAGGTGCCCTGTGCCTTGTGTCGCGAAAAGTTCCCTGGACAGGCCCATGCAAAACCGCTCTGCCTTTGGAAGAAACCGCCCTGCCCTTCTTGTAAACCGCTTTGGCTTTGGAAGAAATCGCCCTGCCCTTCTTGTAAACCACTCTGCCTTCCGCGTTTTTTTTAAGTACTCTGGCACAAAGTGCCATGGAAGAGGGGAAGTACTGTCAAGGGTGAAGTGTCTCGATCGAGAAGTTCCCTATCGAAGGGGGAAGTGCCTGGAATGAAGGTAGAGAGGGAGAATGAGGTGGAAGTCGCTGAAGTGAAGTGCCCGGTGGTTGGGCCAGAGGCGTCGCCTGGATAGGAGAAGTACCTTGTCAGGAGAAGTTCATTGGAATGAAGGTAGGAGAGGGAGAAAGAGGAAGGTGCCCCGAAGTGAAGTGCACGGATGGTGAGGCTGAAGTGCACTCGGACAGAGAAGTGCCTGCCAGGGGAAATGCCCTAGAATGAAGTCAGAAGGAGAGGGAATTAGGGAGTGCCTGAATGGAGGTAGAGTACCCTCTCCAAGGAGAAATGCCCTGGAGTGGAGGTAGAAAGAGGAAGAATGAGGGGGGGGGGGGGGGGGAGTAAGGGAACTTCCCTGGAATGAGGAGGAATAAGGCAAACTGGTCTGTGACAGGGTGTCAGCCTTGAAGAGGTGAGTGGATAAGGGAAAGTAGGAGGTGGACATAGTGTTAGAATAAAGCAAAAGAGAGAGAGAGAGAGAGATGGGGAGAACTTCCCTTCTTTTGTCTCCTAAGCCCTATATACATGAATTTTGACTCTTGCGGAAGATCACATCACCCTGTGCTATGGGAAGAAAAGTGTTCTGAAGTGATGCCCAAGGTGGAGCAAATGTGGGTTATGGATTTGCGTGGGTTGTAAAGCGTCATGTGGTCTAAAGCGAACAAGAGGATGTAACAATGGTTATAGGAGTAGGCAGCACCCTACCCGGAGATTGGGTATCTTGCTTTAGTGGAGTGAGATGAGCTTTGATTCAGTGAGAGGGAGGCTGGATATAGGAGGTGAGCACAGTGCTAGAAGAAAGGAGCGAGAAAGTAAGAAAGAAAGAGCTATCCTGCCTTTGTCACCTTCATGTGATGCCTATGGGGAGCTGAAGGGTGTGGTCCTCCAAAGCCCTATATACATGAATTTGAATCTTCCGGAAGATCATGTCACCTTCAAACCTTGTCCCTTCAAATCTCATGGAGTTTCTTGATCGCCAGACATGATGAATCAGTGCTGCCATGGCTAGATGACGAGCCCTGTTTATGTTGCTGTCTTTCTTGTATTGCATTCAGAATGCGCGACATCGGCAGTATGTCTGCATACTTGGTCTCATCATTAGCCATCCTCTTACTCTATCCCAGAGCTGTCGGATCTGTCCACATTTGAAAAAAACATGATCTAATGTCTCCTCCTCTTGGATGCAGAAAACCATATTTGATCCTCTAGATATTCTTTCCCAACACACAGTAGCCTCCCTTGAGCTAGCATCCACGCAGTGACCACTGACTTGGTTGAATATCTTTTCATCATCTGCGTCAGCGACGAGTTTTCCTAGTTCTGCGATTGAAATGGTCATATGCCTTCTTGACTCCACCTTTACTTTTGCCAAACCATGCATCCAAGAGTTCTTCTGCCTTTTCTGGAGAGCCCACTGATGTTATGATATTATCTTTGATGTATGTCAACTTCTTTATTAGTGGGGAGTCCTTATGCTTGCTCTGCCATTCCCAAACTCCTTGTTGATGTATATATGTGTGAAATGTTTTTGTTGTATCCTCCATAGTGCTTTTGCCAGCAGTGAAATGTTCCATGCCTTTAGATCCCTCAATCCTAGCCCACCTTCTTCTTTAGGTTTACATATCTCAGACCAAGCTACTGGTGGGTTTTTCACAGTCCACATGAATGTGCAACAGAAGCTATATATCCTATCTATGAGAGCGGCTGGAAGTGGCAAGACCGCCATCCAGTAGCATTCAACCCCCTACAGAATCAAGGATATGAATTGACTCTTGCCTACATATGATAGTGTATCCTTGGGCCAGGAGCTGATTCATTTCATGAGGGTCTCTATTAGTGGGTTGTAGTCCGCAATCATCTGCTTCTGCGATGCTATTGGGATACCTAAATATCAAAATGGCATCTCTCCTTCGTTGAAACACATGATGGATAATAGTCTTTCCGATCCCTTTGTTCAACTCCTGCCATATATATGTTGGATTTGCCCATGTTAGCTGTGAGCCCTGCCATATTTGCAAAATGCGACAAGTAGTCCATTAACACTTGCACTGATTGCCCATCCCCTCTGCTTAGGAGCAGCAGATCATCAGCGTATACCAAATGGGATAGTCTTTGATGTTCACATTTTGGATGGAAATGAAAGTCAGACCGGCTAGTGCGCTTTGCAAGCAATCGGGAAAGGTATTCCATACATAGTCCAAATAGATATGGGGATAAAGGATCTCCCTATCAAAGCCCTCTGCCACCTTTGAAAAAGTCGTGAATGTTGCCATTGATGGCTATTGAGTATGTTGGGGTGGTGACACATTCTTTGATCCATGTGATGTAAGTTTTAGGGAATTTCAATGCTCTGAGGACTTCCTGCAGGAAGCTCCAGTGGACTGAATCGAAGGCTTTCTGCAAATCAACTTTAAGTATACTTCTTGGGATACACATTTTCTTGTATAACTACGGAAGATTTCTTGTGCCAGGTGTATGTTATCGGTGATACTATGCCCTTGAACAAAAGCGGTCTGTGATGGGTGAAGCAACTGATCCGCAATCTCTGCCATTCTGCTTGCTAGGATCTTGGAAATT
Source organism: Wurfbainia villosa (assembly GCA_025175895.1). Taxonomy (NCBI): domain Eukaryota; kingdom Viridiplantae; phylum Streptophyta; class Magnoliopsida; order Zingiberales; family Zingiberaceae; genus Wurfbainia; species Wurfbainia villosa. The sequence goes on from CM045991.1 coordinate 97,493,482, forward strand.
ATCTTGTAAAATACTTTGCAGTAGGAGATCGATCGAAAATCCTGAACCTTGCTGGCATGTGCTGACTTTGGGATTAAGCAGATTAAAGTGTGGTTCCAGAATTTTAGGAGATGGCCATTTTCAAAGAACTCCATAACTGCTGTTGTGATATCTTGCTTAATTGTATTCCATGTGCACTTGAAGAACTTTGAATTGTATCCGTCATGCCCTGGAGCCTTGAGGCCCCAATGTCAAATAAAGCTTCTTTTATTTCTTCCTCAGTTGGCAGCCTAATTAGTATTGTCTGCTGCACCTCAGTTAGTTGTCTTCCAAATTTTATGCATTCCCCTTGGAAATCTGTCCTATGCCCTTGTTCTCCTAATTGACCCTGAAAATATGATAGGAATTCCTGCACTACTTCCTCCGATGATGCAGTGGCCTCCCCAGTGCTCTTTTCAATTGCCACAATTTCCCTTCGTTTGTTATTTCGTTTGACAATGGCATGAAAAAAAGGTTGTGTTCTTATCTACTCCTCTAAAGTACTCATGTTTGGCTCACTGCAGGTAGAATAGATATTCAGGCCTCTCAAGTAATTCAACCTTTTTCCTTATTGTTTGATAACTATCATCCATTTGTCCATGTGTTAACCCTGCCTATTGGACTTCCTCCAATTGCTCTCTTTCCTATTTTGCTTTCTCCTAAATGTGTTGATAATGAAGCCGGTTGAGCTGCTTGAGGTCTTTTTTGAGGAATGTGAGCTTTTGCCTAAGCCTATATTGTGTCGTGCCCACCACATTTCTGAAATTGTTGCTGCTCCATTTATCCTCTACCAGTTGCCAGAAATTAGGATGTAATGTCCACATGTTATAGAATTTGAATGGCTTGGGTTTCTCCCGTGTGTTCCCTAGCACATATACAATACAGGCAGCATGGTCTGATATTGTTCCTAGTGCCCTGAATTCGGCAAAACTACTTTGGTTTTGTTCCATCCAAGTTTTTTTCACCATTGCACGGTCAAGCTTTCTTACTATGTGACCATTAGTCCATGTGTATTGACACCCAATGGGCGCAAGTCTTCAACCTCTGCCTCAAGAGTAAATTCACGAAAATCCGTTGTTGCATATGTTGTGGAGCCATTACCCCTTTCTTATTAGTGGGTGATAGTGGGGTGTTGAAATCTCTCTAGGATTAACTATGGCATCTCCATGCATCTACTTAATCTGCAAGTGCTTCCACATTGCTCTCCCGCCGTGATAGATAGCTGCCCATAAACAAAAGTGACTGCATATGTTATCCCCATGATTTTGCAGGTAACTATCGTGTGTATCAGTTGCTCTTCCCATTGATGGATGTGAAGGTTAACAAGTTGTGGGTCCCATATAAGCAGCATTCTGCTTCTGGATGAGTTGAACAGCTGTTGTTTCGTCTCCCATTTCTGGAATCTTTTATCTTTCAATGCTTGATAGTACTGCGGGGTTAACTTCGTCTCCAGCACACCTAACACACCTAGCTTTTGTTTCAGAAGGAGTTCTACCACCGCCTTCTTTTTGAGACCTTTATTTAGACCTCTTATGTTCCATGATCCAATCTTCATGGTTGTGCAGCCGGCTTTCGCCGTCTAGCCATGGTAGTAGCCCCTTTCTGTTCTTGCTTCTTCCTTTTGTCTGAATTCCTTTCATTCTCAGATTGCTTCCTGTCATTCTTTGATATGGTTTTATCAACAATCCTCCCTTGATCCATCATATAGCTGGTAAGGCTAGTATGATTGGTGAGAAAGCCTCTACAACTATTTCCCAACCTGTTGTGACCTCACTAGTTCCCCCTTTGCTATTTTTGTAGGGGATCGGATGGCCGGCTAGAGGGGGGTGAATAGCCCTCGTACGTTGGACGTCGTAAATTGCTCGTCTACAAAAGATTAGCGCAAGCGGAATATACAAATACAAAGCAAAAGACAAACAATAAAACAAACGCTAACACGATGGTATAACGTGGTTCACGGCTACGCCGCTAATCCACGGTCCCCGATTCGTCCTCGGTGAATCACTCCGTTAAACCAATCCACTAAATGGTCTCTCCTTTGCACCAAGCTAGGTGGAGGTAACCTTTACAACCAAGATCACTCTTCTTACAATAGGATTGAAGTAAAGACAAGTAAGAAGAGTTTAAAGCTTGTGGGGCACTAGGAAGATCGTTTGGAGTATGAGCATTAGCCTCTCAAAGGCTTACACCCTCTCTTTTTATAGAGAGGGCTGTTTTCTTCCCGTTGGCGCCACGATCATTGCCGCCCTTGGCGATCATTCGTCTCTAGCGGCCTCCGAACACGCGTCGGATCCTCGACCGTTGTAGTCAGCGGAACTCTTGTCGATTGGTGATGGACCTCATCATCGGCCGATCGATGCCTCCTAATCGCGCCGATCGGCTACGAGCGATTATGGCGAAACCCTATTGATCGATCGATTGTCGCCTTGTGATGATGTCCGATCGCCGCGTATGGCGATCATCGCTGGCCACAATCGATCGGTCGTATACGGTCGAACTCACTCGACTGGAAGCGTCATGCCGCCGCCGACATGGCGGTCGGCTGTCGAAAACCCATCCGACACTTGGCCAAATGGCCAAGTTTCACCTAAGAGCTACCCTTCCCCGGGGTACAATCGCTCACTCTCATTTCTCGGAGTCCCTCACCTTCGAAGTTCTCTTCGTTCTCGGCCACGTCCCTCGGCAGCATCAGGCGCACGGCTCTGCAATGCTCCTTCGCGTCTCTTGCCTCGAAGTCTACTTCCTCCGGCTTCACTCCAAGCTTCTCGTCCGGCGGTCCCTCGGATGCTCCAAGCGCACGGCTTCCGCAAAGCTATCCTTCACTGACTCAAGGCACGAGTCATGAGATGTGAAACTCGCCACGGCTCCATGTGCGAATTACTAAGTCCTGCACGACTTCAACGCACATATCACATAAACATATCAAACTAACTTAAACCCTTTGCCACACCATCAAAACCATATTACGGCAAGAGATTTCCCTAACAATCTCCCCCTTTTTGATGTGTGGCAATCCGTTTAAGTTAGGTAAAAACATTTGATATAAATTCTAAGGTAAGAAAGCATGTAAAGATAAACATGATATAGCAACATGCAACTCCCCCTTAATCCATGAAACTCTCTATGCAAATTTTCTCCCCCTATCATATATTTCTCCCTCTAAAGTAATTAACTTAAGCATACTTATTTCTCCCCCTTTGACACCATCAAAAAGATTAACACTAAGTTATAAGCTCATGGCATCAAGTATAATGGAGGGAAGATATGACAAGTTGATTTAAAATTGGTTACCACTTGTTGATGGCATCAAGTATATTTCTACCACTTGTTGTAGGTTTACAAACTGAATTCGGCCTTCAATGCTCTGATTTACAGGCCACCAGTCGACTGCTATCAGTATGGCAGTCGACTGGCACAAAGGAATCCGAATTTTTGATTTTCTGGATGAATTTCAGAAATGCATTATAAATTCCAGAAAATTCGAAAAATCATGAAATTTGGGGAACATATTTCTTTTAAGTATATCTATCAATGAAAAATAGTTTTTCATGAAAACTCATTATATTTTCTTGTTTTTGCCAAAAATCCAAAAGCTCCAAAAACCACTAGGTTTTTGATCATTCTAGTATCAAGTTAGCTACCTAGTTTTGCATCCAATTGTTTCAAAACATGAATACATGTATTTTAAGGTAAGAAATTGTTTTGAAAACATATGAAATATCCAACCATGATCTTTGGGCAATATGTCTATGAATTAAACATAAGCCTTCCCCATGATTGGTCTATTATTGCTATGTTGATACTTTAAATGACCATTTAAATGCCATAGGCATTAGTGGACATTTGTATCATCCTAATATCTCACCCATGCTAAGTTTTCAATCAAGTTAGCCTATAGTGAGTGTGAGATGCATCCTAGGGGGGTATTTGTATATACTTAACCAATATATTCATGCAATTCTATCATGGTTAAGTATCAACCTAACAATTAACATGATCATAATGACATATACGAATGAATTCTACATTATGATCATGAAATGCATGTATTCATTAAATAATAGTCATGCATTAGGTATTTTATGATGATAATAAGCAAGGTATTACCTAAAGCATGATTTAACCCTATTTCTTATGATAATGTGCCCAATATCATAAATCATAGATCATGATTGTACATATGTGTAACAATTACATTAATCATCATGATTTAAGCATTATTACCTATTTATGGGCACGTTATCATCACCCAACACTATCTAAAAAATGTTGTCCCGTCATCCTAAGTCAACCAAAATATAATATAGGTCAAGTTCATATGGTTGACTACCCTAGGGTTATCCTAACCCTTAAGGATGGATTTTGGAACCCAAAATAGATTCTTTCCTATTGGGTTCACTAAATACTCCTTGGGGATCCATTTCCTAGCAATTACTTTCTTTTTATCTTGTCCCCTAGCTATTAGGCATTTATAGGCCTTTTCATTTTTCTTTTCTTTGTATCCTAGGCCTTTCTTGTTGAAACTAGCTCTTTGGCTCCCTAAGATCATGTTCAATGTGTTGGAGCCAATAGTGAATTTCTCTAGGACTTTGGTTAAATAATCTACCTTTTCCCTTAAGGCCCTATTTTCATTCATACATGCATCACTAACATCTAAAGGCATATAATCATGTGAGCATGCATCATTTAAGCTAGAAGAAATATTATCATTTAAGCATGCATTTTCTAGTTTATTTTCTAGGTCCTTAATTTGATCTAGCATGCTTTTGTTTTTCTTCTTAGCTCTAAATAAATCTCTAGTTAAGCTAGAAACCATGGAAACTATTTTCTTAGGGGTTAGATTTGTTACCATAGTTTCCATGTCCTCTTCTTCTTCGGATGAGGAGGATGTAGAGGCTCCCCCTTCACTTGAGCTCTCCCCATTTGAGCTTGATCCTTCATTTTCGGATGAAGAGCAATCCAAGTCATCAAAGGCCATCAAGGCCAAATTGGTGACAAAGGCATTCTCCTCATCCGATGATGAGGAGGAGGATGAGGAAGGATCATCCCACGTCTTGGCCTTGAATGCTTTGGCCTTCCCCTTTTCTTTTGCCTTCTTTTCTTCTTCCTTTCTCTTGCTCCCCTTCTTCTTCTTCCTCTTCTCTTCTTTCTTTTTCTTCTCTTCTTTGCTTTTGTTTAGGAGGGGACAATTGTCCCTTATGTGCCCCTCTCCTTGGCAATTGTAGCATATGACCTTCCCCCTTGGTCTTCTATTCCTATCATTAGATTTATCAAATCTAAAATTCTTAAATGCACGTCTTACCCTCCTTACCATATAGGCTTCTTCGGTGCTATCCATGGAAGAGGAGGAAGATGCTTCGTCATCGGAGGAGGAGGGGATTTCCATCTTCTTCTTCCCCTTATTTGCCAATAATGCTACTCCTCTTGAGGGTTGAATTTTAGGCTCCTCTTGTATTCCCTCAAGCCTAGTTTCGTGGAGTTCCATTGTTGAGAAGAACTCCTCCAAGGTGCTCACTTCCAAGTTCTTGGAGATGTAGAACGAATCCACCATGGAGCTCCACTTGGAGGACCGGGGAAAGGCATCTATAGCCTTCATGAGCATGTCCCGGTTTGATAGCTTCTCACCTACACTTGTTAGCCCAATTAAAATTTCTTTAAACCTAGAGTGTAGTGAGGTTACCTTTTCTCCCTTTTCTAGCTTGATATTTGATAATTGGGAGCGGAGGAGATCTCTTCTTGCTAGCTTAGCCTCCGAGGTACCTTCATGAAGCTCTACTAGCTTCTCCCACATCTCCTTAGCACTAGAACATTCCCCTATCCTATTGACTTCTTGTTGGGGGAGGACATTGTATAGGTGGTGCTTGGCCTTTGAATTCGCCAAATACTCCTCTCTTTGCCTCTTGCTCCACCTAGATTTCTCCAATGGCTCCCCAGTCTCGTTCCTAGGCAACTCAAAACTGTTTTCCATTATTAATAAAATTTCAAAGTCGGTTTGAAGAATACCTCCATCCTCTTTTCCACCAAGAGAATTCAGAACTTGGGTGGATGTTTGAGCGACCATTTTGAATGTTGCTTGTTGTGGCGGTTAGTCCTCGACAAGCTTTCCTTGGCTCGATACCACTTGTAGGGGATCGGATGGCGGCTAGAGGGGGTGAATAGCCTCGTGACGTTGGGACGTCGTAAATTGCTCGCTCTACAATAGATTAGCGCAAGCGAATATACAAATACAAAGCAAAAGACAAACAATAAAACAAACGCTAACACGATGGTATAACGTGGTTCACGGCCACGCCGCTAATCCACGTCCCCGATTCGCCTCGGTGAATCACTCCTAAACCAATCCACTAAATGGTCTCTCCTTTGCACAAAGCTAGGTGGAGGTAACCTTTACAACCAAGATCACTCTTCTTACAATAGGATTGAAGTAAAGACAAGTAAGAAGAGTTTAAAGCTTGTGGGGCACTAGGAAGATCGTTTGGAGTATGAGCATTAGCCTCTCAAAGGCTTACACCCTCTCTTTTTATAGAGAGGGCTGTTTTCTTCCCGTTGGCCGCCACCGATCGCCGCCGGCGATCGTTGCATACTACGGCCTCCGAACACGTCGGATCCCGACCGTTGTAGTCCAACGGAACTCTTGGCGATCGGTGATGGACCTCATCACCGATCGATGCCTCCGTAGTCGATCGCCTAGTCGGCTACGCGGCTCGCGGGTCGAAACCCTATTGATCAATCGATGCCGCTTGGCCGATGATCGATGGTCTTAGCGATCGGCGCCCACGTATGGCGATCGGCTGGCCACAATCCAGTCAGTCGTATACCAGTCGAACTCACTCGACTCAGAGCAGTCGACTGCCATGACATGGCAGTCGACTGGTGTCGGGAAAACCCATCCGACACTTGGCCAAATGGCCAAGTTTCACCTAAGAGCTACCCTTCCCGGGGGTACAATCGCTCACTCTCATTTCTCGGAGTCCCTCGCCTTCGAAGTTCTCTTCGTTCTCGGCCACGTCCCTCGGCAGCATCAGGCGCACGGCTCTGCAATGCTCCTTCGCGTCTCTTGCCTCGAAGTCTACTTCCTCCGGCTTCACTCCAAGCTTCTCGTCCGGCGGTCCCTCGGATGCTCCAAGCGCACGGCTTCCGCAAAGCTATCCTTCATCGACTCAAGGCACGAGTCATGAGATGTGAAACTCGCCACGGCTCCATGTGCGAATTACTAAGTCCTGCACGACTTCAACGCACATATCACATAAACATATCAAACTAACTTAAACCCTTTGCCACACCATCAAAACCATATTACGGCAAGAGATTGCCCTAACAATTTTCTCTTTTGCCCTCCTGTGCCCTTCTAGCCAGCATTGTGTGTGCCTGTTGTTGTTCCACTCCTTGGTCTGCCATTTCTTGCTCTATCCCTTTTGTAGTTGGTTGGCGCAACATAATCACCTTGTTTACACTTCCATCTTGCTTCTCCTGTAGATTTTGGATATTCTGTTCTCGTTCATTTTGGCTTTGCACCAACCTCCTTATTGGGATGTATACTAAAAAGTCTATCTTTTGTATGAACATCTTAATTTTGAAATAAGAATCACATGATCATTGTTTGCATATTTATGGTGATGCATATTGTCTAATACATTACATTGTAGATAACATGGTGTGTGGTGTCACATGGGAGATCATGTTATTGGATCCTTGTAACGTATAAGTATAGGCTCACAACCGAGATGGTTTTGGACAAACTATTGGCATGGTTGTAGTGTGATTTGGTATTGGTTTGTCTTCACCATAGAATCACACTAGTACACTTTGTGCGTAATGAGCAAGATCGACTTAGAGGTGATTCGATTTATTGCTGACCTCATAATCGAATCGGACCTCAGATATTATATTGTATATGCTCTTAATCCCGATATAATAATTGGCACATATACTTAGTATTCATTTCTTTGATTTACCAATGGGCGAGATTTATAGATTAAATTTATAGGCTCGGTAAGTTGGAAAATGATATTATTTATATGGTGTGACATTGATTATAGGAGGAAACCATGTCCTATATATTAGGATGATGATGTCCCCATAAGGAGCTCATAAGGTTCATCATGTAAACCATGCAGGTGGACTTGGTCTGACATGATGAAAAGGTTGAGTGGTACTACTCATGGAGTAAGATGTTGATTAATTAATGGTCAGTAAATTAATTAATCAACGGACATTCGAGATCTTAAATACGGGGAGAAAATGTACATATAATATATGGAGCCCATATTAACTTATGGGGGTTAGTGAGGTAGATCAAAGATAATCCTTTAGTGGATTTGATTATCATTAATGGATTGGACTTTATGTCGGCTTGATCCATTGGGTGGCCAAGATCCAACTCCTCCTCATGGTCCCTTTTGTAGCCTATTAATACCTCATGAAGCCTAGATCAAATGGAGGAAAATAAAACTCTAGATCCAAAGGTAGAGATTAAATCTCTAGATCCGATGGTTGAGATTAATTCCCAAGATCCGAGGGTTGAGATTAAATCCCTAGAACCAAAGGTGGAGATTAAATCAAGGCTTATCCCTAACTCTATAAAAGGAGAGGAGGGGGTGGGCACCAAGTAGGAATCACATTAGAGATAGGATTAGAGTTAAGGTGGGCGGCAAGCGTGGAGATTAGGGTTTGGGGTTGGCGGCACCAAATAAGGAATGCTTTTCCTTATCTTCTTCTTCTCCCTTGGTGGTCGGCGCCCATACCATCCTTCCCTCTCTTGGCTGTCATCCAAACCAGCCCTTCTCCTTCTCCTTGACCGGTGGAAAGAAGACTTAGGGTCTTCCCTTGGAGTCTTGGTCGGTTTCCATCTTATTCTCCTTCTCCTTCTTGGCCGGCGGCAAGCACCAACCTTGGAGCTTGGTGGTTGGTTGAATGAAGGAGGAGTGCCTTGTTACAAAACTACCTCTTGTTCGGAGCGAGCAAGGAATGAAGATTGGTGATCTAGGTGCTTCGACTTTTGGTAGATCGTAGCCCACACGACGTCCAAAAGGAGGAAGGACATACGATAGAAGATCGAGAGGTATAATACTTGTCTATTTTCTTATGTAACATGTTTATGATTGTTTTCAATTATATATGCATGATATATTCTGTTTTGTGGCTAATATAACTTGGACCCCGAACATAAACACAAAAGTCGGCGATCCATACATCGTCTATTCCGCGATTATTCGTAGAATAGAGGTTGTTTGCTTGAACAACTAGTTTGTTCATTTGACTAATCTAATCGAATAGCACGACGATGAAATAGTTGCTTGAGTGATCCCTTTTGTCTAGGATTAATTTTTTTTTAATCCGGGGACGTTGATGGGATCGCCATGAACAAGTGACCGAGTTGAAGTGGAAGCGAAGTTTCCTACCTTCAAGTGGTATCAGAGCTTCGATTCCGGACAAAACCCTTCATGTGGTATGAGAGCCACGGTTTTTGGTTTTGTGTGTTTACGATTCATTTCCTTTTATGCACTTTTCATATATTATATGTGTCGGATAATAGTAGGTTATGCGTAGGGTAACTCTTTGTTTGCAGGCATAGGATCCAACTATTATAGCCATATGTGTGTAAGTGATGGTATGTGTGTAATTGTATATTTTGTTGAATCTTTGGGGTTGACGTGGCCAGTATTTAATTTTTGTAAATTAGATATGACATTGTTTAGCCACTCCTTTTATTTTAGTTTACTTTCGATCTAGATTTCATGAACACTCCCTCGTGGAGAATAGGATCAATGGATGTAAATTAAAATATTTTTTCTCGGCTCGTATCTCCGGATGGCTTGTACAAGGCATAGGGAGGAGCGGACGAGATGGTGATACGACGGGAGACATATTGAAGACAAAAGCCATAATAGTTGGAAAAAATTTATTTTTCATATTTTTTGCTTATTGTTTGATATGCATGTCGTAGGCTAGAAAATTTCTCAATTTTAAATTACTAAGTGGGAGAGGGATATTTTTATAAATTCCCACGACCTCCATTGCGATTTAACATATGATGCAAGCAAACTTATGCGTCGACTCTGAGTGCCTTCCTCCCCATCGGAAGAGTTTGTTTGTGGATCACATGGTCGGATATGGTTATAGGAAATTATTTAAGACCATGTGTACTTCCCCACGGAAGACATATAACCCGAGATAATTTCCTTGGTATCGAGTAATGGTGAACACTTATATGCAAATAATAGTATCCTCCCCATTGGATTCACTGCTTTTATTTGTATGGCCAAAGAGAAACCAACAATTAATTTTATTTGTCAAAAAGTTAGGTTGACAAGATAGTAAAATTAATGGGTAAAACCTCCTCTTACAAATGTAAAATTCGTATACGTCCACACGATCGTGGCATATGATATTCTCGGTGTTTTGAGGTGTTTGTTGAATTTAAAACTTTATTGTTTGAGGAATCAATAATTTTTTGAATTCTAAAGTTTTGATCTATGTGATTCTTAGGTTTTTAAAAAATTACTTTCAGTCCACTTTTGTGATACTAAAGGAAAATAGACTTACTGTACATAATTATGTTGATTGAAAAAAGGAATCTGGATATCGTCTTAACTACTGAGGAGTACAAGTATGTAGTCTTCGAAGAGTGTCCTCCTAAGCCTGCGAATGAGCTGGAAGTCCTTGGAGCTGAGATCGATGGGGAAACCAAGGTCGATATCATTCTCCAAATGATGAAAGGCTTGCTCGTGCTCAGCTATGGTTGCTAAGAAGGTTTCTAAGCCGAAAGGCAAGAAGAAGAGGAAACAAGGTCGAGGAATGCTGGTGGGAGGATCTCAGGGAGGAGTGAAGAAGTTGAAAGGCAAGTACTTCACTTGCAAGCATGATGGACATTGGAAGAAGGATTGTCCAAATCGGAAGCAGAACAAAGGTATATCCTTTGGTCTAGTCATTGAAACATGGTTAGCGGTATTATCTACCGGCACATGGTGTGTAGATACGGGAGCCACTGATCATGTCTACTATACTTTGCAGGGGTTCTAGGAAACCCGACGACTAGCTGAAGGGGAGATTACCATTTACTTGGGCAATGGCACGAAGGTGGCGGCTATTGCAGTGAGAGATGTTTATTTCTCTTTTGAGAAAAATAAAGTTTTGGTTCTTAAGAATTGCCTTTATGTACCTTTATTTACAAAGAATTCAATTTCAGTTTCTAAATTGTTTATGGATGGATATTCTATTTCTTTTAATGACAGAGATGTTATAAAAAAGAAATAGGGAGATTATCTATTCTGGTGCATTGATAAAAAATTTGTATACACTTGAACCAAAAGCTCCCACGATGCAAATTAAAGTTAATAACTCATCTTCTAATTCCAGTAAGAGAAAAGAACCTTCGAAGATGAACCAAATATATCTTTGGCATCTTATGCTTGGTCATATAACCCTAAGCAGAATTCAAAGGTTGATAGCTGATGGACCTATGGTTTTATTAGTGTGGAAGATTTCCCAACCTGCGAATCTTGGTTGAAGGGTAAAATGACCAAGAGGCCTTTTAAGGCCAAGGGGTATAGAGCTAAAGATGTGTTGGAATTGGTTCATTCTGATTTGTATAGTCCTATATCTATCCAGGCAAAAGGTGGTTTAGAATATTTCGTCTCTTTCATAGATGATTATTCAAGATAGGATAACACAACGATCTAATCGTTGTGGTGAGTACCTCTTGGGAGAGTTTAGGAATTACTTATCAAAGGCTGGGATTCAATCCCAATTGTCTGCACTTGGCACACCCCAGTAGAATGGTGTGGTAGAGCGAAGGAATAGGACTCTTATGGAGATGGTTAGATCGAGGATGAGTTATTCTGAGTGGTTAGATTCGTTATGGGGATATGCTCTATATACGACAATGTATATTCTTAACTTGGTATCATCAAAATCAGTGCCTTCTACTTCCACAGAATTATAGACTGGGCGAAAGCCTAGTCTAAGACATATTCTGATTTGGGGGAATCCAGGACATGTCTTTGAAAGGCGAGATCTTGTGCGTTGGAACCTTGCACAGAAGTGCACTTATTCGTTGGCTATCCTGGAGGAACGAAAGGTGATTTGTTTTATTGTCCTAGAGATTAGCGGGTGATCGTCAGCACGAATGCAAAATTTCTAGAGGACGACTATGTCATGAACCACAATCCCATGAGTAAGATTGTTCTGGAGGAATTGAAAGGGGAAGTCGCTTCTTGATCCAAAATACAAGAGGATATTCACAGTCAACGACCGCATGTCACGAGAGGATACAGTGATACCCTCGTCATAGTGGGAGGGTTGTAAGAACTGATAGATTCATGTTCTTGGGAGAATCTTCTGATTTGGTCACTGGAAAACAAGAACCTGATCCCTGGACATATGACGAGTCAATCCAAGATAAAGATGTAGTATATTGGCGAAGTGCAATGAATGCTGAGATTGAATCTATGGATTCAAATCAGGTATAGGAGCTAGTAGAACCACCCGATGGTGTAAAAACCATTGGATGCAAGTGGATCTACAAAAGAAAGATCGGAATAGATGGGAAGGTTGAGACCTTCAAAGCGAGGCTTGTTGCAAAGGGGTATACTCAGAAAGAGGGAATCGATTATGAGGAGACATTTTCGCCGGTAGTCATGCTTAAGTCTATCCGGATTCTCTTATGCATTGCAGCTCATATGGATTATGAGGTGTGGCAGATGGATGTCAAGATAGCTTTCCTTAATGGAAGTCTTGAGGAAAACATCTATATGAAGCAACTAGAGGGATTCATTGCAAAGGGCAAAGAGCATCTTGTATGTAAGCTTAATCAGTCCATTTATGGATTGAAGCAAGCTTCGAGGTCTTGGAACATCCACTTTGATGAGGTAATCCAGTCTTATGGATGTATTCAATGTTAGGATGAGTCTTGTGTATACAAGAGATGTGACAGAAACGTAGTGGTATTTCTTGCACTATACGTAGATGACATTTTGTTATTTGGCAACAATGTCAAGGTGTTATTGGACATAAGGGTATGATTGTCCAAATAGTTTGATATGAAGTACTTGGGATAAGTGGGACACATCCTTGGGATTAAGGTTATAAGGGATCGCAGGAAAAGGATGGTGTGCTTATCTCAAGCTTCATACATAGACACCATTATGGATCGTTTTAGCATGTAGAACTCCAAGAAGGGTTTTCTACCTTTCAGGCATGGATTTCCTTTATCTAAGGAGATGTGTCATATATCATATGAGGAGGTAGAGGAGATGAAAGCGGTTTCTTATTCCTCGGCAGTAGGAAGCCTCATGTATGTGATGCTATGTACGAGACCAGATATCTGCTTTGCCATGGGCATGGTCAGCAGATATCAGAATAATCTAAGACAGGGACATCGGACTATGGTAAAGCATATATTGAAGTACATGAGAAGGATTAGGGATTATATGCTAGTTTACCAGGCAGACCAATTACTCCCTTTGGGTTACACAGATTTCGACTTCAATCGCAGGGATAATGATAAGTCTACCTCTCGGGTTTTGTGTTTACTTTGCGAGGTGGAGCTATTGTATGGAGGAGTGTCAAGAAGAAATGTGTGGCGGACTCCACCATGGAAGCTGAGTATGTGGCAGCCTCTGAGGCGGTGGCTCTAGAACTTCTTGATAGACTTGGATGTGATTCCAGGTTTGCCCAGAACTATCATAATTTATTGTGATAATAGTGGGGTCGTTGTAAACACGAAGGAACCATGTGCCCATAAGGCAAGTAAACACATAGAGCGCAAGTACCACCTGATACGAGAAATCGTAAAGAGAGGAGAAGTTGTTGTGGCCAAGATTGCATCGGAGGATAACCTGGTAGATCCTTTTACTAAGGCCCTTCCGCCGAGAGCTTTTGATAGGCATGTGGAGGGAATGGGGATCTGATGTATGGCAGTTTGAGGACAGCATAGTCTTTTAGTATAAGTGGGAGATTGTTGGGATGTATACTGAAAAGTCTATCTTTTGTATGAACATCTTTATTTTGAAATAAGAATCACATGACCATTGTTTGCATATTTATGGTGATGCATATTGTCAAATACATTACATTGTAGATAACATGGTGTGTGGTGTCACACGGGAGATCATGTTATCGGATCCTTATAAAGTATAAATATAAGCTCACAACCGGCTTTGGACAAACCATTGGCATGGTTGTAAAGTGATTTGGTATTGGTTTGTCTTGACTATAGAATCACACTAGTACACTCTGTGCATTTTGAGCAAGACCGACAGGACCGACTTAGAGGTGATTGGATTTATTGCTGAATACATAATCAAACCGGACCTCAGATATTATATTGTACATGCTCTTTATCCCGATATAATAATGGGCACATATACTTAGTATTCATTTCTTTGATTTATCAATTGGTGAGATTTATAGATTAAATCGATAGGCTCGATAAGTTGGGAAATGATATTATTTATATGGTGTGTCTTTGATTATAGGAGGAAACCATGTCCTATATATTAGGATGATTATGTCCCCTTGAGGAGCTCATAAGGTTCATCATGTAAACCCTGCAGGTCGACTAGGTCTGACATGATGAAAAGGTTGAGTCATACTACTCATAGAGTTAGATGTTGAATAATTAATGGTCAGTAAATTAATTAATCGATGGACATTCGAGATCTTAAATACGGGGAGAAAATGAACCTATAATATATGGAGCCCATATTAACTTATGGGGGTTGGTCAGGTAGATCAATGATAATCCTTTAGTGGATTGAATTATCATTAATGGATCGGACTTTATGTGGGCTTGATCCATTGGGTGGCCAAGATCCAACTCCTCCTCATGGTCACTATTGTAGCCTATTAATACCTCATGAAGCCTAGATCCAATGGATGAAAACAAAACTCTAGATCCAAAGGTAGAGATTAAATCTCTAGATCCGACGGTTGAGATTAAATCTCTAGATCTGACGGTTGAGATTAAATCCCTAGAACCAATGGTGGAGATTAAAAGAAAGCTTATCCCTAACTCTATAAAAGGAGAGGAGGGGGTGGGTGGCAAGTAGGAATCCCATTAGAGATAGGATTAGGGTTAAGGTGGGCGGCAAGCTTGGAGATTAGGGTTTGGGGTTGGCAGTACCAAATAAGGAAAGCTTTTCCTTATCTTCTTCTTCTCCCTTGGTGGTCGGCGCCCATACCAGCCTTCCCTCCCTTGGCTGGCGTCCAAACCAACCCTTCTCCTTCTCCTTGGCCGGTGGAAACAAGACTTAGGATCTTCTCTTGGAGTCTTGGCCGGTTTCCATCTTATTCTCCTTCTCCTTCTTGGCCGGCGGAAAGCACAAACCTTGGAGCTTGGTGGTTGGTTGAAAGAAGGAGGAGTCCATTGTTTCTATACTTCCTCTTGTTCGGAGCGAGCAAGGAAGGAAGATTGGTGATCTAGGAGCTTCGACTTTTGGTAGATCATTGCCCACATGACGTCCAAAAGGAGAAAGGACATACGATAGAAGATCGAGAGGTATAATACTTGTCTATTTTCTTATGTAACATGTTTATGATTGTTTTCAATTATATATGCATGATATATTCTATTTTGTGGCTAATATAACTTGGACCCCGAACATAAACACAAAAGCCAACGATCCGTACATCGTCTATTCCCCGACTATTCGTAGAATAGATATTGGTTGCTTGAACAACTAGTTTGTTCAAGTGACTACTCTAATCGAATAGCACGATGATGAAACGGTTGCTTGGGTGATCCCTTTTGTCTAGGATTAAATTTTTTTTTAATCCGGGGATATTGATGGGATCGCCATGAACAAGCGATCGAGTTGAAGTGGAAGCGAAGTTTCCTACCTTCAAGTTGTATCAGAGCTTCGGTTCCGGACAAAACCCTTCAAGTGGTATCAGAGCCATGGTTTTCGATTTTATGTATTTAGGATTTGGTTACTTTTATGCACTTTTCATATATTATATGTGTGCATAGATAGTAGGATATGCATAGGTTGACTCTTTGGTTGCAGGCGTAGGATCTAACTATTATGGTCTTATGTGTGTATGTGATTGTATGTGTGTAATTGTATATTTTGTTAAATCCTCAGGGTTGACGAGGCAAGTATTTAATTTTTGTAAATTAGATATGACATTGTTTAGCCACTCCTTTTATTTTAGTTTACTTTTGATCTAGATTTCATGTACACTCCCTCGTGAAGAATAGAATCGATGGATGTAAATTAAAATATTTTTTCTCGCCTCGGATTTCTGGATGGCTTGTACATGGCGTAGGGAGGAGCGGACGAGATGGCGATACGACGGGAGACATTGAAGACAAAATCCATAATAGTTGGAAAATTTTTATTTTTCATATTTATTGTTTATTGTTTGATATGCATGTCATAGGCTAGAATATTTCTCAATTTTAAATTACTAAGTGGGAGAGGGATATTTTTATAAATTCCCACGACCTCCATTACGATTTGACATGTGATGCAAGCAAACTTGCGCGTCGGATCTGAGTGCCTTCCTCCCCATCGGATGAGTTTGTTTGTGGATCACAGGGTCGGATATAGTTATAGGAAATTATTTAGGAGTGTGTGTACTTCCCCATCGGAAGACACATAACCCGAGATAATTTCCTTGTTATCGAGTAATGGTGAACACTTAGATGAAAATAGGAGTATCCTCCCCATCAGTAATGCTTGCTTTTATTTGTAGGGCTAAAGGGAAACCAACTATTAATTTTATTTGTCAAAAAGTTAGGTTGAAAAAATAGTAAAATTAATGGGTAAAACCTCCTCTTACAAATGTAGAATTCGTATACGTCTACACGATCGTGGCATACGATATTCTCGGTGTTTTGAGATGTTGGTTGAATTTAACACTTTATTGTTTGAGGAATCAATAATTTTTTGAAATCTAAAGTTTTGATCTACGTGATTCTTAGGTTTTTCAAAAATGACTTTCAGTCCACTTGTTGTGATACTATAGGAAAATAAACTTACAGTACATAATTATGTTGATTGGAAAAAGGAATCTGGATATTGTCTTAACTGCTGAGGAGTACAAGTATGTACTCTTCGAAGAGTGTCCTCCTAAGCCTGCGAATGAGCTGGAAGTCCTTGGAGCTGAGATCAATGGTGAAACCAAGGTCGATATCATTCTCCAGTTGATAGAAAGGCTTGCTCAGGCTTAGGCCATGGTTGCTAAGAATGTTTCTACTTCTAAGCCGAAAGGCAAGAAGAAGAGGAAACAAGGTGGAGCAAAGTTGGTGGGAGGATCTCAGGGAGGAGTGAAGAAGCCGAAAGACAAGTACTTCACTTGCAAGTAGGATGGACATTGGAAGAGGGATTATCCCAATCGAAAGCAGAACAAAGGTATATCCTTTGGTCTAGTCGTTGAAATATGGTTAGCGGTATTATCTACCGGCACCTGGTGTGTAGATACGAGAGCCACTGATCATGTCTGCAATACTTTGCAGGGGTTCCAGGAAACCCGACGACTAGCTAAAGGGGAGATTACCATTTACTTGGGCAATGGCACGAAGGTGGTGGCTATTGCAGTGGGAGATGTTTATTTCTCTTTTGAGAAAAATAAAGTTTTGGTTCTTAAGAATTGCCTTTATGTACCTTTATTTAGAAAGAATTTAATTTTGGTTTCTAAATTGTTTATGGATGGATATTCTATTTCTTTTAATGATAGAGATATTATAAAAAGGAATAGGTAGATTATCTATTCTGGTGGATTGATAGGAAATTTGTATACACTTGAACCAAAAGCTCCCACGATGCAAATTGAAGTTAATAACTCATCTTCTAATTCCAATAAGAGAAAAGAACCTTTGAAGATGAACCAAACATATCTTAGGCATCTTAGGCTTTGTCATAATTAACCTAAGCGAATTCAAAGGTTGATAGCGGATGAACCTCTGGGTTCATTAGTGGTGGAAGATTTCCTAACCTTCGAATCTTGCTTGGAGGGTAAAATGACCAAGAGGCCTTTTAAGGCCAATGGGTATAGAGCTAAAGATGTGTTAGAATTGGTTCATTCTGATTTGTATAGTCCTATATCTATCCAGGCAAGAGGTGGTTTAGAATATTTCATCTCTTTCATAGACGATTATTCAAGATATGGATAACACTGCGATCTGATCATGGTGGTGAGTACCTCTTGGGAGAGTTTAGGAATTACTTATCAGAGGCTGGGATTCAATCTCAATTATGCGCTGGCACACCCAGTAGAATGGTGTGGTAGAGCGAAGGAATATGACTCTTATAGAAATGGTTAGATCGAGGATGAGTTATTCTGAGTTGTCAGATTCGTTCTGGGGATATGCTCTAGATACGGTAATGTATATACTAAACTTGGTATCATCTAAATTAGTGCCTTCTACTTCCACAGAATTGTGGACTGGACGAAAGCCTAGTCTAAGACATATTCGGATTTGGAGGAGTCCAGCACACATGTCTTTGAAGGTAGATCTTTGGTAAATTGGAACCTTGCACAGAAGTGCGCTTATTCGT
The DNA here is from genome assembly GCA_025175895.1 of Wurfbainia villosa. NCBI lineage: Eukaryota > Viridiplantae > Streptophyta > Magnoliopsida > Zingiberales > Zingiberaceae > Wurfbainia > Wurfbainia villosa. The sequence continues at coordinate 97,512,003 of CM045991.1, forward strand.
TGGCTATCCTAGAGGAACGAAAGGTGGTTTGTTTTATAGTCCTAGAGATTAGAGGGATATCGTCAGCACTAACGCCAAATTTCTAGTGGACGACTATGTCATGAACCACAAGCCCATGAGTAAGATTGTTCTGGAGGAATTGAAAGGGGAAGTCGCTTCTTTAGTACCTACGGTACAAGAGGATTTACCATAAGTAACTGCACCGTGTGTCATAGAGGATACACAGGTGATACATCGTCATAGTGGGAGGGTTGTGAGACAGCTTGATAGATTCATGTTCTTGGGAGAATCTTCTGATTTGGTCCCTGGCGAATGTGAACATGATCCCTGGACATATGACGAGGCAATCCAAGATAAAGATGTAGTATCTTGGCGAAGTGCAATGAATGCTGAGATTGAATCTATGGATTCAAATCAGGTCTGGGAGGTAGTAGAACCACCCGATGGTGTAAAAACCATTGGATGCAAGTTGATCTACAAAAGAAATATAGGAATAGATGGGAAGGTTGAGTCCTTCAAAGCGAGGCTTGTTAGAAGGGGTATACTCAGAAAGAGGGTATCGATTATGAGGAGACCTTTTCACCGGTAGCCATGTTTAATTCTATCCGGATTCACTTCTGGATTGCAGCTCATATGGATTATGAGGTGTGGCAGATGGATGTCAAGACAACTTTCCTTAATGGAAGTCTTGAGGAAAACATCTATATGAAGCAACAGGAGGATTCATTGCAAAGGGCAAGAGCATCTTGTATGTAAGCTTAATCGGTCCATTTATGGATTGAAGCAAGCTTCGAGGTCTTGGAACATCCGCTTTGATGAGGTAATCCAGTCTTATGGATTTATTCAAAGTCAGGATGAGTCTTGTGTATACAAGAGATGTGTGAAAGCGTAGTGGTATTTCTTGTACTATACGTAGATGACATTTTGTTAATTGGCAACAATGTCAAGGTGTTATCGGACGTAAGGGTATGGTTGTCCAAATAGTTTGATATGAAGGACTTGGGAGAAGTGGGACACATCCTTGGGATCAAGGTTATAAGGGATCGCAAGAAAAGGATGTTGTGCTTATCTCAAGCTTCATACATAGACACCATTATGGATCATTTTAGCATACAGAACTCTAAGAAAGGTTTTTTACCTTTCAGGCATAGAGTTCCTTTACCTAAGGAGATGTGTCCTAGAACATCTGAGGAGATAGAGGAGATGAAGGTGATTCCTTATGCCTCGGTAGTAGGAAGCCTCATGTATGCGATGCTATATATGAGACCAGATATCTTCTTTGCTATGGGCATGGTCGTGAGATATCGAGTAATCTAGGACAAGGACATTGGGACTTAAAGCATATATTAAAGTACCTGAGAAGGACTAGGGATTATATGCTAGTTTACTAGACAAACCAATTACTCCCTGTGGGTTACACAGATTTTGACTTCCAATCAGACAGGGATAACAGTAAGTCTACCTCAGGTTTTGTGTTTACTTTGGGAGGTGGAGCCATTGTATGGAGGAGTGTCAAGCAGAAATGTGTGGTGGACTCCACCATGGAAGCTGAGTATATGGTAGACTCTGAGGCGGCCAAAGAAGCTGTGTGGCTCAGGAACTTCTTGATGGACTTGGATGTGATTTCTGGTTTGCCCAGAACTATCACAGTTTATTGTGATAATAGTGGTGAAGTTGCAAACACGAAGGAACCACGAGCCCATAAGGCAAGTAAACACATAGAGCGCAAGTACGACCTGATACGAGAAATCATAAAGAGAGGAGAAGTTGTTGTGGCCAAGATTGCATCATAGGATAACCTGACAGATCCTTTCACTAAGGCCCTTCCGGTGAGAGCTTTTTATAGGCATGTGGAGGGAATGGGGATCAGATGTATGGTAGTTTGAGGACAACATAGTCTTTTAGTATAAGTGGGAGATTGTTGGGATGTATATTGAAAAGTCTATCTTTTGTATGAACAACTTTATTTTGAAATAAGAATCACATTATCATTGTTTGCATATTTATGGTGATGCATATTGACAAATACATTACATTGTAGATAACATAGTGTGTCGTGTCACAAGGGAGATCATGTTTTCGGATCCTTGAAAAGTATAAGTATAGGCTCACAACCGAGATGGCTTTGGACAAACCATTGGCATGGTTGTAGTGTGATTTGGTATTGGTTTGTCTTGACCATAAAATCACACTAGTACACTTTGTGCGTATTGAGCAGGACCGACTTAGAGGTGATTGGATTTATTGCTGACTACATAATCGAATCGAACCTCAGATATTATATTGTACATGCTCTTAATCAAGATATAATAATGGGCATATATACTTAGTATTCATTTCTTTGATTTACCAATGGGCAAGATTTATAGATTAAATCGATAGGCACGGTAAGTTGGGAAATGATATTATTTATATGGTGTGCTGTTGATTATAGGAGGAAATCATGTCCTATATATTAGGATGATGATGTCCCCTTGAGGAGCTCATAAGGTTCATCATGTAAACCCTGCAGGTGGACTTGGTCCAGCATGATGAAAAGGTTGAGTCGTACTACTCATGGAGTTAGATGTTGATTAATTAATGGTCAGTAAATTAATTAATCGATGAACATTCGAGACCTTAAACATGGGGAGAAAATGTACATATAATATATGGAGCCCATATTAACTTATGGGGGTTGGTGAGGTAGATCAATGATAATCCTTTAGTGGATTGGATTATCATTAATGGATTGGATTTTATGTGGGCTTGATCCATTGGGTGGCCAAGATCCAACTCCTCCTCATGGTCCCTATTGTAGCCTATTAATACCTCTTGAAGCCTAGATCTAATGGATGAAAACAAAACTCTAGATCCAAAGGTAGAGATTAAATCTCTAGATCCAACGGTTGAGATTAAATCTCTAGATTCGACGGTTGAGATTAAATCCCTAGAACCAATGGTGGAGATTAAAACAAGGCTTATCCCTAACTCTATAAAAGGAGAGGAGGGGGTGGGCGGCAAGTAGGAATCCCATTAGAGATAGGATTAGGGTTAATGTGGGCGGCAAGCTTGGAGATTAGGGTTTGGGGTTGGCGGCACCAAATAAGGAAAGCTTTTTCTTATCTTCTTCTTCTCCCTGTAAGTGATCGGACGGCAGGCTAGAGGGGGGTGAATAGCCCTCTTATGGTGGATGTCGGAATTATCTCGTTCGTTTTCTCGTCTACACAATCGTTAGCGCAAGCGGAAGCATAAACAATAAAGACAAAATAATAAATGAAAATACAAACGCTAACAAGGAAGATGTAACGTGGTTCATGGCTACGGCGCTAATCCACGGTCCGATTCGTCCAAGGTGAATCACTCCTCCAAAGCCAATCCAATATTGGTCTTTCCTTTGCACCAAGCTAGGTGGAGGTAACCTTTACAATCAAGATCACTCTTCTTATAATAAGATTGAAGAAGAAGCAAGTAAGAAGAGTAGGGAATCGTGTATGGCACTTTGGGAGAAGTTTAGAGCTCAACCATTAGCCTCCCAAAGCCCCATCCTCTTCCTTTTTATAGAGGAAGAGGGTTTCTTCCCGTTGACACAGGAGCAGTCGACTGATACTCTCGATCAGTCGACTGGTCATGTAGTCATTGCCCAATAACGACCGCTTTCCATGTTGGTCTTCATCCACGGTAATGCGGCATCACGATCGTGATGCTCGATCGATCGAGTGCTCAATGGAGTCGATGCCATTCCCCGGCAATGATCCGCCATTCTCGACATCGATCATTGCGCTAATCCATGGCGGATCGCCAAGCACTAAACTGGTCTTATACCAGTCGATCAACCCATCGACTGGTGTCGGGAAAACTCATTCGACACTTGGCCAAATGGCCAAGTTTCACCTAAGAGCTACCCCTTCCCAGGTTACAATCGCTCACTCTCATCCCTCGAGTCCCTCGCCTTGAAGTTCTCTTCGTTCGCGCCACATCTCTCGCAGATCAGCGCACGACTGCAATGCTCCTTCGCGTTTCTTGCCTCGAAGTCTACTTCCTCCGGCTTCACTCCAAGCTTCTCGTCCGGCGGTCCCTCGGATGCTCCAAGCGCACGGCTTCCGCAAAGCTATCCTTCACCGACTCAAGGCCCGAGTCATGAGATGTGAAACTCGCCACGGCTCCATGTGCGAATTACTAAGTCCTGCACGACTTCAACGCACATATCAAATCAACATAACAAACTAACTTAAACCCTTTGCCACACACATCAAAACCTTATCACGGCAAGAGATTTCCCTAACAATCTCCCCCTTTTTGATGTGTGGCAATCCGTTTAAGTTAGGTAAAAACATTTGATAAAAATGTCTAAGGTAAGAAGGCATGTAAACATAAACATGATATAGCAACATGCAACTCCCCCTTAATCCATGAAACTCCCCATACAAATTTTAAATTTCTCCCCCTATCACAATTTACTTAAACATAATTATTTCTCCCCCTTTGACACCATCAAAAAGATTAACATTAAGTTATAAGTTCATGGAATCAAGTCTAATAGGAGGAAAATACCAAAAATTGTTTTAAAAAACTTGAAATCAGCCTTTCATCGTTTGGAATATCATTACCAAATGATCGTTCAGGACTACGATCAGATCGCACACTGCTTGTGAATTACGATTTTTCGGGGTGGATTTCAGAAATGCATTAAAATTTTTAGAAAATTTGAAAAATCATGAAATTTGGGGAACATATTTCTTGTAAGTATATCTATCGATGAAAAATAGTTTTTCATGAAAAATCATTATATTTTCAAGTGTTTGCCAAAAATCCAAAAGCTTTAAAAAACACTAGGTTTTTAATCATGTGAGTATCAAGTTTAGCACCTAGTTTTGGTTCCAATTGTTTCAAAACATGAATACATGGATTTTATATTAAGAGATTGTTTTGAAAACATGTGAAATATCCAACCATGATCTTTGGGCAATATGTCTATGAATTAAACATAAACCTTCCTCATGATTGGTCTATTATTGCTATTTTGATACCTTAAATGACCATCTAAATGTCATAGGCACTAGTGGATATTTGTATCATCCTAACATCTCACCCATGCTAAGTTTTCAATCATGGTAGCCTATGGTGAGTGTGAGATGTATCCTAGAGGGTATTTGTATATACTTAACCATTATATTCATACAATTCTATCAAGGTTAAGTATCAACCTAACAATCCTTATTATCATAAAGACATATATGACTTAATTTTACATTATGATCATGAAATACATGTTTTCATCAAATTATAATCATGCATTAGGTATTAAATATGATAGTAAATCAAATATTACCTAAGGCATGATTTAAATCCTATTTCCCATGATTATGTGCCAAGTATCAAAGGCATAAGTCATGATAGCAAATATACATAGGAATTTCATACATTATCATGATTTAAGCATTATTATCTATTTATGGGCACGTTATCATCACCCAAAACTATTAAAAATGTTGTCCCGCCATCCTATGTCAACCAAAATATGATATAGGTCAAGTCCATATGGTTGACTACCCTAGGGTTGTTCTAACCCTTAAGGATGAATTTTGGAACCCAAAATAAATTCTTTCCTATTGGGTTCACTAAGTACTCCTTGGGGATCCATTTCCTAGCTATTACTTTCTTCTTATCTTGTCCCCTAGCAATTAGGCATTTATAGGCTTTTTCATTTTTCTTTTCATTATAACCTAGGCCTTTCTTATTGAAGCTAGCTCTTTGGCTCCCTATAATCATGTTCAAGGTTTTGGAGCAAATAGTGAATTTTTCCAGGGCTTTTGTTAAATAGTCTACCTTTTCTCTTAAGGCCCTATTTTCATCCATACATGCATCACTAACATTAAAGGGCACATATTCATGTGAGCATGCATCATTTAAGCTAGAAGAAACATTATCATTATCATTTAAGCATGCATTTTCTAGCTTATTTTCTAATGCCTTAATTTGATCTAGCATGCTTTTATTTTTATTTTTCATTCCAAATAAGTCCTTAGTTAAACTAGAAATTATGGAAACTATTTTCTTAGGAGAGGCATTCGTCACCATAGTTTCCATGTCCTCTTCTTCTTCTTCGGATGAGGAGGATGTAGAAGCTCCACCTTCACTTGAGCTCTCTCCACTTGAGCTTGATCCTTCATTTTCGAAGGAAGATCAATCCAAGTCATCAAAGGCCATCAAGGCCAAATTGGTGACAAAGGCATTCTCCTCATCCGATGATGATGAGGAGGATGTAGAGGGATCATCCCAAGTCCTTGCCTTGAGCGCTTTGGCCTTTCCCTTTTCCTTTGTGTTCTTCTCCTCTTCCTTTTTCTTCTTGCTCCCCTTTTTCTTCTTCTTTTCTTCCTTCTTTTTCCTTTCTTCCTTGCTCTTGTTTAGGAGGGGACAATTGTCCCTTATGTGTCCTTCTCCTTGGCAATTGTAACAAATGATCTTCCCCCTTGGTCTTCTATTCCTATCATTTGATTTGTTAAAATGAAAACCTTTTAAAGCACGCCTTACCCTCCTTACCATATACGCTTCTATCCATGGAGGAGGAGGAAGATGCTTCGTCATCGGAGGAGAAGGGGATCTCCATCTTCTTCTTCCCCTTGTTTGCCATCAATGCTACTCCTCTTGAAGGTTGGATTCTAGGCTCTTCTTGTATTCCTTCAAGCCTTGTTTCGTGGAGCTCCATTGTTGAGAAGAATTCCTCCAAGGTGCTTACTTCTAAGTTCTTGGAGATATAAAATGAGTCCACCATGGAGCTCCATTTTGAGGATCGCGGAAAGGCATCTATAGCCTTCATAACCATATCCCGGTTTGATAGCTTCTCATCTACACTTGACAAACCGGTTATAATTTCCTTGAAACAAGAATGTAAGGAAATTACCTTTTCTCCCTTGTCTAGTTTAATTTTGTTGAGTTGGGAGCGGAGGAGATCTCTCCTTGCTAGCTTCGCCTCGGATGTGCCTTCATGAAGCTCAATTAGCTTCTCCCACATCTCCTTGGCACTTAGGCATTCTCCTATTCGGTTGATTTCTTGTTGGGGGAGCACATTGAAAGGATGATGCTTGGCTTTTGAATTTGCAAGGTGCTCTTCCCTTTGCCTTTTGGTCCACCTAGATTTCTCTATTGGCTTCCCCTCTTCATCCCTAGGCAAAACAAAACCGGATTCCATTGTAATCATAATATCAAAATCTGTTTCGAAAAATACCTCCATTCGCTTCTTCCACCAAGCGAATTCCCCTTCGAACTTCGGTGGATGAATGTTTGAGCCGGCCATCTTTTTGTAGTGCTCTCGCGGCGGTTAGTCCTTGAAGAGCGACCTTAGCTCTGATACCACTTGTAGGTGATCGGACGACCAACTAGAGGGGGGTGAATAGCCCTCTTACGATGGATGTCAGAATTCTCTCGTTCGTTTGCTCGTCAACACAATCGTTAGCGCAAGCGGAAGCATAAACAATAAAGACAAAGCAATAAATGAAAATACAAACGCTAACAAGGAAGATGTAACGTGGTTCACGGCTACGCCGCTAATCCACGGTCCGATTCGTCCAAGGTGAATCACTCCTCCAAAGCCAATCAAATATTGGTCTCTCCTTTGCACCAAGCTAGGTGGAGGTAACTTTTACAATCAAGATCACTCTTCTTACAATATGATTGAAGTAGAAGCAAGTAAGAAGAGTAGGGAATCATGTATGACACTTTGGGAGAAGTTTAGAGCTCAAGCATTAGCCTCCTAAAGCCCCATCCTCTTCCTTTTTATAGAGGAAGAGGGTTTCTTCTCGTTGACACAGGAGCAGTCGACTGATGCCCTCGATCAGTCGACTGGTTTTGTAGCTGTTGCCCAATAACAGTCGCTTTCCATGTTGGACTTCATCCAACGGTACTGGCATCATTTGACTGATCCTACCATCAGTCGACTAATGCTCGAACAGTCGAGTGCTCAATGGAGTCGACTCCATTCGCGTGCCGTGCGGTGCCATCGATCACCGCTATTCCTGGCGGTACGATCGTTGTCGACATCACCGATCGCTAATCCATGGCGCGATCGCGCCAAGCAATAAACTGGTCTTATACCAGTCGATCAACCCATCGACTCAGAGCAGTTGACTGCCATGACATGGCAGTCGACTAGTGTCGGGTAAACTCATCCGACACTTGGCCAAATGGCCAAGTTTCACCTAAGAGCTACCCCTTCCCAGGTTACAATCGCTCACTCTCATCCCTCAGAGTCCCTCACCTTTGAAGACGTCCTTGGCGGCTCTACAATGCTCCTTCGCATCTCTTCCTCGAAGTCTACTTTTTCTGGCTTCACTCCAAGCTCCTCGTCCAGCGGTCCCTCGGATGCTCCAAGCGCACGGCTTCCGCAAAGCTATCCTTCACCGAGTCAAGGCCCGAGTCATGAGATGTGAAACTCGCCATGGCTCCATGTGTGAATTACTAAGTCCTGCACGACTTCAACGCACATATCAAATCAACATAACAAACTAACTTAAACCCTTTGCCACACACATCAAAACCTTATCACGACAAGAGATTGCCCTAACACTCCCTTGGTGGTCGGCGCCCATACCAGCCTTCCCTCCCTTGGCTGGCATCCAAACCAACCCTTCTCCTTCTCCTTGGCCGGTGGAAACAAGACATAGGGTCTTCTCGTGGAGTCTTCGCCGGTTTCCATCTTATTCTCCTTCTTCTTCTTGGTCGGCGGCAAGCACCAACCTTGGAGCTTGGTGGTTGGTTGAAAGAAGGAGGAGTGCATTGTTTCTATACTTCCTCTTGTTTGGAGCGAGCAAGGAAGGAAGATTGGTGATCTAGGAGCTTCAACTTTTGGTAGATCGTTGCCCACACGATGTTCAAAAGGAGGAAGGACATACGATAGAAGATCGAGAGGTATAATACTTGTCTATTTTCTTATGTAACATATTTATGATTGTTTTTAATTATATATGCATGATATATTCTGTTTTGTGGCTAATATAACTTGGACCCTGAACATAAACACAAAAGTCGGCGATCCGTACATCGTCTATTCCGTGGCTATTCATAGAATAGAGGTTGGTTGCTTGAACAACTAGTTTGTTCAAGTGACTACTCTAATCGAATAGCACGATGATGAAACGCTTGCTTGGGTGATCCCTTTTGTCTAGGATTAATTTTTTTTAATCCAGAGACATTGATGGGATCACCATGAACAAACGACCGAGTTGAAGTGGAAGCGAAGTTTCCTACCCTCAAGTGGTATCAGAGGTTCAGTTCCGGACAAAACCCTTCACTCCTAGGACTTTGTCTGATACTTCTTTGACTTCTATTCATTTTTATTGTATTAGGCTGGTTTAGTATTTGCCTTCCTGGGCTAGCTGCCATATTTATATTTCCTTAATCTGGGGTAGCGTTTTTAGCATTTGTCTCCATTGGCATTTGTTCTTGATGTTGTTGGCCTCCCTTATTCCCATTCTCAGTGTGCTTCCTTTGCTGCTTTTGCGTTTGCCTCGTCCGTACTGTCGCATAGTTTAGTGTCTCATTTCCCTGGCATTCCTCATGCATTATTACTGTCTGTGTTCTAGCCTGAATATTCATAACTCCTGTGTGCAGTAAACCAGTATTCTCAGAAATATATCCCTGTGTGCTAGTTTGAGTGTCAATCTCCATTGCTTCTTTGTCATCTTTACTTGATCTGAGTGCACAATGGGTTCTCCATTGGTCTGATTGTTCCCTGGCTAGTCCTGGCTATTCTTGTGTCTGATCATCTCTATCTCCCCGTATGCAAGTTGGCCGACACTATTTTTGTGGACCTGATATCTTCTAATTATGTATTATTCTGCCATGTGGTGTCTTTGCAACTTCTGTCTCTTTCTCCGGTTGTTGCTTTTGTTGTATGCCCTCTTCATTGTTGTGCTTACTTCCCTTTTCTATCTCTTTCCCTTGGAGTAATCCCAGCACTCCAATGTTGCACCCTTGCGTGCCAGTTAGTGTGCTTGTCTCCTTAGCTGCTTCCCCATCCTTGTTTGGTGCGACTATTTCCAGGATCCTCTGTCGATCTAATTGCTTCTTAATTGTTGCTGACTGTTCTTGTTTCTGCTTTCCATCTGTTCCTTTTGTATTTGGTGATAGAATGGTGGTGTTGTCATGCTCATGTTCAAGTGTGCCAATTCTTGTGCCAGTTTCTACTATAGCTCTGAAATTACAGTTTGTTCCTGTCCGATATTCTTCCTTCCTTTGACTGAAGTGTTTCCTTAATACAGTCTCATATTGCAGTGGTTGTTCCTTCCTATTTCTGTTCCTCCTGTTACCACCTTGCTGATTCCCTTAACTTTCTTGGTTTCCATTTTCCTTTTGTCTTCCTTGACTGTGTGTGTACCTTGATAAATCTATCCTTGTCTGTCTTATCTGCGTTTCTCCATGCTGGTGTTTCTTTCTTTTGCCATTTTACTGTCGGCCCCCTGCATCGATGTGTTCCCATCCCTGCTCCTCCTCTGATCTGTATTCTTTTGTGCCTCCACTTATTCCATCTCCCTCTTCTTCATCCATTTCCGTGACTGCACTATTAATGTCTACCCTATACAATATTATTTGGTGTCCCATAGCTTATGTGCCTGCCACTGGTGGTTGTCGTCGTGCATTCATTGGGCAGTTTCCTTGGTAGTGTCCCATTTGTTTGCATCCATTACAAAGTTTCAGGCTTGATTCAAATTTATTCTTCAAATCAGCATCTATGCCGTTTGGTAGGGTAATGTCAATCTTTGCAGGCAATTCCTTGGAGATATCCACTTCGACTAAGACTATAGCATAGTTCACTCGTTCCCTTACCTTGGTGTATCTGTCCGTATACAGTGGCACACCAACTTGTAAAGCCACTTTGCTTAACCCTGAGGTAGACCAGTAGTTCAGTGGCAGTCCATGAATTTGCATCCACATAGGGATGTGGGCATGAATTTCTGGTCTGAAAGAAAAGCATGCCGGCAGAATCTTGAGATACAGAGGGCTTTCATACACGATGTATGGTCCTCCGGTTAATACAGCATCCAACAATTCCTTGTTTGCAAATTTAAACATCATCCATAATGAATTGTGCGTGAGGAGCTTGTGTGGCGCTTTCCATCTTGCTGTGATTTCTTTCAATGCTCTCCATCCAGGAAACCTTCCCAAGAACCTTCCTATCAAACTGAACACTATTGATTCCTCTACTGTTTCTAGGTCTTCTGTGTCCAATTTTGTGCGCCCTTCTTGCTTCTGGAATTGTTTTATAGCTGTGTCCGAAGCGCATAATCTTTTTTTCTTAAAAAGGTTAGCCCATACTCCTACTTTTTGGGTGTGTGGTTGGGGCGCCGGAGGTGTCTCCAGTCGTGCTCCTTCCACTCTATTTACCTGCTGAGGGGATCCCATCTTCTTTGTCGTCGTGTCCTCCGACAGTGAGCTGATGTTTGCCCGTGGAGAAGGGGGGTTCAGGTTTCCTTCTGTGGTTTCTGCCATGTCTAGATGTAAGACCTTCTAGGTTCATCGAGTGTGTTTCCCCATATTTCACAATTGACGGTGCCCTAAGTTAAACAGGCTAATAGGCTTGAGAGAATACCTTAAGTTAGACGGGTTATTGGGTTTGGATAAATCTAGGTACAGTGGTCCCGGGCGAAGCTTCCACAAATTTTGAGTCTGGCATTTTGAAACAGCAACGCTCCCTTTATCTCCTCGTTGATTGTGCCTTCCGGATAGTACAAAATTCTGCACCTCACCTACCACAGTCCTTGCCCTTCGTCTTCCTCCAATCGCTGAAGAAATCAGGTTTTGAAACCCTAGTCTTCTGAAACCTGGGATTCGTGCACTAGGGTCCTACGAGGCTTGGGTTCCCACTGCACCGGCTTCTATATGTAGCCTCTTCACAAAGGTCGTCCATCGTTTGTTCTTTCCCCGCTTTCCTCGGTTGGTAGCTGCTATTTGCCCTTGCAGACTCACATACCATGTATTCTACTCCACCAGAACCCTTCCTTGTTAGAGCACGATGGTTGCAAGTTGTACAAACGCAATCGTGGTGGCCGTCATCGTCAGTGCGCTCTTTGGTGTGTTAGTCTTTGTTTACTTTGGCTACCTTCCAGAGAGCCACCATCTTCCTCACTGGTTGTTACGAGCTTCGGGGATGTCGCTGCGGTCTTTGTCGCGACCCCTTCAAAACCATCCTCCATCGCCAAGTGCTTAGGAAGCTCTAGAGAGAAGCTAGAGCTTCTCTCTCTAGCGCAAATCGACGAATTTGCTTCTCTCTTTCACCCAATGGAACTCATGCTTTGGCTTGCCAAGTGGGGGAGAGAGAAGAACCTCTAATGGGTACAACTCTCATTTGATTTGGACTAAGTTGATAGGGGAGCACATTTATGACCCTTCTAGGGCCAAAGCATCGCGCCTCCAAAACCCTGTCTTTCGATACCTTCACCATGTCATGGCCAGTACTATATTTGGTCGTGGGGAGAGTGACGGTGTAGTGAGAGCCAGTGAGCTGCTTTGCCTATGGGACATGCTACAAGAGAGGAGTAACATCGATGTAGGGTCCCACTTGATCAGACACTTAGTGAAGATGGGCAAAGCAGCTCGCGGAGAGATCCATGTGGGAGGCCTACTTACCCACAATTGTTATAGGATGGGGTACGACTACACAACATTGGAGAGTGTAGAGGAGAGCCCTAGGATCGACCTAGGAGTCTGCTGAAGGTAGGAAACTTCACTTCCCACTTTAACTCGGTCGCTTGTTCATGGCGATCCCTTCTACGTCCCCAGATAAAAAAAAATTAATCCTAGATGAAGGGATTACCAAAGCAACCGTTTCATCATCGTGCTATTTGATTAGAGTAGTCACTTGAACAAACTTGTTGTTTAAGCAACCAAACTCTATTCTACGAATAGTCGCAGAATAGACGATGTACGGATCGCTGACTTTTGTGTTTATGTTCGGGGACCAAGTTATATTAGCCACAAAACAGAATATATCATGCATATATAATTAAAAAAAAATCATAAACATGTTACATAAGAAAATAGACAAGAATTATACCTCTCGATCTTCTATCGTATGTTCTTCCTCCTTTTAGACATCATGTGGGCAACGATCTACCAAAATTCGAAGCTCGTAGATCACCAATCTTCCTTCCTTGCTCGCTCCGAACAAGAGGAAGACTAAGAAACAAAGCACTTCTCCTTCTTTCAACCAACCACAAAGCTCCAAGCTTGGTGCTTGCCGCCGACCAAGAAGGAGAAGAAGAATAAGATGGAAATCGGCCAAGACTCCAAGGGAAGACCCTAAGTCTTGTTTCCACCGTCCAAGGAAAAGGAGAAGGGCTGGATTAGATGCCGGCCAAGAGAGGGAAGGGTTGTATGGGCACCAGCCACCAAGGAAGAAGAAGAAGATAAGGAAAACTTTTCCCTATTTGGTGCCGCCAACACCTAAACCCTAAACCCCAATGCTTGACGTCCCTTGCCCTAATCCTATCTCTAATGGGATTCTTCTTGCCGCCCATCCCCTCCTTTCCTTTTATAGAGTTAGGGATAAGCCTTGTTTTAATCTCCACCATTGGTTCTAGGGATTTAATCTCAACCGTTGGATCTAGATATTTAATCTCAACCGTCGGATCTAGAGATTTAATCTCTACCTTTGGATCTAGAGTTTTGTTTTCATCCATTGGATCTAGGCTTCATGAGGTTTTAATAGGCTACAATAGGGACCATGAGGAGGAGTTGGATCTTGGCTACCCAATGGATCAAGTCCACATAAAGTCCGATCCATTAATGATAATCCAATCCACTAAAGGATTATCATTGATCTACCTCACCAACCCCCATAAGTTAATATGGGCTCCGTATGTTATTTGTACATTTTTCTCCCCGTGTTTAAGATCTCGAATGTCCGTCGATTAATTAATTTACTGACCATTAATTAATCAATATCTAACTCCATGAGTAGTACGACTCAACCTTTTCATCATGCCAGAACAAGTCCACCTGCAGGGTTTACATGATGAACCTTATGAGCTCCTCAAGGGGACATCATCATCCTAATATATAGGACACGATTTCCTCCTATAATCAACGGCACACCATATAAATAATATCATTTCCCAACTTACCGAGCCTATCGACAACTTCTCCTCTCTTTACAATTTCTCATATCTGGTGGTACTTGTGCTCTATGTGTTTACTTGCCTTATGGACTCGTGGTTCTTTCGAATTTGCAACTGCACTACTATTATCACAATAAATTATGATAGTTCTGGGTAAACTAGGAATCACATCCAAGTCCATCAGGAAGTTCCTGAGCCACAGAGCTTCTTTGGCCGCCTAAGAGGTCGCCACATACTCAGCTTCCATAGTAGAGTCCGCCACGCATTTCTGCTTGACACTCCTCCATACAATGGCTCCACCTCCCAAAGTAAACACAAAACCTGTAGGTAGACTTACTGTTTTCCCTATCTGATTGGAAGTCGGAATCCGTATAACCCACAGGGAGTAATTGGTCTGCTTGGTAAACTAGCTTATAATCCCTAGTCCTTCTCAGGTATTTCAATATATGCTTTACCGCAGTCCAATGTCCCTGTCCTGGATTACTCTGATATCTGCTGACCATGCCCATGGCAAAGCAGATATCTGGTCTCGTACATAGCATAGCATACAGGAGGCTTCCTACTGCCGAAGCATAAGGAACCGCCTTCATCACCTCTACCTCCTCAGATGTTCTAAGACACATCTCCTTAGATAAAGGAACTCCATGCCTAAAAGTTAGAAAACCCTTCTTGGAGTTCTGCATGCTAAAACGATCCATAATGGTGTCTATGTATGAAGCTTGAGATAAGCACAACATCCTTTTCCTGCGATCCCTTATAACCTTGATCCCAAGGATGTGTCCCACTTCTCCCAAGTCCTTCATATCAAACTGTTTAGACAACCATAACCTTATGTCCGATAACACCTTGACATTGTTGCCAATTAAAAAAATGTCATCTACGTATAGCACAAGAAATACCGCTACATTTCCATCACATCTCTTGTATACACAAGACTCATCTGGACTTTGAATAAATCCATAAGACTGGATTACCTCATCAAAGCAGATGTTCTAAGACCTCGAAGCTTGCTTCAATCCATAAATGGACCGATTAAGCTTACATACAAGATGCTCTTTGCCCTTCGCAATGAATCACTCTGGTTGCTTCATATAGATGTTCTCCTCAAGACTTTAATTAAGGAAAGCTGTCTTGACATCCATCTGCCACACCTCATAATCCATATGAGCTGCAATGCATAAGAGAATCCGGATAGACTTAAGCATGGGCAGCGGTGAAAAGGTCTCCTCATAATCGATACCCTCTTTCTGAGTATACCCCTTTGCAACAAGCCTCGATTTAAAGGTCTCAACCTTCCCATCTATTCCTCTCTTTCTTTTGTATATCCACTTGCAACCAATGGTTTTTACACCATCGGGTGGTTCTACTAGCTCCCAGACCTGATTTGAATCCATAGATTCAATCTCAGTATTCATTGCACTTTGCCAAGATACCGCATCTTTATCTTGGATTGCCTCGTCATATGTCCAGGGGTCAGGTTCATGTTTGCCAAGGACCAAATCAGAAGATTCTCTCAAGAACATGAATCTATCAAGCTGTCTAACAACCCTCCCACTACAACAAGGTATCACCTATGTATCCTCTGTGACACACGGTGCAGTGACTTATGGTATATTCTCTTGTACCGGTGGTACTGAAGAAGCGACTTCCCCTTTTAATTCCTCCAGAACAATCTTACTCATGGGCTTGTGGTTCATCACATAGTCTTCCTCTAGAAATCTAGCATTCGTGCTAATGATCACCCTCTGATCTATAGGACTATAAAATAAACCACCTTTCGCTCGTTTAGGATTGACAACGAACATGCACACTTCTGTACGAGGTTCCAACTTACCAGCATCCACCTTCAGCACATGTGCTGGACTCCCCCAAATCCGAATATGTCTTAGACTAGGCTTTCGCCCAATCCATAATTCTATGGGAGTAGAAGGCACTGATTTAGATGGGACCAAGTTCAGAATATACACTGTCGTATTTAGAGCATATCCCCAGAACGAATCTGGCAACTCAGAATAACTCATCATTGATCTAACCATCTTTATAAGAGTCCTATTCCTTCGCTCTGCTACACCATTCTGCTGGGGTGTGCCAGGTGCAGACAATTAGGATTGAATCCCAGCCTCTGATAAGTAATTCCTAAACTCTCCCAAGAGGTACTCACCACCACGATCAGATCGTAGTGTCTTGATACTTTTACCTTGACATTTCTCCGCATCAGCCTTGAATTCTTTTAAATTGTCAAAGCATTTAGACTTGTGGCGCATCAAGTAAATGTATCCGTATCTCGATTAATCGTCTATAAAAGAGATGAGATACTCAAAACCACCTCTTGCCTGGATAGACATAGGACCACACAAATCAGAATGAACCAATTCTAACACATCTTTGGCTCTATGCCCCTTGGCCTTAAAAGGCCTCTTGGTCATTTTACCCTCCAAGCATGATTCGCAGGTTGGGAAATCTTCCACCACTAATGAACCCAGAGGTCCATCGGCTACCAACCTTTGAATTCTGCTTAGGTTAATATGACCAAGCCTAAGATGCCAAAGATATGTTTGGTTCATCTTTGAAGGTTCTTTTCTCTTATTGGAATTAGAAGATGAGTTATTAAATTCTATTTGCATCGTGGGAGATTTTGGTTCAAGTGAGTATAAATTTCCTATCAATGCACCCCAACAGATAATCTCCCTATTTCTTTTTATAACAACTCTGTCATTAAATGAAATAGAATATCCATCCATAAACAATTTAGAAACTAAAATTAAATTCTTTCTAAATAAAGGTACATAAAGGCAATTCTTAGGAACCAAAACTTTATTTTTCTCAAAAGATAAATAAACATCTCCCACTGCAACAGCTGCCACCTTCTTGACATTGCCCAAGTATACGGTAATCTCCCCCTCAGTCAGTCGTCTGGTTTCCTGGAACCCCTACAAAGTATTGCAGACATGATCGGTGGCTCCCATATCTACACACCAGGTGCTGGTAGATAACACCGCTAAACATGATTCAACGACTAGACCAAAAGATATACCTTTGTTCTTCTTGCGGTTGGGGCAGTCCTTCTTCCAGTGTCCAGTCTGCTTACAAGTGAAGCACTTGCCTTTCGGCTTCTTCACTCCTCCCTGAGTTCCTCCCACCGCCTTTTCCCCATCTTTTTTTTTTCTTATTCTTTCCTTTCGGCTTAGAAGTAGAAACCTTTTGGGTAACCATAGCATGCGCCACTCTGACGAAATAGCCCCTCTGCCGCCTGGAGTTCTATCAGAATCTCCGCCAACGAATACAACCTCTTGTTCTTGTTGTAGTTCAGGCAAAACTGCTCAAAACTCCTAGGTAGAGACTGGAGAATGATATCGACCTGGTTTTCCCCATCGATCTTAGCTCCAAGGTCCTCCAGCTCATTCAAATGAGTCATCATCTTTAGAACATGATCCCTCACGGGTGTTCCCTCGATCATGGTGGTCGTCATTAAGTTCCTCATGGCTTCCTGCCTTGCACCCCGATTCGGGTGTCCAAAAAGCTCTTTGAGATTGAGCATCATGTCATAAGCAGTGGGCATGACTTGATGCTGATGTTGCAGTACATTTGACATAGATGCCAAAATGTAACACTGCGCTATCTCATCGGCCTTGATCCACTTATTATAACTCTCCTTCTCCTTTTCCCCAGAATCATCCACAGGCTTAGGAGGGCACTCTTCGAGGAGTACATATTTGTATTCCTCATCAGTCAAGTTAATGTCAAGATTCCTCTTCCAATCAACATAGTTGGGTCCAGTAAGTTTATTCTCTTTCAGTATCACAACAAGTGGGTTGAAAGTAATTTTGAATGAAAACCTAAGAATCACATAGATTAAAACATTAGATTTCAAAAAATTATTGATTCCTCAAATAATAAAATTTTAAAATCAACCAACACCTCAAAACACCGAGAATATCGTATGCCACGATAGTGTGGACGTATACGAATTCTACATTTGTAAGAGGAGGTTTTACCCATTAATTTTACTATCTTGTCAACCTAACTTTTTGACAAGTAAAATTAATAGTTGGTTCCTCTTTGGCCCTACAAATAAAAGCAGTGACTCCGATGGGGAGGATACTTATATTTGTATCTAAGTGTTCACCATTACTCGGTACAAAAGTATTTATCTCGGGTTATGTGCCTTCCGATGGGGAAGTACACACGCTCCTTAATAATTTCCTATAACCATATTTGACCTTGTGATCCGCAAACAAACTCATCCGATGGGGAGTAAGGAACTCAGAACCGACGCGCAAGTTTGTTTGCATCACATGTCAAATCGTAATGGAGGTCGTGGGAATTTATAAAAATATCCCTCTCCCACTTAGTAATTTGAAATTGAGGAATTTTCTAGCCTACGACATGCATATCAAACAATAAGTAATAAATATGAAAAATAAATATTTTTCAACTATTATGGCTTTTGTCTTCAATATGTCTCCCGTCGTAATGTCATCTCGTCCGCTCCTCCCTACGCCATGTACAAGCCATCCAGAGATCCGAGCCGAGAAAAAAATATTTTAATTCACATCCATCGATCCTATACTCCACGAGGGAGTGTACATGAAATCTAGATCAAAAGTAAACTAAAATAAAAAGAGTGGCTAAACAATGTCGTATCTATTTTACAAAAATTAAATACTAGCCTCGTCAACCCCGAGGATTCAACAAAATATACAATTACACACATACAATCACATACACACATAAGGCCATAATAGTTGGATCCTATGCCAGCAACCAAAGAGTTAACCTACACATATCCTACTATTATCCGACACATATAATATATGAAAAATGCATAAAAAGTAACTGAATCCTAAACAAAAAAAATGGGAAACCGTGGCTCTGATACCACTTGAATGTAGGAAACTTCGCTTCCCACTTCAACTCGGTCGCTTGTTCATGGTGATCCCTTCTACGTCCCCGGATAAAAAAAATTTAATCCTAGATGAAGGGATTACCCAAGCAACCGTTTCATCGTCATGCTATTTGATTAGAGTAGTCACTTGAACAAACATGTTGTTCAGGCAACCAACCTCTATTCTACGAATAGCTGCGGAATAGACGATGTACGGATCGCCGACTTTTGTATTTATGTTTGGGGTCCAAGTTATATTAGCCACATAACAGAATATATCATGCATATATAATTGAAAACAATCGTAAACATGTTACATAAGAAAATAGACAAGTATTATACCTCTTGATCTTCTATCGTATGTCCTTCCTCCTTTTAGACGTCGTATGTGTTAGAATGTATACTGAAAGCCTAGCTCTTTTTGTATGAACATTTTATTTTGAAATAAGAATCACATGATCATTGTTTGCACTTTATATATTTCTTATATATATGTGTGCATATTGTCTAATATTTTACATTGTAGATAACATGGTGCTTGGTGTGGCACAGAAGATCATGTTATCAGTACCTTGTAAAATATAAGTAAAGGCTCACAACCAAGATGGTTTTGGACAAACCATTGGCATGGTTGTAGTGTAGCTCGGTATTGTTTTATCTTGAACATAGAGTTACACTAGTACACTTAGGTGTATTAAGCAGGACCGACATAGAGGTGATTCAATTTAGTGCTGACTACATAATTGAATCGGACCTCGGATATTATATTGTACATGCTCTTAATCCCGATATAATAACGGGCACATGTACTTAGTATTTATTTCTTTGATTTACCAATGGGTGAGATTTAGATGGATTAAATCAATATGCCCGGTAAGTTGGGAAATAATATTATTTACATGGTGTGCCGTTGATTATAGGAGGAAACCGTGTCCTATATATTAGGTTGATGATGTCCCCTTGAGGAGCTCATAAGGTTCATCATGTAAACCCACTTTGGTTGACTTAGTCAACATGATGATAAGGTTGAGTGGTACTACTCGAGGAGTTAGATGTTAATTAATTGATGGTTAGTAAATCAATTAATTGACGGACATTCGATATCTTAAACACGGGGAGATAAATGTACAAATAATATATGGAGCCCATATTAATTTATGGGGGTTGGTGAGGTAGTTCAATGATGATCCTCTAGTGGAATGGAACATCATTGATGGATCAAGTTTGTGTGGTTCCGATCCATCGGGTGGCCAAGACCCAACTCCTCCTTATGGTCCCTATCGTAGCCTAATATAATCCTTGAGAAGTCTAGATCCAAGAATGTAAAACAAAACCTAGAACCAACGGTTGGATTAATCCATAGATCCGATGGTTGGGATGAAACCATAGATCCGATGGTTGGGATGAAATCATAGATCCGATGGTTGGGATAAAATCCTAGATCCGACGGTTGGGATGAAATCCTAGATCCGACGGTGGAGATTAAATCCCTAGAACCGGCGGTGGAGATTAAATCCTAGATCCGACGGTGGAGATTAGAGGAAGCTTAAGCCTAAATTATAGAATTAGGGTTTGGCTCATCCATGGGTTGGGCGGCAACAAACCCTAGAGGAGTTAGGGGTTGGGCGGCAAGAATATAGGAATTAGTTCCTATATTTTAGGCTAACCAACTTTCTCCTAAATTCTATAAATATACGGCTTAGGGTTGGGCGGCATAAGATATACGAGTTGGTTCGAATTGAGGCTTGGGGTTTTGGCTCTTATCAAGTTGGGCGGCTAGGGTTTGGAGATAGAGCTTGGGCGGCAACTTTCCTTCTTCCGACATTGTTGCCGGCGCCCATTATTCTCCATCAAGGCTTGGCCGGCGTCCATCTTGTAGACCTCTCCTTTCTTCCTTGGCCGGCCCTCATTCTTCTCCCTTAATCCTTGGTGGCCGGTGGTTCCAAGCTTCTTGGTGGCCGGCGCTCATCCATTGGTGGCCGGCGGCAACTTTGTCTCAAAGTTGGCCGGTGTTCATTCATTCGTTCCTTGGCCGGCGGTTACATCAAACTTCTTTTCTTGGTGGCCGGTTCTAGAAAGGAAAAGGTTTTGTTCGTTTTTCTCTTTGTTCGCAGCGGACAAGGTAGAGGAGAACTCGATCTAGAAAGCTTCAACTCGTGGAGGATCTTCGTCCACACGTCGTCCACGAGAAGGATAGGACATACGGTAGAAGATCGTAAGGTATAAAGTTATTTTAACTTTATGTACAGATCTGAGCATGTTCTTATTTGTTTTGATTATGCATGGTCGTATATGAATATATGTTGTATAATCATGGACCCCGAAGATAAACACAAAAACCGGCGATCCATCCGTCGTCTCTTCCGCGGCTAATCAACTAGAAGAGTTGAGTTGCTTGAACAACTAGTTTGTTTGAGCGACCACTCGAGTTGTTAGCACGACGACGAAATGGTGTTGCTAAGGAAGCTCATCCCATCCGGATTAAACCTTTCATTAGTGAAAATTTTAATACGGGGATATGGGAGTCAATGAGCCTCCGAAGCATCCACCTAACATTGGTATCAGAGCCACGGTTTCCGGTTTTGTGTGTTTAGGATTCGGTTATTTTTTTATGCATTTTTCATATATTATATGTGCCGGATAATAGTAGGATATGCGTAGTTTAACTCTTTGGTTGCAGGCATAAGATCCGACTATTATGGCCATGTGTATGTATGTGAATGGATGTGTGTAAAAATTTATTATTTGAATCCTCGGGGTTGACGAGGCTAGATTAGTATTTAATTTTTGTAATTAAATACGGCATTGTTTAGCCGCTCATTTTAGTTTACTTTCGATCTAGATTATTTGTACACTCCTTCGTGGAGTATAGGATCGATGGATGTAAATTAATATGATTTATCTCGGCTCGGTACTCTTTGGTGACTTGCGCACGGGAAAAGATGGAGCGGACGAGGTGGCGACACGACGGGATGCGTATTGGAGAACAATGCCATAATAGTTGGAAAAAATTTCTGATTTTTCCATATTTATTGCTTAGTTGTTTTATATGCATGTTGTGTTTGTTTTAAAATTCCTCGATTGCAATTTACTAAGTGGGAGAGGGACATTTTAATTAAATCCCGCGGCCTCCATTACAATTTGACGTGTGATGCAACAAACTTGCGCGTTGGCTTTGAGTGCCTTCCTCCCCATCGGATGGGTTTGTTTGCGGATCACTAGGTCAAATAATGGTTATAGGAAATTATCTAGGAGCGTGTGTACTTCCCCATCGGTAAGGCACATAATCCGAAATAATTAACTTAGTATCTTGAAATGGTGTACAATTATATGCAAATAAAAGTATCCTCCCCATCGAGTCATCGCTTTTATTTGTAGGGCTAAAGAGGAACCAACTATTAATTTTATTTGTCAAAAAGTAAGGTTGACAAGATAATAAAATTAATGGGTAAAACCTCCTCTTACAAATGTAGAATTCGTATACGTCCACACTATCGTGGCATGCGATATTCTCGGTGTTTTGAGGTGTTGGTTGATTTTGGGATTTTATTGTTTTGAGGAATCAATATTATTTGAAATCTGATATTTTTTGATCATTGTGATTTTTAGGATTTTCAAATGGCTTTCAACCCACTTGCTGTGATTTTAAAAGAAAACAAACTTACTGGTCCAAACTACATTGATTGGAAAAGAAACCTGGATATTGTCTTAACTGCAGAAGAGTACAAATTTGTACTCTTCGAGGTCTGTCCTCCTAAGCCCACCGATGACTCTGATGAAAAGGAGAAAGAACATTATAAGAAGTGGGTTAAGGCAGATGAGATGGCGCGGTGTTACATTTTGGCATCCATGTCAAATGTGCTGCAACATCAGCATCAGGCCATAGCCACTGCTTATGACATGATGTTCAATCTCAAGGAACTTTTCGGACATCAGAGTAGGGCGGCTAGGCAGGAGGCAATGAGAAACTTGATGACTACCACCATGGTCGAGGGAACACCCGTTAGGGATCATGTTCTCAAGATGATGGCTCATCTTAATGAGATGGAAGTCCTGAGCCGAGATCGATGGGGAAACCTGTGTCGATATCATTCTCCCCGCTTAGGAGTTTTGAGCAGCCTCCAACTACAACATGAACAAGAGGTTGTATTCATGGCGGAGCTTCACGTAACTCCAAAGCAGAGGGGCTTTTCGTCGAGTTCTCAAGCCATGGTCGCTGTAAGGTTTCTTCCTCTAAACCGAAAGGTAAGAAGAAGAAGAAGCAAGGTGGAGCAAGAAAGTGGCAAGGGGACCTCGTGCAGAGTGAAGAAGCCAAAAGGCAAGTGCTTCACTTGCAAGCAGATCGACATTGAAGGCGGATCGTCTCGCCAAAGAACAAAGGTATATCTTCTTGTTTAGTTGTTGAAACATGTTTAGCGGTGTTATCTACGACTGTGTGTAGATACAGGAGCCATCGATCATGTCCGCAATACTTTGCAGGGGTTCCAGAAACCCGACGACTAGCCGAGGGAGAGATTACTGCCTACATGGGCAATGCTTCAAAGGTGGCAAAGGGGAGACGTTTATTTATCTTTTGATAGAAATAAAGTTTTGGTTTTAAGAAATTGTCTTTATGTACCTACTTTTAGAAAGAATTTAATTTCAGCTTTCTAAATTGTTTTGGATGGATATTCTGCTTTTTTAATGACAAGGTGGTTATAAAAAGGAATAGAGAGATTATCTGCTCGCACATTGGTTGGCAATTTATATACTCTGAACCAAAAACTCCCACGATGCATATAGAAGTAAATAACTCATCTTCTAAATCTAATAAGAGAAAAGAACCTTTCAAATGAACCAAACATATCTCTCGCATCTAAGGCTTGGTCATATTAACCTAAGTAGAATTCAAAGGTTGATAGTGATGGACCTTTAGGGTTCATTAGTGGTGGAGGATCTCCCAACCTCGCTAATCTTGCTTGGAAGGTAATGACCAAGAGGCCTTTAAGGCCAAGGGGTATAGAGCCAAAGATGTGTTAGAATTGGTTCATTCTCGATTTGTGCGGTCCTATGTCTATCCAGCAAGAGGTGGTTTTGAATACTTCGCCTCTTTTATAGACGATTATTCAAGGTATGGATACATTTACTGATGCGCCAGAAGTCCTAATGCTTTGACAAGTTCAAAGAATTCAAGGTCATGTGGAGAACCGCCAAGGTAAAAGTATCAAGACATTACGACCGATCGTGGTGGCGAGTACTCTTGGGAGAGTTTAGGAGTTACTTATCGAGGTCGATTCAATCCCAATTGTCCGCACTCGCACACCCCACAGTAATGGTGTAGCGGAGCGAAGGAATAGGACTCTTATGGAGATGGTCGATCTATGATGAGTTATTCTCGAGTTACCCGATTCATTGGGGTTTCGAAACAAGAAAGACACATTCGAACTTGGTTCCATCTAAGTCAAGACTTACTCCCACGTAGTTGTGGATCGGGCGAAAAGCCTAGTCTAAGACATATTCGGATTTGGGGTAGTCCAAAGACATGTGCCAAGGGAGATGCCGTAAGTTGGAATCTCGCATGTATGCGCTTTGTTTGTTGGCTACCCTAAGGAACGAAGGGTGGTTTATTCTATAGTCCTAGAGATCAGAAGGTGATCGTGAGTACGAATGCCAGATTTCTAGAGGAGGACTATGTGATGAACCACAAGCCCACGAGTAGGATTGTTCTTGAGGAACTGACAGGGGAAGTCCCGACTTCAGTACCACAGGTACAAGAGGAGACACCACAAGTCACTGCACCGCGTGTCACAGAGCATACGCGGGAGGCACTGTCAGAGTGGGAGGGTTGTTAGACAACCCGACAGATTCATGTTTTTGGGAGAGTCTTCAGACTTAGTCCCTGGTGAACATGAACCTGATCCCTGGACATATGACGAGGCAATCCAAGATAGAGATGCAGTATCTTGGCAAAGAGCGATGAATTCAGAGATAGAATCTATGGATTCTAATCAGGTCTGGGAGCTAGTAGACCCACCAGATGGTGTAAAAACCATTGGGTGCAAGTGGATCTACAAGAGAAAGAGAGGAGTAGACGGGAAGGTTGAGACCTTCAAAGCTAGGCTTGTTGCGAAAGGGTATACTCAGAAAGAGGGTATCGATTATGAGGAGACCTTTTCGCCGGTAGCTATGCTTAAGTCTATCCGGATTCTCTTATCTATAGCTGCTCATATGGATTATGAGATATGGCAGATGGATGTCAAGACAGCTTTCCTTAACGGAAGTCTTGAGGAGAACATCTATATGCGGCAACCAGAGGGATTCATTGCTAAAGGCAAAGAGCATCTTGTATGTAAGCTTAATCGATCCATTTATGGATTGAAGCAAGCTTCTAGATCTTGGAACATCCGCTTTGATGAGGTAATCCAGTCATATGGATTTATTCAAAGTCCGGATGAGCCTTGTGTATACAAGAGATGTGACGGAAACGTAGTGGTGTTTCTTGTACTATACGTAGATGACATTTTGTTAGTTGGCAACAATATCAAAGTGTTATCAGACGTAAGGGTATGGTTGTCAAAACAGTTTGACATGAAGGACTTGGGAGAAGTGGGACACATCCTTGGGATCAAAGTTATAAGGGATCGCAAGAAAAGGATGTTGTGCTTGTCTCAAGCTTCATACATTGACACTGTCCTTGCTCGTTTTAGCATGCAGAACTCCAAGAAAGGTTTTCTACCTTTTAGACATGGAGTTCCTTTATCTAAAGAGATGTGTCCCAAAACATCAAAGGAGATAGAGGACATGAAGGCGGTTCCTTATGCTTCGGCAGTAGGAAGCCTTATGTATGCTATGCTATGTACGAGACCAGATATCTGCTTTGCCGTGGGCATGGTTAGCGCATCGAGTAATCCCGACAAGGACATTGGACCGCGGTAAAGCATATATTGAAGTACCCGAGAAGGACTAGGATTATATCGTTTCTTGGGCGATCAATTAGTCCCCGTGGGTTACACGGATTCGGATTTCCAATCAGATAGGGACAAGAGTAAGTCTACCTCGGGGTTTGTGTTTACTTTTGGAGGTGGAGCCATAGTATGGAGGAGTGTCAAGCAGAAATGCGTGGCGGACTCTACCATGGAAGCTGAGTATGTGGCAGCCTCTGAGGCGGACCAAGGAAGTCAGTATGGCTCGAACTTCTTGATGGACTTGGATGTGATTCTGGTTTGCCCGAACTATCACAATTTATTGTGATAACAAGTGCAAATTGCAAACTCGAAGGAACCACGAGCCCATAAGGCGAGTAAACACATAGAGCGCAAGTACCACCTTATACGAGAGATCGAAAGCGAGGAGAAGTTGCCGCCAAGATTGCATCGAGAGGATAACTCGGCGATCCATTCACTAAGGCCCTTCGGTCGATAGGCATGGAGGACATGGGGATCGGATGTATGGCCTCGTGATGACAGCTTAGTCTTTTAGTATAAGTGGGAGATTGTTAGAATGTATACTGAAAGCCTAGCTCTTTTTGTATGAACATTTTATTTTGAAATAAGAATCACATGATCATTGTTTGCACTTTATATATTTCTTATATATATGTGTGCATATTGTCTAATATTTTACATTGTAGATAACATGGTGCTTGGTGTGGCACAGAAGATCATGTTATCAGTACCTTGTAAAATATAAGTAAAGGCTCACAACCAAGATGGTTTTGGACAAACCATTGGCATGGTTGTAGTGTAGCTCGGTATTGTTTTATCTTGAACATAGAGTTACACTAGTACACTTAGGTGTATTAAGCAGGACCGACATAGAGGTGATTCAATTTAGTGCTGACTACATAATTGAATCGGACCTCGGATATTATATTGTACATGCTCTTAATCCCGATATAATAACGGGCACATGTACTTAGTATTTATTTCTTTGATTTACCAATGGGTGAGATTTAGATGGATTAAATCAATATGCCCGGTAAGTTGGGAAATAATATTATTTACATGGTGTGCCGTTGATTATAGGAGGAAACCGTGTCCTATATATTAGGTTGATGATGTCCCCTTGAGGAGCTCATAAGGTTCATCATGTAAACCCAGCTGGTTGACTTAGTCAACATGATGATAAGGTTGAGTGGTACTACTCGAGGAGTTAGATGTTAATTAATTGATGGTTAGTAAATCAATTAATTGACGGACATTCGATATCTTAAACACGGGGAGATAAATGTACAAATAATATATGGAGCCCATATTAATTTATGGGGGTTGGTGAGGTAGTTCAATGATGATCCTCTAGTGGAATGGAACATCATTGATGGATCAAGTTTGTGTGGTTCCGATCCATCGGGTGGCCAAGACCCAACTCCTCCTTATGGTCCCTATCGTAGCCTAATATAATCCTTGAGAAGTCTAGATCCAAGAATGTAAAACAAAACCTAGAACCAACGGTTGGATTAATCCATAGATCCGATGGTTGGGATGAAACCATAGATCCGATGGTTGGGATGAAATCATAGATCCGATGGTTGGGATAAAATCCTAGATCCGACGGTTGGGATGAAATCCTAGATCCGACGGTGGAGATTAAATCCCTAGAACCGGCGGTGGAGATTAAATCCTAGATCCGACGGTGGAGATTAGAGGAAGCTTAAGCCTAAATTATAGAATTAGGGTTTGGCTCATCCATGGGTTGGGCGGCAACAAACCCTAGAGGAGTTAGGGGTTGGGCGGCAAGAATATAGGAATTAGTTCCTATATTTTAGGCTAACCAACTTTCTCCTAAATTCTATAAATATACGGCTTAGGGTTGGGCGGCATAATATATACGAGTTGGTTCGAATTGAGGCTGGGGGTTTTGGCTCTTATCAAGTTGGGCGGCTAGGGTTTGGAGATAGAGCTTGGGCGGCAACTTTCCTTCTTCCGACATTGTTGCCGGCGCCCATTATTCTCCATCAAGGCTTGGCCGGCGTCCATCTTGTAGACCTCTCCTTTCTTCCTTGGCCGGCCCTCATTCTTCTCCCTTAATCCTTGGTGGCCGGTGGTTCCAAGCTTCTTGGTGGCCGGCGCTCATCCATTGGTGGCCGGCGGCAACTTTGTCTCAAAGTTGGCCGGTGTTCATTCATTCGTTCCTTGGCCGGCGGTTACATCAAACTTCTTTTCTTGGTGGCCGGTTCTAGAAAGGAAAAGGTTTTGTTCGTTTTTCTCTTTGTTCGCAGCGGACAAGGTAGAGGAGAACTCGATCTAGAAAGCTTCAACTCGTGGAGGATCTTCGTCCACACGTCGTCCACGAGAAGGATAGGACATACGGTAGAAGATCGTAAGGTATAAAGTTATTTTAACTTTATGTACAGATCTGAGCATGTTCTTATTTGTTTTGATTATGCATGGTCGTATATGAATATATGTTGTATAATCATGGACCCCGAAGATAAACACAAAAACCGGCGATCCATCCGTCGTCTCTTCCGCGGCTAATCAACTAGAAGAGTTGAGTTGCTTGAACAACTAGTTTGTTTGAGCGACCACTCGAGTTGTTAGCACGACGACGAAATGGTGTTGCTAAGGAAGCTCATCCCATCCGGATTAAACCTTTCATTAGTGAAAATTTTAATACGGGGATATGGGAGTCAATGAGCCTCCGAAGCATCCACCTAACAGTATGGGCGACGATCTACAAAAAGTCGAAGCTCCTAGATCACCAATCTTCCTTCCTTGCTCACTCCAAACAAGAGGAAGACTAAGAAACAAAGCACTTCTCCTTCTTTCAACCAACCACCAAGCTTCAAGCTTGGTGCTTCCCATCGGCCAAGAAGGAGAAGAAGAATAAGATGGAAACTGGCCAAGACTCCAAGGGAAGACCCTAAGTCTTGTTTCCACCGGCCAAGGAGAAGGAGAAGGGCGGGTTTGGATGCCGACCAAGGGAGGGAAGGGTTGTATCAGTGCCGACCACCAAGGAAGAAGAAGAAGACAAGGAAAACTTTTCCTTATTTGGTGCCGCCAACACCTAAACCCTAATCCCAAATGCTTGCCGCCCCTTGCCCTAATCCTATCTCTAATGGGATTCTTCTTGCCACCCACCCCCTCCTCTCCTTTTATAGAGTTAGGGATAAGCATTGTTTTAATCTCCACCATTGGTTCTAGGGATTTAATCTCAACCGTCGGATCTAGAGATTTAATCTCAACCGTCGGATCTAGAGATTTAATCTCTACCTTTGGATCTAGAGTTTTGTTTTCATCCATTGGATCTAGGCTTCATGAGGTTTTAATAGGCTACAATAGGGAACATGAGGAGGAGTTGGATCTTGGCCACCTAATGGATCAAGCCCACATAAAGTCCAATCCATTAATGATAATCCAATCCACTAAAGGATTATACTTGATCTACCTCACCAATCCCCATAAGTTAATATGGACTCCATATGTTATTTGTACATTTTTCTCCCCGTGTTTAAGATCTCGAATGTCCGTCGATTAATTAATTTACTGACCATTAATTAATCATCATCTAACTCCATGAGTAGTTCCACTCAACCTTTTCATCATGCTGGACCAAGTCCACCTGCAGGGTTTACATGATGAATCTTATGAGCTCCTCAAGGGGACATCATTATCCTAATATATAGGACACGATTTCCTCCTATAATCAACGACACACCATATAAATAATATCATTTCCCAACTTACCGAGCCTATTGATTTAATCTATAAATCTCACCCATTGGTAAATCAAAGAAATTAATACTAAGTATATGTGCCCCTTATTATATTGGGATTAAGAGCATGTACAATATAATATCTGAGGTCCGATTCGATTATGTAGTCAGCAATAAATTGAATAACCTCTAAGTCGGTCCTGCTCAATACACACAAAGAGCACTAGTGTGATTCTATGGTCAAGACAAACCAATACCAAATCACACTACAACCATACCAATGGTTTGTCCAAAGCCATCTCAGTTGTGAGCCTTTACTTATTCTTTACAAGGAGCTGATAACTGTTAGTTAAAGCCCTAGAACCAATCATGTGATGGTTGAATAGGGAACATTTTGTATCATATTCTATAAAGGCAAAGGATTGGTTATTATATTTACATCTTGCTTGTGCCAGCTAATTTAAATATAATAATGCCCTAGAAAAGTAGGTTCTTATCTACAGCACATCAATTGGCAGAATTGATTATGAGAGGCTGTAGAGAACACTTTCCTAAATGTTCCTAGTCGAGTATTAATATGCAAGGGCAATATTAATACATAAAGACTAGCATGTAGGTCAATTGATGACTTGATCTCACAAGTCATGGATATATGATATCAAGTTGACACATGGGTATATATTAGAGAATATATACTGAACTGACCCGCCATGAGAAAGTTTCATGGATCGTTATATGAGTGTCATAAACTTTCTCATGTGACTATTGGTATGAATAGTCCTTAGACCTGAAGTCACTACGGTTCCCTACATAAGGAGTTATGTACTTTGGTATCATCAAACGTCACCCGTAACAGGGTGGACCATAAAGGCGACATCGGGTATATAACAAATTATGCGGAGGGATGTGAGTGATGTAGATGGGATCTATCCCTTCCATATGACGGGAGTGATATCGGTGGGCCCCTTGATTGAGTAGAACTACTAAAACGCATGGCCATGCTCAAATGAGTCAATATGAGATATTGAGCTCATTTGTTTGAGTTAGTTTACTCAGGGATCAAGAAACACATAGATTGATCGAGGATGACACGGTCTATGCCTCATTGATCAATCTGATATCAAGGATAGAAGGACACGGTCATATATTATAGTAGTCACGGAAAGGTTAGTCGGATCTTGACTTATCTCGTAGAACTTGGGTAGCAATGATGTATTGCTAGATGCCGCTCATTGCTTGTGTATCTAAAAGAGTTTAGATCCACTGCCAACGTAATGAGAGCCTATAGGGTCACACACAAAGAGCATGATAATTAGAGGAATTAGAGTATTCTAGTTTGACTAGAATAATATGGGAATAAGCTTAAGTACAAAATGGTTTTGGACTTTAAGCTTAATGAGAATTTTAGCTAATTGATTTAATGAGATTAATTCAATATGTTACCTTATTGATTTAATAAGATTAATTCAATATGATAACATAAGCTTAATTGAATTAATAAGATTAATTCAATATGATAACATAAGCTTAATTGAATTAATAAGATTAATTCAACATGCATGAATGCCACATAAGAATGCCAGATAAGCATGCCACATAAGCATGCCACCTAAGCATCCACCTAAGCTAGTTAAGGTGGAAGGAAACAAAATGGTTTTGTCTCCTTAAGTGGCCGGCCAAACAAGGAAGCCAAATCCTTTTTGAGTGTGTCTCAATGCAATGGATTGCATTGAATGTGAAGGAGGTGGAAGGGTTTTTCCAACCCTATAAAAGGCTCCATGGAGTGGCCGGCCATAGTGTGTTTTTGGTGTTGTGGTTGTGAGAAAGCTTGGTGGAAGCTTTGGTTGTGTGGGTTTGTGAGTGTAGGCTAGCAAGAAGAGGAGTCTTCTTCTTCCTTTTTCCCTTTCCCTCTCTTCCTCTCCTTTAGGGACTTCTCTAGCAAGAAGTAAAGGAGAGCTCTTCTAGTTTTTCCTTTTGTGAGACAAGAGCGTGCTCGTGTGGATACGTATAAAGGCACGGACACTTGAATGTGCTAAAGATCCAACAAACCGAAAGGAAAAGCGGGATTAACAAGGGCACGCAACAAAGGTAATCCTCTCCTATAAGATAGGTTTGGTTTAGAGAAATTTATTTTATACGAGTTTGCTTTCGCATGGATCACTTGGAAGGGATCCTAATTTTTCCGTCAAGATATGCCATTTGGCATACGAGATTTCTACAAAGGGTATCAGAGCCACTTATGAAAGATCGTATAAAATAGGTTTTCTATTTTATATGTGATATAGAAGTAGGATAAATTTTATTATGAGTTGATAATTGCATTAGCAAATTTTCAAACATAATAAAATATCCAATGTCTTTTAAAAGTTAAAATGACATGGTGCATGGTTATGGCCTAGTCCCAAAAAGTTTGTGATTGTGTGTTGTAATTCTTAATACGGCCTGCGTGTCGTGCCTTTCTCCTAATATTCTTGTTGTAAAATTAGTTTTAGACTCGAATGTAACTCGAGTATTTCTCCTTTTGTAATGTACAAAACAAAGATGGAGGGTCCATTGGAAGATGAGGTTACAAGGAGGAAGTCAACACACAAGACAACCAAAAGGAAGCACTTAGGAGAAGATGCTATCCTTAGGTTGACCAATCAATCTTATCATTGGCTTGAGAAGATTGTAGAATAAGGGCCATAACCATGACACGTTAGTTTAATATGTATGTGATGCATGTTAGTTTAGCTTGTATGTGATGCATGATTAGTTTAGCTTATATGTGATGTATGCTAATATGTATATGATACATGTTTATTTCTTAATAAGTCTAAACGATATGCCTACCAAAGTTGGTACTCACTACTTCTCGATCATTTGTTATTAAAGCAAAGCAATGCATTTTATCTTGAGAGTGCGAGTGGACAATCGTGATGTCCCGCTATCGCCTTGGTTAAGACTTAATTAAGTGTTTTCTTAATTGGTTAAGAAAGTAGAGGCATATATTAGCTTTGAACATAAGTGTTAACATTAGTTTTGTGTGATTTCAACATCACTTTGTCTTAGAAGTGGTCGTTGTCTGATATCCAAGAAGGCCCTCAGGCCTCGCCACTACCGAAGCCGTTTAGGAATAAACACTAAACTAATCTAAAACTTAACCAAAGCTATTAAAGAGTTACATCAGATGTAATTGGCAAAAGATTGCCTACCTAATTATACTACGTCTTGGGCGATTAACCAAAGCTAACTCAAGACGAATTATGATGTGGATCTTTATCCCATATAAATTTATAGCTAAATAGTAGCTATGAGAATTTAGTGGGAGCCTCATTTAATTAAAGGCCTAATTAAATGATTTAGGTATGATACTTAACTTTGCATTTTAATGTTGTAGATCACCATGCATCTAACACGACACACCCCCTCAACTTGCGATCTGTCCTTGAGAAGGACAAGCTCAATGGAGCAAACTTTCTTGATCGGTATAGAAACTTGAGGATTATCCTCAAGCAAGAACGCAAACTATATGTCCTAGAGCAGACTACCCTGAAATACCCACCCCTACGCCACTGTCTTAAAAAGGATGCTTATAAGAAGCATCAAGATGACGCATTAGATGTGTCATGCCTTATGCTTGTCACCATGAACTCTGAGCTTCAGAAGCAACATGAGAACATGGATGCCTATGATATGGTTGAGCATTTGAAACAACTATATCAAGGACAAGCTAGGCACGAGCGTTTTGAAGTGTCTAAGGCTCTTTTGCATGCAAGATGCAAGAAGGAACACTGTAGGAACTCACGACTAAAATGATTGGGTACGCTTGAGAACCTCAAAGACTAGGTTTTCCATGAGCCAAGAATTGGCAACCGATGTTATCCGCAATCGCTGTTTAAGCATATAATCAATTCCATGAATTATAACATGAATGAAATTGATAAACCTTTGCTCGAGATTCTCAAAGATGTTAAGAATCACTGAACCAAATCTCAAGAAGAAAGTTAGTAATGTACTAATGGTCAAGAAGGACAAAGGTAAGCGCAAAGGCAAGGGTAAGACCCAAGCCAAAGGCAAGGCCAATTCATCCACTTCAAAGGGTAAAGGTAAAGTACCTAAGGAAGGGATCGCTCCATTGCGTGTGAGATCGACATCGGAAGCGGAACCGCAAAGTCTACTCGAGGAAGTAAAGAACAAGAGAAGTGGGACTTCGCTGTATACACGTTATAGAAGTTAATCTATCTATTTCTTCTACATGGGTATTAGATAGGATGTGCATCTCACATTTGTACTAATGTGCAGTGGATCGAGAAATAGTAGAATAATGGCAAAGGCTAAGTGGACCTACGAGTAGGCAATGGCGCAAAAGTTGTCAGAGTCAGAGGAACATATTCTTTGTCTTTGCCCATCGGGCTTATCTTAGAACTAGAGGAGTGCTTCTATGTACCTGCATTAACAAAGAACATAATTTCAGATCTTGTTTAGACAAGAAAACTTTTCTTTTATAATAAAGGACAAATGTTGTTCCATTTATTTAAATGAAATGTTCTATTGTAATGCACCACTTATGAATGGTCTCTATGTTCTAGATTTAGATAACCCAATTTATAACGAATATAAACGGTTCAAATCGAATGATTTGAACTGCATATATCTCTGCATCACGCCTAGGTCACATAAATGAAAAACGCATATCCCAACTCCATAAAGATGGATTATTGACTCATTTGATTTTGAATCATATGAGGTATGCGAGTCTTGTCTTTAGGAAAGATGACTAAAACTCCATTTAGTGGACATGGCGAGAGCGACGGACTTGTTAGGACTCATACATACCGATGTATGTGGCCCTTTCAATGTCGGGCCGAGGAGGCTATAAGTACTTTATTACTTTCACCGATGATATGAGTAGATTTGGCTACTTATATTTGATGAGAATAAGTCGTAATCCTTTGAAAAGTTCAAAGAATTCAAGAATGAAGTACAAAACCAACTTGGTAAGCGTATTAAGCTACTTCGATCAGATCGAGGTGGTGAATACCTTAATCAAGAGTTTCGTGATCACCTGGCTGAGTGTGGGATAATATCCCAACTCACTCCCCCTGGAACACCACAATGGAATGGTGTATCCGAGAGGAGAAATCGTGACTTTATTAGATATGGTACGATCAATGATGAGCCAGATCGATCTACCTACTTCCTTTGGGGTTTAGCTCTAGAGACACCGCTACACTTAATCGCTCCATCAAAAGTAGAAAAAGACACCATATACGATATGGACCGAAGAGTCCCAAAATGTCTTTTATAAAGATTTGGGGTTGTGAAGCTTTACGTTAGACGTCAAGTCTCAGATAAACTAGGACCCAAATCAGATAAGTGTTATTTTGTAGGATATTCCAAGGAAACTAAGGGATATTACTTTTACAATCCCACACTTGGCAAGGTGTTTGTTGCCAGAAATTTTGTCTTTCTAGAAAGAGAATTTATTTCTAGAAATACTAGTGGGAGTAAAATTCATCTTGAAGAAGTTCAAGATGATGATAACACTAAGGCTTCGATGGAAAATGAACAGGCACCACAAAGTGTTGTGGATGAGGAAATTGTTGCCCAAAGAGTTGTGGAACACTGCTCAAGTAGACCAACCTCTTCGTAGATCTAATAGGATCCGCTGCCAACCCAGAGATATTCTTTTCTCGATCGACAACGGTGATGTATTGCTTATCAATCTTGACGAGCCTACATCCTATAAAGAAGCTATGATGAGCCCAGATTCCGAGAAATGGCTAGAGGCCATGAGATCCGAAATGGAATCCATGTACACTAACCAAGTATGGACTTTGGTTGATCCACCTGAAGGGGTAAAACCCATTGGGTGTAAGTGGGTCTTTAAAGTAAAGACTGACATGGATGGTAATAAGCATACCTATAAAGGTAGATTGGTGGCTAAAGGATTCAAACAAATTCATGGTATTGACTATGAAGAAACCTTTTCACCCTAAGTATGCTTAAATCCATTCGGATCATACTTGCTATTGCACCTACCATGATTATGAGATCTGGCAGATGGATGTCAAAACCGCTCGAATGGAAAGCTACTCGAGGATGTGTACATGACACAACCCGAGGGTTTTGAAGATCCAAAGCATCCCGAAAGGTATGCAAACCGCAAAGGTCCATTTATGGACTAAAGCAAGCCTCAAGCCGGAATCTTCGATTCGATGATGCAATCAAAGAGTTTGGTTTCATCAAGAATGAAGATGAGCCTTGTGTCTACAAGAGAAATAGTGGAGCACAGCTTGTATTTCTTGTCTTGTATGTAGATGACATACTTCATCGGAAATGATATTCCCTCACCCACCGTGAAGATGTGGTTAGGGAATTGTTTCTCGATGAAGGACTTAGGTGAAGCCGCCTATATTCTAGGCATCAAGATCTATAGAGATAGATCTAGAAGATTACTTGGCCTAAGTCGAGTACATACATTGATAAAGTGCTAGATCGCTTTGCTATGCAAAATTCTAAGAAAGGGTTTCTGCCTTTATCACATGGTGTGAGTCTTTCGAAGACTCAATGTCCCTCTTCTAAGGAGGAGAGAGATCGCATGGATAAGATCCCTTATGCATCAGCTATAGGGTCTATCATGTACGCCATGCTTTGTACTCGTCCTGACGTCTCGTATGCTTTGAGCATGACGAGTAGATACTAATGATCCGTGAAAGTCATGGATAGCACCAAAAATATTCTTAAGTACTTACGAAGAACGAAAGAATATTTCCGATATTCGAGGCAATGAGGAGCTAACTATAAAGGGTTACAGTGATGCAAGCTTCCAAATGCATAAGGATGACTATAGATCGCAATCGGTACGTGGTTTTGCTCGAATGGTGGAGCCGTGAGTCGGAAGAGTTCGCAGACACGCTTGCCGATTCTACAATGTGGTTTATATATTGCGATCCGATGCAAAGAAAGGAGGTCGTTGGCTCGCAAGTTCATCGCTGAACTTGGGGTAGTTCCTAGCATTGCATCCAATAGACCTCTATTGTGACAACAATGGGGCTATTGTGCTAAGGAACCTCGATCACATCACGACCAAACACATCGCAAGGCTCCATCTCATTCGAGAGATCATCGATAGAGGAGATGTGAGGATATGAGAAGCTAACATCGCAGATCCATTGACTCAAGGCTTTGGCACAGAGGAAGCATGATGGTCACACTAGGTCACTAGGTATTAGATATCATAGTGATTGGTACTAGTGCTAGTGGGAGATTGTTAGTTAAAGCCCTAGAACCAATCATGTGATGGTTGAATAGGGAACATTTTGTATCATATTCTATAAAGGCAAAGGATTGGTTATTATATTTACATCTTGCTTGTGCCACCTAAATTTAAATATAATAATGCCCTAGAAAAGTAGGTTCTTATCTACAGCACATCAATTGGCAGAATTGATTATGAGAGGCTGTAGAGAACACTTTCCTAAATGTTCTTAGTCAAGTATTAATATGCAAGGGCAATATTAATACATAAAGACTAGCATGTAGGTCAATTGATGACTTGATCTCACAAGTCATGGATATATGATATCAAGTTGACACATGGGTATATATTAGAGAATATATACTGAACTGACCCGCCATGAGAAAGTTTCATGGATCGTTATATGAGTGTCATAAACTTTCTCATGTGACTATTGGTATGAATAGTCCTCAGACCTGAAGTCACTACGGTTCCCTACATAAGGAGTTATGTACTTTGGTATCGTTAAACGTCACCCGTAACAGGGTGGACCATAAAGGCGATTACTGGGTATGTAACAAATTATGCGGAGGGATGTGAGTGATGTAGATGGGATCTATCCCTTCCATATGACGGGAGTGATATCGGTGGGCCCCTTGATTGAGTAGAACTACTAAAACGCATGGCCATGCTCAAATGAGTCAATATGAGATATTGAGCTCATTTGTTTGAGTTAGTTTACTCAGGGATCAAGAAACACATAGATTGATCGAGGATGACACGGTCTATGCCTCATTGATCAATCTGATATCAAGGATAGAAGGACACGGGTCATATATTATAGTAGTCACTAAAGGTTAGTCTGATCTTGACTTATCTCAGAATTTGGGTAGTAGCAATGATGTATTGCTAGATGCCGCTCATTGCTTGTGTATCTAAAAGAGTTTAGATCCACTGCCAACGTTATGAGAGCCTATAGGGTCACACACAAAGAGCATGATAATTAGAGGAATTAAAGTATTCTAGTTTGACTAGAATAATATGGGAATAAGCTTAAGTACAAAATGGTTTTTGGACTTTAAGCATAATGAGAATTTTAGCTAATTGATTTAATGAGATTAATTCAATATGTTACCTTATTGATTTAATAAGATTAATTCAATATGATAACATAAGCTTAATTGAATTAATAAGATTAATTCAATATGATAACATAAGCTTAATTGAATTAATAAGATTAATTCAACATGCATGAATGCCACATAAGCATGCCACATAAGCATGCCACATAAGCATGCCACCTAAGCATCCACCTAAGCTAGTTAAGGTGGAGGGAAACAAAATGGTTTTGTCTCCTTAAGTGGCCGGCCAAACAAGGAAGCCAAATCCTTTTTGAGTGTGTCTCAATGCAATGGATTGCATTGAATGTGAAGGAGGTGGAAGGGTTTTTCCAACCCTATAAAAGGCTCCATGGAGTGGCCGGCCATAGTGTGTTTTTGGTGTTGTGGTTGTGAGAAAGCTTGGTGGAAGCTTTGGTTGTGTGGGTTTGTGAGTGTAGGCTAGCAAGAAGAGGAGTCTTCTTCTTCCTTTCTCCTTTTCCCTCTCTTCCTCTCCTTTAGGGACTTCTCTAGCAAGAAGTAAAGGAGAGCTCTTCTAGTTTTTCCTTTTGTGAGACAAGAGCGTGCTCGTGTGGATACGTATAGAGGCACGGACACTTGAACGTGCTAAAGATCCAACAAACCGAAAGGAAAAGCGGGATTAACAAGGGCACGCAACAAAGGTAATCCTCTCCTATAAGATAGGTTTGGTTTAGAGAAATTTATTTTATACGAGTTTGCTTTCGCATGGATCACTTGGAAGGGATCCTATTTTCCGTTGCGCATATGCCATTTGGCATACGAGATTTCCCTACAATAACATGATCTCCCGTGTGACATCACACACCATGTTATCTACTATGTAATGTATTAGACAATATGCATCACCATAAATATGCAAACAATTATCATGTGATTCTTATTTCAAAATAAAGATGTTCATACAAAAGATAGACTTTTCAGTATACATCCCAACATCTGCATGGCCATGAAGATGATTGTAAGAGAAGGAGACTTCTTATGCTTTGTAAGGAAATATCTTACGACCCTTAGGCTACCATACCCGGATCGTACCACGCTATACGGGCGCTTAGACTGAGATAGTGAGTCCCCTCTACATGAGGGGCCATCCACATCAGCGCCCATCTCTCCACCTTTGTACCACTCTCCCTCCAGTCCACACATACATAAGAGCCCACCTAGTCCATACTAACATGAGCCTACACCCGTGCCACCATCTTTTCTACTTTTGAGCAGGATCTTTGGTACATCGGCATATGATTTCTGGAGTTCCTATCGCATCTGGCGATACAGAGGCAACGATGGGAGGAGCAGAGCGCCTACTAGCAGGCGGAGTTCTAGGGATTCCAGGAGAATTTCCAGTGGGCAGAGGAGTTCTACGATGAGGCCCGCATATACTTCCAGGAGGAGGCTACTCGTCGCCAGGATGAGGAGGAGATGTGGCATATGCATGCTGAGCTAGGGAGGAGGAGCTGCATCCACATTGACCACATGTATATGTGGCGAGGTTCTCCCAGACCCGAGATGCCTGGCTCCTAGACTTTCCACCTCGTCCACCATATTAGAGGTATACTTTTGTTTAAGTCTGGGGGGGATGCCGAAATCTATTTTGTTTTGTTTTCCTAGTAGTAGTTTCTTTTCTAGTATTTTCATTTGTTCATTCATGCATGAGTTGTTTATTTCCTTTCGGTACTTAATTTTTAGTGTCTTAAAAGCTACCTCAGTAGTATTTCTTTTGAAAATTGCTTGCATGAGTTGTTCTCATAGGTAGCTTGACTCTATTTATCTTGTGGTATTTTATTCTATATGCTCTATTGAATGTTCTAGACTTGCACTAATTAGCTCTGTTTTTGCACTCACACATGTCGAACATTTTGAAATGGAGGATCTAATACATACCTAGTTATGATTCACTTCAATAGACTAGTACTTTGGAATCCATAGGTGACTCTAGGTTTAGCATATTATTTACTAGATATGCTCGAATTGTGTAAGCTCATTCGGAAAAATCAAAATCCCCATGAAAAAAAGGAGTGAGAGGGATAAAAAAAACAGTTGTCGTGGGTAGAAATGACTAGGTGCCCCTTTGAGACCGAGTTAGGTTACTGGAGAAACACCTTCCAATTTCTCTCAATATTGAGCACACCTTTGAGACTTTATGCAAGATCTAGGGAACGACCCTCGCTTTGGGCAGGTAAGTGGCTAAGAGCCAGAAACCTTAGGAAATCTATGAGGTGATGACTTAACTCATCATGGAACGGGCATCCCCTAAGAATGATTCGCCTAGCACGAGCACGAGGAGCTAATTTAGTGACTTTTTAGAACATATTTGTTTTTCTTTGATTGCAAATATCACCTGATAAATTTAGTTAGCATGCTCATTATGGAACGTTATCTTTTTAAAATTTTATGGCACTGAGGTTTGCTTGAGGACAAGCAAAGATTTAAGTCTGAGGGAAGTGATGTGAGCAAAATACATAGGATTTTAGGAGTAGTTTTTGCTCACATCTTGCTACATTTTGCGTCAGTTTCATGCATATGTTACTCTGTTTTTACATGCATTTCCTATTTTCTAATTCGGAGGTCTGCTCGTTGTTCTTTTGAATGCAAGTTGGCTTTTGGGCAAAAAAATACGTTTTCGGAGCGAAAGAAGGACATTTAATGGTAGACGCAGAGTTGGACACAGCCAGGGCATGTGGATTCACACGGCCGTGTCTGATGGGTTAAGATTAACACACCAAGGCTGCACACGGCCGTATGGTTCCCTGATGAAGTTGCACGACTAGGGTTTTTTCCTAATTTTGTAGTGGTCCGAGGTGACGTCTATATAAGGATGGCTCTGCCCAAACCCTAGGGGGGAGGCACGATGGCTAGGACAGCACACCGAAGCCCTAAAAAGCTTTGGTAACTCGTAGCGGGGAGGAGGAATGCCGCCAGAGGTCCACCACTTGCAATACAACATCGGAGAGAAGGTCACAATGCATTATAATCTCTATTTCTGCACTCTCTTTCTATTGTAATTGAACTTAAACATGTGTTGTGATTCTTCCTTTGCTTTTATGGAGTAGAACTTTTGATTCTAAGATTAGGGAGTAGCTTGTGTTCATAGACAATGTTGGTTCATATTAAATTCTGGCCAAAAGTTTGATTTGACAATTGGATGTTATTCTTTATTATACCTACGTGTATTTGGCTTTCTTATTGTGATTAGGCGTGAGGTGGTGACAACCTCACATCTAGATTTAGGAGGTTTGATCAAGGAACGAGGGCTAAACACGAACTCCCGTAATGCGAGGGGAGAAGGGAGGGGTGGAATCGGAAATGGTCCACCGCAAGGATTTATTTGGCATCCTCGTACCGTCTATCCCATCCTTTTGGGCGAGGATAGCTCCCGGTAAATGCGGCGGCTCTACGGGAGAGTATATGATGTCCCTTCCCCAAAGCCGTAAGTAGAAGTTTAGACGACACCAATTGACAACATTGTTCTATGGTACACAAGTTAAACCGAAGTCCTAGAATCGCCTTTTTAAGACCTCGCCACCCTCTTTTCCTCCTCCGTGTGACACCGCACTGAGTAGGGTCCTCCGATAGTCCTCACCAACCCACTCTCATTGAGATTTTGTCTGAACAACCGCAACACCCTTAGTGGATTGATACTCGAATCCCAGTCCCTGTGGGATCGATAATCTATTTATTACGGCGCAATCGTGCACTGGGACGTTGAGCGAGGCCAGCGTACTTTGAGTCTTCGACGGTCTCCATCGCGGGATTTAAGGTTGCGACCGTGCGCATCACTAAACATTTGTAGACCTACTTACATCACATCCATAACTCTTAAATCATGATAAAGGAAAATGTAATATCAACAATTGAGCATATATATATAGCCAACGACAAGTATCAAGCATCGGATAAATAAAAGTAGGGTCAAGATAATATGAACAAAAACATGCTCATATCTATGACGAAATCTGAATACAATTATATCTACCTGACCAGGGTAGGAAATTACCCACCTGCTGTAAATGCTCGTAATAATAGAGTCCTCACGTCCGCAGACCTGTCTCGTATCCACGTCCTACAAATATCATCAATTATAATTTAGTGCAAGCATACAACAAAATATGAATTAACTACTACGTATTTCCCCATATCCACATCCCTTATCGAATACGTGTTATAACTTCCATTTTGTAGCCAAGATCAGAGCATCATACAGCTCGATCGACAACCAACATTTCTCACTAGTTTTAGGACCTGACTAATCTCAACCAAGCCCTAATTACTCGTCTTGAAACGGTGCATAACCACCCATAATTACGCCAAATCAGGGATCTAACCACTCTAATTGATACATTCTATTCCAATCGACTCTTTTCCACTTAGCTCCAATCGAGCTAATCCCAGTACCAACCATTTCAAGGTCATTTCAGCCCCTTCGCGACCAAGAACAGCCTTGTTCACAACCGCACCGCCGACAATTCCTTGCCCACAGCCGCACAACCGTTCATAGCTTACTCACACAGTCTTTTACACTCAATTCCAGCCGTACAGCCGATCCTCGCTCACTCAGACAATTACAACTAACCTAACTCCACTCACAACATCTCAAACAGAATATTACCGACCTCATAGCCGGTTCAATTCACCGGCATAACCCCACAAGTCATCTCCTCTTACTCACAGCCACACAAACAACCCATCACCCTGTTCACAACCGTAATGCTGATAATTCCCAGTCAACACTTCACAACCAATCCCATAGCCATCTCCATCGAAAGGAATTCATAGAATAAAATGGCAATTGATCTTGCTTACTAGAAATTGAAGCTTCACCGGCAAATAGAATCTCTTTGGCAATAACTCCCCAGAACCTGGCAGCCTCGTTCACCCGTCGACTACTGCTCAAAACCACTCCCACAACATCAGAAACTATCATGAAACACCAATCAGTGATGAAGGATGGCCTCGACTTACCTAACTCCAGCGGCGATTCCCTGTTCACCGACGAAATCAACGCCCCAAGCACTGCCCTAGCTCCCGCTGGAACCCCTGACTTTGGCAAAAAGTCACCGCTTTCCCTATCGGCCACGGTGTCATCGCCACTAAGCCCCACAATCGCAAGCTCCCTTTGTTGCTCTAGTCTATCCACCGAAGTGATGTCGGTTTTTCCTTCCCTCCCGAAGGCCAAGCATCGATCGCAAGACAGAGCGGTAGATGGTCGAGAGGAAGAAGGAAGGGATTCAGCACGTGCACTCGGAGAAGAAGAGATGGCGAGAGAGAGATCTGTTCACGAGGATGGGAGAAGTCGATCGGTGTTGTGGTCACAGAGAAGATAAGGGAGTAAGATCGCGATAGGGAAAACACTCGAAAATAAAGGATTTCGTGAGATAAAAAGCGGATGGTGCTCGGCGTTAGAAATGGTCGATTGAGCGACAGAGTTGGATTTGGGCAGCCTAACGGGTTGGATTTCATACCCGTTAAGCCTTTTAACTCCCTCTAAACAAAGAGGGTCTTAGAAATCTCCATTTAAGTCCAGAAAAATTTCTAAAAATTCCTAGAAAATTCCATAGGACATTCTCCTAATTACCCAACATTTATTTTATTTTATTTTGTTTTTCTATGGTATTTATATTCTTCCCCACTTATCAAAATTTGGTCTCCAAATTTCGTACTTAAATGCGAAAATAAATTCAAAAAATTTCTAAAATAACCATATACCTCAAACAAATAGATGGGGGTATCGAGCTCAGATAGATCCAGCTCCCATGTAGCCTCCTCATCCGTATGATGCTGTCATCCCACCTTTACGAGTCGGATGGTTTTGTTCCGTAACTGTTGCTCCTTGCGACCAAGAATCCGCACCAGAGTCTCCTCATAAGTCGCATTCACTTGGAGTGGTATCGCAACCTCTTTCAGAAAATGGTCAGATCACGACACGTATTTCCTCAGCATAGAAACATGGAATACGTTGTGAATACCAGCTAGTGTCGGAGGTAAGGCCAACCAATAAGCTACACCTCCAATTCGCTCCAATATCTCAAATGGACCAATGTAGCATGGTGCTAATTTTTGTTTTAACCCAAACCTCTTGACTCCTTTGGTGGGTGATATTCGTAGGAATACATAGTCCCCAACTGAGAATTCCAGAGGCCTTCTCCTACACTCCGCATAACTCTTCTACCAATCTTGTGTCTTAATGGCATCATCATCACTTGCCAACTCGCATCATGCTAGATACTCACGAGGCCCCACATGGTTCCCCAACTTCCTCACATAACACAGGAGATCTGCAGGGTCTGCCGTATAAAGCCTCAAAAGGAGCCATCTGAATAGAAGAGTGATAGCTTTTATTGTAAGAAAATTCCACTAGAGGAATGTGATCCTCCCAACTTCCACCAAAATTCATGACGCAAGATCTCAATAGATATTCCAGTCCGAATATGCGTTGAGTCAGTGCATGCGGAGATGAAATGTTGCTCTTGAGTGAAGCTCTGTGCCCATGGCCTACTGTAGACTCTGCCAGAATCGCGAAGTAAATTTTGGATCTCTATCAGATATGATACTCAAAGGAACGCCATGCAATCTGATAATCTCTCGGCAGTAAAATTCCTCTAGATGATCCAATGAGTCCGTCTCACGAATCGGAAGGAAGTGAGATGATTTGGTTAATCGATCCACGATCACCCAAATCACATCATGATTTTTACGGGTTCTGGATAATCCCGTAACTAAATCCATCGTGATATGCTCCCACTTTCATTCCAGGATCGGAATTTCTTGAAGCAACTTAGCTGGTTTCTGATGTTCAGCCTTCACTTGCTGGCAT
This sequence comes from Wurfbainia villosa, assembly GCA_025175895.1. NCBI lineage: Eukaryota > Viridiplantae > Streptophyta > Magnoliopsida > Zingiberales > Zingiberaceae > Wurfbainia > Wurfbainia villosa. Next base: position 97,556,783 of record CM045991.1, read on the forward strand.
ACTAAACATCGTGCAACAAAGTCCGCAATATCTCATTTCATACCATTCCACCAGTATAAGCGCTTCAAATCTCGGTACATCCGAGTACCACCAGGATGTATCACAAATCTTGACTGATGTGCTTCTGCAGGCAAATCTTCCTTAATCAGTGCGTGTCCAATACATAGTCGTCCATGGAAGCGGTACTCCATTCTCGCTGAGAAATCCATCCACATTCTCGAGTCTATTTGCCGCACAAGAATTGCGAATCTGGTCATGGTGCCTCCTTGATCCTCTTAGCAATAGCCGAATGGGTAACCATAGAAACAAATATCCCCCGGGATGTTTGGCCATGTTCAGACAATCCCAACTCTTATAAGCGTCGAACTAGATCAAGATGGCGATGTTAGATGACCGCCAAAACTCCACGAGACTTCACTGCTCAGCGCATCTGCTACCACATTAGCTTTTCCCGGATGATAATTGATTGTGCAGTCGAAATCCTTCAGATATTCCATCCACCGTCTCTGTCTCAGATTCATTTCTTTCTGTGTGAATAGATACTTCAGATTTTTATGGTTTGTGTAGATCTCAAAGGTAATCCCATACAAGTAGTGCCTCCATATCTTCAATGCAAAAATGATGGCGGCTAACTCGGATCATTAAGGTAATTCCTTTTGTGATCTTTTAGTTGTGAGGCATAAGATACCACGGTTGGGTGAGAATCGCACCCAACCCTTGGATAGAAGCATCCGTATAAAGAACAATCCCATCAACACCAGAAGGAATCACTAAGACTGGTGTAGAAACTAGCCGTCGCTTAAGCTCTTGGAAGCTAGTTTCGCAAGCCTCTTACAGTGAATTTGACCCTTTAGTCAGGCGAGTGAGTGGCATGGCGATGTGAGAATCCTCCACGATCTCCGATAATACTCGGCGGACCAAGGAAACTACGGACCTCCTGAACTGATTTTGGTTGCTCCCAACTAGTAATTGCCTCGACCTTCTGGGGATCTACAAAAATACCTCTGTTGAACACTACATGTCCAAGAAAAGCCACTGAGGATAACCAGAACACACACTTGATAAACATGGCATAAAACTACTCCTGTCGCAATGTCTCTAATATTATCCCCAGATGTTGTTCATGCTCTGTTGGTGCAGTAGGCACCTAAGTCGAACCTGAGTTTTGATTATAACAAACGATACAAAGTTAAGCTCATGTCGTTATCTCACGAGCTAAATCGAGTGTACAGAAAATTGTTATAGCTGGAGCTGAAGGCTAGTGACACCCGGAGGAAGCCGCGGTGGTCAGGTGACACTCGAGTGACTTCGGAGGGAGCCGAAGGAATCAAGTGGAAGGCCGGAAGCAAAAGTGACATAGTAAGTATCGAGGTAATCTCGAGTGAGTAAAGTGAAGTGAGGTCGTGTCCTTTGTACGGGGGCGTCCTTAGGTGACGATCCGACCCAAGACTTCCCATGGAAGGTCTATGTTGAGATCGGACGGCAAGTGGTCGTCGAATTCACTTATATTTTGAGCTAACTCTTTATTGTAGTCAAAAATCCTGGCCATCAGTTCTACCGGCCAGTTCAAGCGATTCAATGGCAGTTCAACCGGCGATTCAGCCGCCGATGGTCAAAAAATCAACCTCGAGGAGTCAAGCTTTATCACCATTTTTCAAGGAGTTTTTGTGCCCAATTCCTATTGGTTGAAGACCCATTCGATGAGGGGCTTAAAGGCTATAAAAGGAGGGCTTCTCCTAGGGTTTATCATCATCTCTAAGTGCTCACAAACCTCCACAACTCCGCGATTTTCTGACGACTCTACGACGAAGTGCTGTCAACAACCCTAGTTTACTTTCTACTCTTTTAGTTGTTGATATTCTTATTTTGTCATCTCTTTAAATATTGCAATTCCTTTTATTAATCGAGGTTTTCTATCGTTTCACTTTACAATAATAGAAAGAGGGTTTGTCTCTCTATCTTTTCTTTCGAAGTTTTTTTTGTAATCGTCAAACTCCTACCTCCAACGAGGAGGAGTGCTTTTAGTGAATTGCCCTCTGTGCATGATCAAAGATCACTAGGGTCTTGGAGTAGTAGCCGAAGGCTACGAACCAAGTAAAAAAACATTTGTCTCATTTATTTATAGTTTATCTTTCTGCTGCAATTAACTGTCTACTCGAGTTTTAACGAACGAATAAAAAAAAAGGTTTATCGCTATTCACCCCCCCTCTAGCGATCCGCTTTGATCCAATAATTGGTATCTGAGCTGGGGGCACTTCGATTTGGTGAAACCACCATTCTAGAATTTTTTACAGATTTATTTTTCGTTCATTTAAATTTTTCTCCCGCACTACTTATCCAAGACGAAGTCTTGGTACTCTTCGTTTGGTTTTATTTTGCAAGTATTCGCTTTTGGAGTAGCCGACGATAAAACGGGCATAACTTTTCGTACAAGTTGACCCACGAAACGGTCTACCTACCAAAATGAAGCTCTCGGAAAGATCTACACTTACCAGGGTAAACCCTCATAACAAGCTGTATTCATCTCAAAAAACCATCGTTTAGTACCATTTTCGGGACATCGAAGGTTGTAAGTGCTTATTTTTTATTTTAGTTGGTTATTTCTCATTTATTCCTTTTGTTTATTTTCAATTCCTACATTACTAATCCAAGGCAAAGTCTTGGAACCTTTTTTTTGTGTTTTTTTTGGAATTTTTATTCAAGGTTTCCCTTCCAAATGACCCATCTCGAGGGTTTTAGCACCGTCCGACCTCCGTTTTACAACGACGATGATTTCCATTACTGGAAAGGTCGGATGGAATGCTTTCTCAAAACCCAAATCGAGATGTGGATCATAATCCAAACGGGTTTCACACTTCCGACTAACGAAGTGGGTGAATCCTTGGGTTATGACCAATGGACCATTGCGACAAAATGAAAAGTCGAAGCCGATGCCAAGGCAACACAAATCCTCCAATGCGGCTTGTCCAAGGAGGAGTTAAATCGCGTCGGCCCCTTCATAAGCGCAAAGGACCTTTGGACAAAGCTAGTGGAGCTACACGAAGGGACCGATGAAGCTAAGGTATGTAAGCGCGACCTTTTATTTAATAAATTATATAATCTAAAAATGCAGGAACATGAAACGACGACGCAACTCCACGCCCGCGTCCAGGACATAGTCAACAATCTACACGCAATCGGGCAAAAGGTTGAAAATCGTGACCTTATAAGGTATGTTCTAAACTCCTTTCCGAGGACTACCTTGTGGGCATCCATGGTCGATGCCTACAAGGTCTCCAAGGATCTTTCTAAACTTAGGTTAGATAAACTTTTTTTTGATTTTAAACTTCATGAGCAGTCTAACTCGGAACCCGAGAAAGGTATAACACTATTTGCAGGTTCAAAAAAGAAAACCACTAGCAAGCCACCCCCGAAGGAAGAAGAGGATGAGTCGGATTCGGAGGTCGACTCAAAAATGGAGGCCGAACTAGTCAACCTAGTTCCGAGGATAGTCAAGGGCCGAAAATGAACCGTCACTCGACCCAACGAAGGTATGCCTAAAAGTTCAAATATTAGATGTTATGAATGCAACAAGTTTTGACATATCAAGTCCGAATGCCCAAAACTCAAGAGCAAGGCACCAAAACACAAAAAGGCACTCAACGCTACTTGGGAAGAAGCTTCCGAGGAAGAAGACGATGATCGAGTCCATATGGCTAAACCGGTGGAATCGGAGATGGAGTCGGAACCGAAACTTGAATCGGAAACCGAAGATGAGTCGGACTACGAAGCACTATTTAAGACAAGCCACGGATATGCATTCGGTTCAAAAGATACACTCAAGGTAAGTCGGTCTCTCATTACTACACTTTATAGTGCAATTAAGTTTTTAAATAGAAAGTTAGCTAAGTCCGAGTCCAAGGTCGAGACCCTGGTTGAGGAAGTTAAACTCCTCAAACACGAGATCTCCCTAACCTCTTCGACTAGTCGAGTTCAAGAGAAGGACTCAACTCGGGTTGAAAAACTCGAAGTTGAGAACTCAATCTTGAAGAGTCAAGTCGAAGATCTTAGGAATACGTTGGAAAGGTTTACTTTGGGATCCAAAGGACTTGACCTCCTACTTGGATCGCAAAGGGCCGTGTACAACAAGGCCGGGCTAGGGTTTAGCTCAAACACGACAAATAAGTCATATATGTCGATTGTAAGTCGACATAAAAAACGTGTCCAAGCATGGGTCCCTAAGACCACCTTGATTTCAAACTTAGGATCGAACCAGTACTGGGTTCCCAAGGACCAAATCCACTATGTGGAGAGGACGAATCGATTCAACGGTCCAGGGGGAGCTAATACGAAATTTGTTTGTGTTTTAACTTAGAAATTTCATGCTTAGGTTTTTATTTAGTTTTATTTTTCTTTTTAGAATGGTTAGATAGGACTATAACTCATCAACACTTGATAACATAGTACCAGGACGCGGCGAGATGATAGTACGCTAGGAAAATGGAGTCTCGTGTATTCGAGCTAGATAAGGCGTATCTAGTTCGGTTCACTTGACCGAGTGGAACTAGCTGAAGCTACCTCGCTGTATCCTAGACTAGTTAGTCCAGGAAGTGGTCTTAGGTGAGTCAAGTTACTATTTTCTTGAAAATGGCTTTGTCTAAGGAAGTGGTCGTTGTTCCGATCAAAGAAGGCCTCTGTGCCTCGCCATGACCTGGAAGCCATGATCTTGAAAAAGTGACTTGATAAGCCTAAGGTCAAATCTGAATCTAACGCAAGGTTGACAAGTGTTTAAGTCATTAAATTTAAATCAAGTAAAATTGGAAGTCATCTCACAAGAACATATAGGGTTAACGTGTTTGATCATGTAGACATGGGTGAGATGATTTAGGTTAATAATTTTCAACCAATCTTTAAAAAATCCAATATCCGATCCAACTACTTTGCGTGTAGGATCAATGGATGTTGGACAGTGGTTGCTCCCGACACATGACCGACGATCAACTCAAGATTTCGAAGCTTCGATTCAAACGACAAGGATCTGTAGCCTTCGGAAATAACGACAAGCTCAAAATCATCGGATCAGGTGATATTGAGCTTAACTCAAATTTTGTTATTCAAAATGTTTTATTAGTAGAAAATTTTCAATATAATTTACTTAGTATAAGCCAATTGTGTGATAATAACTATAAGGTCATATTTCTAGAAAATGAATACGTAATTAATACAAATAAGACTTTTAAAACAATTCTTAAGGGAATTAGAATAACAACATTTACACTATTAACTTAACTAACTCCTCAACTAAGTGTCTTATGACACGGCAAGAGGAATCATGGTTGTGGTACCGACGACTCGGTCACTCACACCCAAGACTCATCCACAAGATGAGTCAGAGTGACTTAATCAGAGGTTTGCCTAACCTCAATAACTTGGATAATAAAATATGTAATGCTTGTCAACAAGGTAAACAATCTAGGACACAACACCAACTAACTAATCAAGAACGAACCAAAAGTGTGCTTGAGCTCCTACACATGGATCTATTTGATTCACACGGAGCTAAGTCACTTAATGGAAGTAAATTCTGCTTAGTCATAATTGATGACTATTCTAGATTTACTTGGGTTAGGTTCATCAAACGCAAAAGTGAGACCCTAGATCAATTAATCAATCTATTTAAGTTAATAGAAAATCAACAAAGCATTAAAATCAAAAGACTTATGACTGATCATGGTGGTGAATTCGAAAACCATAGGTTTACAGAATTCTATAACCTAAATGGATACCACCACGAGTTCTCTTGCCCTAGAACTCCACAACAAAATGACCTAGTAGAATGCAAAAATAGAACCCTACAAGAAGCCGCTAGGACAATGTTAAATGAGTATAACCTACCCGATAGGTTTTGGGCGAATCACCTCTATCGCAAATTCCACTTGCCTAGGAGGTGGCAAGCCTGGAAGTTCATCTGGAAATACATCTGGATACTTTATGACTACTCGCACATCAGAGAGGGGTGGTAGTCCTTCGTTCACAACTTTGACTCGAGATAATAAATAACCCTGACTAGGACAATGTTAAATGAGTATAACCCTAAGCACCTACCTTGGTCAACTTTAGGGATGAATTCCCTATTGACCTTGGCTTTCCTATACCTAATTTGAGTTCCATAATCAAATGGAACATTGTGGTAGGTCTTTTTGGGCTTAGGCTTGCCCTTGGATGGTTCTTGTTTCCTAGATCTTTGACTTTTAGACCCTAGGATTTGATCATTTGACCCTTTAATTGAATTTTGCATCTTTGCAAGGTTCTTTTCAAGTTTCTCAAGCCTTGACCTCAAGGCTTGATTTTCCTTTTCTAATTGCTCAATTTTTTATTTTTCATTATCTCTTGAGATATTCTTATTTCTAGGCATATGTCTAGTCCATTTAGGATTGATGCCTAGGTGATCTTCTATTTTCCTAATAGATTCCTTAGGTAATGTTTTTCTAGGGACATTATTCCTAAATTTCTCCTTATTTTTAACCTTGTAGGTCTTAGCCCCTAAGCAATAAAATTTATTATTCTTAGCATGATTTTTATAAAACATAGAGAAATTACTTCTAGCATGCTTGTTCTTATTACTTAAAGAATGAACATTGTTTAAATGTACCTTAGGGTTTGCCTTAAAGGCTCCCACTACATTTGATGCTCCTTCTTGACCTCTCTTCTACCCCTTAGGGTATTGACTTCGGTAGTGCCTTCTTTGGTGACACTTGAAGCATACCACATGCTCCTTTTTCTTAGGAATGGTGACTCCGACATCCTTAGTCTTTTCTTGAGATTTCGGTGCCGGTTGACTTTTCTTGACTTTCCTAGGGCACTTGCTCTTATAGTGCCCATGTTCCCTACACTCAAAACACATAATGTGATTTTTATTTGAAATTGAAGTGTTTGAGTTACCTAGGTCGATGGTGGTGGCGAGTAGAGCTTCTTCATCTTGACCGGATGTTGACGATTCTTCTTCTTGCTTCGGTGTGGGAATTCTCTCCTTCCCCTCAATCCTAGAGGTGGAGGCTTCTTCCACTTCTTCTTCTTCAACCGATCTGGAAGTTGACTCCATCTCAACTTTCGAATCCTCACTTGCTTGTGAGGATGATGATGGTTCTTCCTCGGCTTCCTCCTCTTCTTAAGCCGATGAATATTCTTCTTCTACTACTTGTGCCAAGTGAGGCTTCTCATGGAACTTGGCCAATTTGTCCTATGGCTCCTTGGCATCTTGAAATTCACCTAAGCTATAAAAAATGTCATTAGGCATCAAATCTTCTAAAAGCTTTGTTACCTTGACATCGGTCTTGAATTTTAGGCGTTTCTCTTGGGTCCACCTTTTTAACTTGAGGACTTTTCCCTTCTTATCCCTAGGAGGTTCAAAGCCTTCTACGAGGATGAACCAATTTTCTATGTCAATCATTAAGAATGTCTCCATTCTTGCTCTCCACGTCGGAAAATTTTCTCGGTCGTATGGTGGTGGAGTGTTGATGTCTTATACAAGCTTGTCTTGGAATTCCATCTTCCCTCTAGCGTCTTTTGCTCCCGGTGGTTAGTCCGTAGAAGAGCCCCGGGCTCTGATACCAATTGTAGAAGATTTGTGACCGCTAGAGGGGGGTGAATAGCTCATTTTGTTTGCGTGATGGAATTCGTTCGCGTTCGTCTACAAATCTCGTTAGCACAGCGGAAATAGAAATAATAGCAATAATGAAAGCGAAGACAAACACAAATACACTAATACACGAGTATGTAACGTGGTTCTGAACTGAACATTTCCTACTCCACGGATCGAGCTCTAAAAAGATCTAATGAAGCACATGCAACCACTAATCACAAATAACTCCTTCTCGGAACAATCCGGAGGTGGAGAAACCCCTTACAATGATTACACTAAGTTATACTAAAAATACAAGCTAATACAAGTATGAAAAATAATGCAAGTAAAGAAAAATACTTTACAAGAGAACTTTGGTGGCTTGATCTTTGATTGCCTTGGACTAGCCTTGAAGACCCTGATTTGCAATAGCAAATTGCTCCAATTCACCCAAAAAAATCACTGCCAAAAACCCTCTTCCAACCAGCTTTTATAACCTACAATCGGGCTTGATTTTTGCCTATCAGTCGATTGGTCGGGACCATCAGTCAACTGATGACACTGTTTCTGTGAGACAACGGTGTGATCTAGGCTGGAAAAATCCAACAGATAGGACATCAGTCGACTAATCATGTCATTAGTCAACTGATCGAGTCATCACTCGATTGCTAACCCCAGCAGTTGAGTCCGACTCCATTCTATGCCCAAAATATCGAGCACCAGTCGATTGATCATAAGATCAGTCGACTTCTCGCATGTCGATCGTGCCCACCTCGCGATCGGTAGTTGACTCACACGATTGGCGCCATGATACTCAAACATGAGGTTTTAACCCAAGTATGGTGCCCCTATACTTGCTAGACCACCCGTAGCCTAGACCTAAGCCTTCTAGCCACCTCCATCAGCCTTGCACCTATCGGATCCCTCCAAGTCATCCATGACTTGTTCATCGATACGCTAGCCTTTAGGTGCTTCCATTAGCTATGTCATTCTAATGGTGTCTACACCGCCAAAGCACATTGGACATACGCTGCCAAGACTCTTCTTGGACTTTACGTCGCCAACCATTGTGTTAGTGCTTATAAGCTCCACATATCTCCACAATGACATGATATTGTCCACTTTGGACCTAAGCCCTCATGGTTTTATTTTTGGGCTTTACCCAAAAGGCCTCATACCAATGGAGATATCTTTTTTCTTATAAGCACATGATCTTTTCCATGTCTTACCAATGTGGGACTTTGATTGTATTCCCCATACTCCCAACAATCCCCCCCTCAAACGAAGGACCACATTGGGCCCCCCCTCAAGCCTATCCCTGTGCTTATAAGCTCCACATATCTCCACAATGGTATGATATTGTCCACTTTGGGTCTAAGCCCTCATGGTTTTATTTTTGGGCTTTACCCAAAAGGCCTCGAACCAATGGAGATATCTTTTTTCTTATAAGCACATGATCTTTTCCATGTCTTACCAATGTGGGACTTTGATTGTATTCCTCATACTCCCAACACATTGGACTTATGCTGCCAAGACTCCTGTTTGGACTTTACCTGCCAATATCAAACCCCTTGGACTTCTTAAATGCGAAGACTCAAGCTTAGACTTTCCCTTGCCAACCCATGTTGGATTTTCCATGCCAAGACCAATGCTTGGACTTTACCTTGCAAAGACCCATGCTTGGACTTTACATGCCAAGTACTCAAGACTTGGACTTTACATGACATGGTCAACTCCAAATAACCATCAAAATCCTCCTCGAGTCAAACTCGAGTCTGGTCAATTATGACCCGGGTCGATTGTGTCAATAATCTCCCCAAAACATTATCTGACATCAATGTCAAACATCGATGTCAAACTTCCATGTCAAACATCAAAACATAACTCGAGTCAAACTTGAGTCCAGTCAATCATGACCTGGGCCAATTGCACCAACAAAAGTATACCGGAGCTCCCCATGGTGAAACACTAGGGCGGATGAATCCATTTTCCAGAAACTCCTGCAATTGAACTTTAAGATCTTTCAGTTCTTTTGGCACCATCCGATAAGGAGGTTTCGATATAGGCGTGGTTCCTGGAATCACCTCTATCGCAAATTCAACTTGCCTAGGAGGTGGCAAGCCTGGTAGTTCATCTGGAAATACATCTGGATACTCTATGACTACTCGCACATCAGAGAGGGGTGGTAGTCCTTCATTCACAACTTTGACTAGAGATAATAAATAACCCTGACTAGGACAATGTTAAATGAGTATAACCTATCTGATAGGTTTTGGGCGGAAGCCGTTAGTACGGTATGCTATGTCCAAAATAGGATCCTTATGGTAAAGAGGCACCTTAAGACCTCGTACGAGATTTATCACGATAAAATACCTAACATCAAGTACTTTAGGGTATTTGGGTGTAAGGTACATATCCTAAACACTAAGGATTACCTAGGGAAATTTACATCCAAAACCACGAATGGAATCTTTCTAGGATACTAGACTACAAGCATAGCTTATAGAGTATATAACCACGACACCCTTAGAGTCGAGGAGACTATCAATGTAGTATTTGATGAAGGACACGTACCTACAAAACCCCCGGCAACCCCATTTAGCGAGCCGACTCATACTAGACCTAACTCTGATCTGGAGATTAGGTCTAGTGTTAATCCTAACCTAAGTCAACCAAGTAACTATATCGACCAAGTGATAGATGACTCCAACCAAACTAGAACTCAAACGAGTCATCCTATGGATCAAGTTGTAGACTCAAACCCAAATCTAGCTAGGACTCAAACGAATCATCCTATCAACCAAGTGATAGGTGATCCAAGTCTCGGAGTTCAAACTAGAGCCTCATATAGAAACCTTAGTTAAATATCTTTGATTTCTAAAATTGAACCCAAAACTATTGACCAAGCTCTTCTTGATCCAGATTGGATTATTGCAATGCAAGAAGAGTTGGCTCAATTCACTAGAAACGAAGTATGGGAATTAGTACCACCACCTAAAGATAGAACAATCATTGGAACAAGGTGGGTGTTTAGAAATAAATTTGATGACAAAGGTGAAGTAGTTAGAAATAAAGCTAGACTAGTTGCTAAAGGGTTTAGTCAAGTCGAAGGTTTAGATTACGACGAGACCTATGCCTCAGTAGCTAGATTAGAGTCCATTCGAATGCTATTAGCATATGCAGCACATCGAGGATTTAAGTTGTTTCAAATGGATGTGAAATCTGCATTCTTAAATGGATACATTAAAGAAGAAGTTTATGTTAGTCAACCCCCCGGTTTCAAAAGTTTAGACAAACCCGATCATGTCCTTAGGTTAAAGAAAGCTCTTTACGGACTTAAACAAGCTCCTCGAGCATGGTATGAGAGACTTTCAATTTATCTTAAGTCCAAAGGCTTTAACCAAGGTGTAGTTGACCCAACCCTTTTCGTAAAAATCTTAGGTAAAGACATATTCATAGCCCAAATCTACGTAGATGATATTATTTTCGGAACCACCAACTCAATCCTACTAAATGAGTTCATTTTACTTATGGAAAGTGAATTTGAAATGAATTTAGTAGGCGAGTTAAGTTTCTTCTTAGGTCTACAAATTAAACAAACTAAAGATGGAATATACCTACATCAACGCAAATATACTAGGGAATTAATTAAACGCTTTGGAATGCAAGACGCTAAAATTATTAATACCCCAATGGCAACTAATGTTAATATAGAAGAAGATGTAATTGGAAACCCAATTGATTTAAAATACTATAGGAGCATAATAGGGAGTCTCCTTTACTTAACTGCAAGCCGACCTGATATCCTATTTGCAGTAAGTATGTGCGCAAGGTTTCTAACCTGAGCCAAGGAGTCTCACCTAACTCTAGTCAAGCGTATCCTTATATATATAAAGGGTACACTTAATGTCGGTATTTGGTACCCTAGATCTACCGAGTTCGAACTAACCGGCTACTCCGATTCGGACTATGCTGGTAGTAAGCTTGATAGAAAGAGTACGAGTGGTTGTTGTCAACTTCTCGGCTCATGTCTAGTGAGTTGGTGCAGTAGGAAGCAACACTGTGTTGTCTTATCAACCACCGAAGCCGAATACATCGCGATGGGTGAGTGTGTCACTCAACTTCTTTGGATGAAGCACACTCTATGCGACTTTAAGTTAGACTTTACGAACACGAAACTCCACGTAGATAACATTAGTTCAATTAATCTTACAAAGAATCCAATATGTCACTCTAGGACCAAACATATAGAGGTCAAACACCATTTCATTCGAGAACATGTGGCCAACGAAGCCATACAACTCGAATACGTCGAATCGAAGTCTAACTTAGCAGACCTATTTACTAAACCCCTACCCGAAGCCGAATTTAGTCTATTAAGACAGAAATTGGGCATGTGCGTAGTAGAATAGGAACTTGCAAATTATATTTTCTCACTACTATTTCTTAATTTTCATTTTTTATGGAACTAGCATAGGACATACCTTAGATATCATGCACCTATAGATTTAAGGAGCCAATACATCTCACAACACATAGGACTAATGTGTTTGTGTACTTAGCCACGTAGATGGGCGTGAGATGTTAGGACCTTGCTCCTGGTTCCAGATGTAGAGCTAGTGCATCGCCATGAACCACGGAGTATAATCATACATACTAACCGACTCTGACCAGGACTGGTTGATCTTTCATATCAATCAAGCCAAATATGAGTCGAACATTTTATAGATGAACTTATTTTCAATATATTATTTTCAAAATAATGTGGAACATGCTTGTACTTTCAAATTAATACTTATTTCACATACACCCTCACTCTTTTCGATATATGGCAAAAGGGGAAGAAAAAGGCCAAAGTTAAGGGATAATTTTTTTTATGGCCAAGGCTTAGTTAACTTGTTCGTGTTAACAAAACAGAATGGTTTACTTAACTTTAAGTTAACTTGTTAACAAAACGGAAGTAAAGGCCAAGGTTAAGAAATCAGTTTTTTGATTGCTTAACTTAAAACTTATTTTAAACACTATGACCAATATTAAGTAATTGCGGTTACTTAATTCTTTTGTTTAGTAGCAAACATCAAGGGGGAGAGTTAAAACTCTTTCTCAAGTACTCACCCTCGGTCAAGGGGGAGGATTCCTCAAGGGGGAGCACTTGAATTTTTTTTTTTTATATACTCCTGCTCATTCATGCTTATCTCTTGCTCATTTTGCTTAATGCACTTAATTTATTTTTCTTAACTTTGTATGTGGGTTTGCAATAAATCAAAAAGGGGGAGAATGTTGGTGCAGTAGGCACCTAAGTCGAACCTGAGTTTTGATTATAGCAAACGATACAAAGTTAAGCTCATGTCGTTATCTCACGAGCTAAATCGAGTGTACAGAAAATTGCTATAGCTGGAGCTGAAGGCTAGCGACACCCGGAGGAAGCTACGGTGGTCGGGCGACACTCGTGTGACTTCGGAGGAAGTCGAAGGAATCAAGTGGAAGGCCTGAAGCAAAAGCGACATAGTAAGTATCGAGATAAGCTCGAGTGAGTAAAGTGAAGTGAGGTTGTGTCCTTTGTACGGGGACGTCCTTAGGCGACGATCCGACCCAAGACTTCCCATGGAAGGTCTATGTTGAGATCGAACGACAAGTGGCCGTCGAATTCACTTATATTTTAAGCTTACTCTTTATTGTAGTCAAAAATCTTAGCCATCAGTTCAACCGGCAAGTTCAACGGGCAATTCAAGCCACCAGTTCAGCGGTGGTCAAAAAACAGCCTCGAGGAGTCAAGCTTTATCACCATTTTTCAAGGAGTTTTTGTGCCCAATTCCTATTGGTTGAAGACCCATTCGATGAGGGGCTTAAAGGCAATAAAAGGAGGGCTTCTCCTAGGGTTTATCATCATCTCTAAGTGCTCACAAACCTCCACAACTCTGCGATTTTCCGATGACTCTACGACGAAGTGCTGTCAACAACCCTAGTTTACTTTCTACTCTTTTAGTTGTTGTTATTCTTATTTTGTCGTCTCTTTAAATATTGCAATTCCTTTTATTAATCGAGGTTTTCTATCGTTGCACTTTACATTAATAGAAGAGAGGGTTTGTCTCTCTATCTTTTCTTTCGAAGTTTTTTTTGTAATCGTCAAACTCCTACCTCCAACGAGGAGGAGTTTTTTTAGTGAATTGTCCTCTGTGCGTGATCAAGGATCACTAGGGTCTTGGAGTAGTAGCCGAAGGCTACGAACCAAGTAAAAAAACATTTGTCTCATTTATTTATAGTTTATCTTTCTGCTATAATTAACTGTCTACTCGAGTTTTAACGAACGAATAAAAAAAAAAAGGTTTATCGCTATTCACCCCCCCCCCTCTAGCGATCCGCTTTGATCCAACATGCTCCTCCTCAGATCGAGAATAAATCAATATATCATAGATGAACACTATCACAAACTGATCTACATACCTCAGGAATACTTGTTCATTAAGTCTATAAATGCAGTTGGGGCATTCGTGAGACCGAAAGACATCACTAGAAACTCGTAATGCCTATAATGGGTGCAAAAAGCTGTTTTTTTAACATCCTCATTTCTTATCCGAAGCTGATGATATCCTGAGTGCATATCAATTTTAGAATACACACATGTATCCTTAAGCAGATCAAACAAATCTTCTATCCTCGGAAGCAGATATTTGTTCTTAACGGTGGCTGCATTTAGTTGCCGATAGTCAATACTTAACTGCAACAATCCATCCTTCTTTTTGACAAAGATATAGAAGATTTGTGACCACTAGAGGGGGGTGAATAGCTCATTTTCATTGCATGATGGAATTCGTTCTCGTTCATCTACAAATCTCATTAGCACAGTGGAAATAGAAATAATAGCAATAACGAAATCGAAGACAAATACAAATACACCAATACACGACTATGTAACGTGGTTCGGAACTGAACGGTTCCTACTCCACTGATCGATCTCTAAAGAGCTCTAGCGATGCACACACAACCACTTATTACAAATAACTCATTCTCAGAACAATCCAGAGGTGGAAAACCCCTTACAATGATTACACTAAGTAATACTAAAGATACAAGCTAATACAAGTATGAAAAACAATGTAAGAAACACTTTACAAGAGCACTTTGGTTGCTTGATCTTTGACTGCCTTGGACTAGCCTTGAAGACCTTGATTTGCAATAGCAAATCGCTCCAATTCACTAAAAAAAATTACTACCAAAAACCCTCTTCCGAGCTACTTTTATAACCTACTTGGATTTTTGCCTATCACGATCGGTAGTGGACCATCACGTGATGACACACGTGAGACAACGGTGTGATACACGCTGGAAAAATCCAATTGATAGGACATCAGTCAACTGATCATGTACATCAGTTAACTCATTGAGTCATCACTCGACTGCTAACCCCAACAATCAAGTTCGACTCCATTCTATGCCCAAAATATCGAGCACCAGTCGACTAATCACAAGATCGCCGATCGCTCACTAATTAGTCATCGCCCACCTCTGGTAGTCGACTGCTAGGGCACTCTGCGCAGTCAAACCCTAGTTGACTCACACCAGTCGACTGTCACATGATACCAGTTGATTGATAGACCTCAAACATGAGGTTTTAACCCAAGTATGGTGCCCTTATACTTGCTAGACCACTCGTAGCCTAGACCTAAGCCTTCTAGCCACCTCCGTTAGTCTTGCACCTATCGGATCCCTCCAAGTCATCCATGACTTGTTCATCCATACGCTAGCTATCAGGTGCTTCCATCGGCAATGTCATGCTAATGGTGTCTACACCGCCAAGGCACATTGGACTTACGTTGCCAAGACTCAACTTGGACTTTACGCCGCCAACCATTGGACTTATGCTGCTAAGATTTCCGCTTGGACTTTACGCCGCCAATATCAAACCCCTTGGACTTCTCAAATGCCAAGACTCAAGCTTGGACTTTCCCTTGCCAACCCATGTTAGACTTTCCATGCCAAAATCCATGCTTGGACTTTACCTTGCCAAGACCCATGCTTGGACTTTACATGCCAAGTACTCAAGACTTGGACTTTGCATGACATGGTCAACTCCAGTCAACCATCAAAATCCCCCTCGAGTCAAACTCAAGTCCCGTCAATCATGACCCAGGTCGATTATGCCAATAATCTCCCAAAACATTATCAGACATCAATGTCAAACATCGATGTTAAACTTCCATGTCAAACATCAAAACATCACTCGAGTCAAACTCGAGTCCGGTGAATCGTAACCTGGGCCAATTGCACCAACAATCTCCCCCTTTTTGATGTTTGACAAAAGACACATACCTTTGAGTTAGAACACTAACTCAAGTTCCCTTACCAATTATCCCAAATTGGTAATTTCACTTTCTCCTTCTTTTTGACATACATCAAAAAGGTTCTCTCCAAGGAGGTAAATGTCTCATGTCCCAATGAGATCTTACAATCTCTCCCTTGGTCCAAAAATACCGAGGATGCCTACCACCTTCCTAGTGATAAGTCTCATATCACTCAAGAGAGGCAATTCCATTTTCCTCCTCATGAGGAAAAATACCATCCATCATCCCATGATGGATACCTCCCCCTAAAGACTTGCTCCGCCTTGACCATTGCACCAACAATGTCCTTGGGAAGTCCCTAAGTCAATAGGAACTCTAAAACATCAAAAATAAGGTTCAAAGTTCAAACATGAACACTCCACACCTTAAATTTGATTCATCATCCTAACACCTCTCCTAATCCATATCCAATGGATTTTCACCCTTTGTAATTCTTCCCAAAGCATATCCTAGGGTAAGGAGTGGTTATAAAATTTTATCGTAGCTGAACACGAGCTAAACAATCTTATTTTTCCTAAAATCAACCAATAAGTCGAGTCCTTCAGAAATTAGTCAACTGAAGTGCACATCAGTCGACTGGCACAAAGTAGCAATGATCGATAATTGCGCCAAAGGCGATTCGCCAGGCGATCGCTAAAGCGATTTGGCCGAGCAAATCGCCTGTTTTGCATGTATCGCTGCGAGCGATTTTCCCGAGCGATTGCGCTAGGCGGCTTCACCCCTTCAATCAACTACCATCATGGCAGTCAACTAATAACTGAAAACTTAGTTTTTCAGTTATCATATATGAACTTTGAAAATTGATAAGTAATTATACGTAATTTTAAAAATTGTGAAATTTCATACATATAATACTTATGAACAATAAAATGGGTGAAAAATATTGGAAAAATAATTTACCTATAAAATAGTAAAATTGACACAATGTTCAAAACCATTGAAATTTTCAATGTTTTGGCCCTACTTTGTATCAACTTCATCAATGGTGATTGCTATCAAAAGATAGACTTCACCAAGATTTTCTAAAATGATTTTAAAATGTTTTTGAAAACCTATTTTGAACCATGGACTCTTGGCTAGATGTACATGACTTGTACATTAGCTTTCCTCATGATTCATATTGATGATTAAGATAAGTTTAAGTTCATCTAGATACACTATCTATGCACCTTGAACTTAACTTATTTTCCTAACATCTCACATGTATCTAAGATGTATTAAGCACACATAAGTCAAAGTAATTGTGAGATGTGGGATTAGGGTTATTATAGTCTCATGCATTTTCTAGGCAACTCTATTTGACTCCCTTATAGATGGGACTTCAAATCATGCCATAATCCTTAACTCAATTTTAATTAATGCATGAATGATCATGGCATAAATGATAGCAATAATTAAGCATGACTAATGATCATGATGTCATGATATATGAATAAGCTCTAAAAATGAACATGACATATAAAATAATCCTAAATAATATCATGACATGTCATATGATAAGATAAAATGTGATGTCATGACATGGCAAATTTGAATATATAAACACATTAACACACATATAATCAGACACAAGCACATGATTTTTGATAAACACAATATTTCATTCAAATATAACTTTAGTTATTCCAAGCAAAATAGATGTCTGAAACTCTCAACCTCACTACGAAACATAAAACAAAATCCCTAAATATCCTCTAGCTATAATCTCCTGCAGATGGTGGAGGCGGTGGAGGCCGCCGCTCGGGCCCACGTCCTCATCATCTCGCATATATCAATCGCTGCTCCATTTGGCTCTGCCTCCTCCATCCTGGCGCCTCTCCATCGGCAATCACCCATGGAGGACTACCTGATATGATCTCCATCACCGTGAGTCAACAGATCGGTAGTCCTCAACTGACTTCACAGGAACACGATCCGAGAGACTGGCCGGTGCATCTGGCCGCACAGGTCAACCTCCGCAGATCGGGCCCCTCATACTATCCTGCAGATCTCCATCTAGAGGTGGCTCCCATGCGCCATGGGTTAAGGTTGAGGTACCAACTCCATCTCTCTAGCTCCAGTCCGTAGCCTAGCCAATGTGAAGTTATGCACTGAGATGCAGTCGTATACTTCGAATAGCGCCCTCAACGATCCCCTCGATATGTTAATATCGATGGACTCTAACCATGCAGTGATAATATGTCCAAAAGGCATATGAACTTTCCCTTGTACAGGGGATATGAAATGGACAATGCAATGAAACATGTTCAATGCATTGTTCACGTCTAACCTATGGTGCATGGCATACATGAGAAATAGATGGGGAGGTCGAATCTTGGCTTGACCCCGAGTCACAATCGAAAGGAAGCATCCAACAATGACTTTGTAAAGAACATTGTTGTGTGCAGATAATTCACTAATAGGGAAATGGTTTTGAGCTGGTGGGTGAGGATGGCAGAAGAAGTGCTCATGCATGGAATCTAATGAAATTTGGTCAAAAGGAGCAGGAAGAGGTGCATCAAAAGTAGGATAAAAGATGAAGGTATCATCCGATGCCCTACACTCCAAGAACTCCTGCAAGATCACAGGAGTTAACTCCAAGTCGCGTTTTGCAACGCGAGTGGTGTAGGTAGGGGTATCGTCTACCTTCCTCAAGTTTTGGTAAAATTCCTTTAGGAGATCATCATTCATAGCATGATTGCATAGGGCGATCTTCATCAGTTGATAATGAAGTAAGATCTAAATGACATCGCCATAGTAGTATCTAAAAAATCGATCATCGATGTACCTAACGGCCATCGGTTGGTACAAACGTGATCCACCCTCACTTGGGTCATTCCTACGTTGTCTTCTACATGATTATATGATGAATGCAATGCAATACAATGTAATGACACAAATACCATGATTAGATAAAAATGTGGTGTAAAAAAAATAGGGTTTAAAGGGTATAGAGATATACTTTGGTGTCATTGCTAGACTTATGGTTGTGAGGGCCTAACTGGACAACCTATTTGCAGGAGAGAATGCCGAAAGATCGTCGGAAAGAGAATCTCGTCGGAACCCTAGCGCCAGAGGAAAAATAAAGGCTATGAGATGCCATTTTAGCTATAGAGAGATCAAAAACATGAATGGGAGAGATGGCTTCCAAACCTAGGGCTTTTGGTCACCGGCGTGGATGTGGAAAGGCTGGTCGGAGAGGTTTGGAGGCGATCAGAGAGGAGAAGTCGCGTGAAGAAGGCGTGAAGATGCTGAACCCTAGCGGTTTGGCATTATAAAATCGCGACGTCAGTCGACTGATGTGTGACATCAGTCGACTGATAGCGGGTTAGTGAACGATTCACCGAATCGATGATCGGCTTGCTCGACTCGGCACTCGACTGCCAAACGTTCTGTGCCAAGCTACAGTCTCATCAGTCGACTGATATTGGTTGTCAGTCGACTGATGTGGCCTGCACTCATTCGGATGAGCTACTCATTGTTGGCTCTTCCGCGATGAGCAGTACCAAATCGGTGATGTAGATGTCTAGTCGACTGATGTACAAATTAGTCGAGTCCTAGAAGCAGCACTCGACTGCTGGGCTCGCGATGTCATGCTACAGTGTTAACAGTCGACTGATATCTGATTTTCAGTTCTGAAATTAAGTGAATTTCGATTTCTTCACTCAATTTGTTTCATTTTATCATGTTTATTCATGTATATCGAATATATTAGTGTTATGCCTATGTTCATGTATTTGTTAATGTATTTTGGTATTTTATTTCATTTTCACAAGCATTAACATCCAATAGTTTCAAATCCTAGCATCTCACCCTTTCTAAGTGTTGAAATACACAATCAAAGTGAATGATCTATTTTGTGAGATGCAATACACCATAAACATTCCTTCCATGCAAACATATGATAAAGCACATGAAGCATGGTAAATATGAGACATCAAGATGTGTAGTGCTTGAGTATCAATCTTAAATATAATTTTTAAGTCTTAAGACAATTTTCTTGATACACTAATTCTCAAAGTGTGCCAAAACCCCAAATTGCACACCAATACCTCTAATTCTACATGTGTCAAGTTTAATCAATTTTTCACAATTCTCAAGGCTTATTGGGACATCTTAAAATCCTTTAGGATTAAAATTAAAACTTATTTCCAAGGTATCACATAACCTTGAAAATCACCTAAGGTGCGACCTTTACCATGGTTAGGTTAACTACCCATCCATTTAAAGTTGGCACACCTAAACCCATCTAGCGTGAATCGATCACGGTCTTACGAACCCAAAACCTATTTGAGCTCCTAGGGTTAATTAGGTATTCCTTAGGGATAACATCCCTAGATACCTTTCTAATGACCCTTCTAGGCTTGTTAGCCTTGGTCATTTTAGTCTTGACTAGGTTAACCTTAGGGATTGCCACCCTAGTAACCTTCTTAGTGGTCTTCTTAGGTTTCATGGAAACCTTGGCCACTAAGCACCTACCTTGGTCAACTTTAGGGATGAATTCCCTATTGACCTTGGCTTTCCTAGACCTAATTTGAGTTCCATAATCAAATGGAACATTGTGATAGGTCTTTTTGGGCTTAGGCTTACCCTTGGATGGTTCTTGTTTCCTAGATCTTTGACTTTTAGACCCTAGGATTTGATCATTTGACCCTTTAATTGAATTTTGCATCTTTGCAAGGTTCTTTTCAAGTTTCTCAAGCCTTGACCTCAAGGCTTGATTTTCCTTTTCTAATTGCTCAATTTTTTATTTTTCATTATCTCTTGAGATATTCTTATTTCTAGGCATATGTCTAGTCCATTTAGGATTGATGCCTAGGTGATCTTCTATTTTCCTAATAGATTCCTTAGGTAATGTTTTTCTAGGGACATTATTCCTAAATTTCTCCTTATTTTTAACCTTGTAGGTCTTAGCCCCTAAGCAATAAAATTTATTATTCTTAGCATGATTTTTATAAAACATAGAGAAATTACTTCTAGCATGATTGTTCTTATTACTTAAAGAATGAACATTGTTTAAATGTACCTTAAGGTTTGCCTTAAAGGCTCCCCATACATTTGATGCTCCTTCTTGACCTCTCTTCTACCCCTTAGGGTATTGACTTCGGTAGTGCCTTCTTTGGTGACACTTGAAGCATACCACATGCTCCTTTTTCTTAGGAATGGTGACTACATCCTTGGTCTTTTCTTGAGATTTCGTGCCGTTGACTTTTCTTGACTTTCTAGGGCACTTGCTCTTATAGTGCCCATGTTCCTACACTCAAAACACATAATGTGATTTTTATTTGAAATTGAAGTTTGAGTTACCTAGGTGATGGTGGTGGCGAAGTGAGAGCTTCTTCATCTTGACCGGATGTTGAAGATTCTTCTTCTTGCCCGGTGTGAGAATTCTCTCCTTCCTCAATCCTAGAGGTGGAGGCTTCTTCCACTTCTTCTTCTTCCACCGATCTGAAGTTGACTCCATCTCAACTTTTTGAATCCTCACTTGCTTGTGAGGATGATGATGGTTCTTCCTCGGCTTCCTCCTCTTCGCCGATGAATATTCTTCTTCTTCTACTTGTGCCAAGTGAGGCTTCTCATGGAACTTGGCCAATTTGTCCTATAGCTCCTTGGCATCTTGAAATTCACCTAAGCTAGAAAATGTCATTAGGCATCAAATCTTCTAAAAGCTTTGTTACCTTGACTTCGGTCTTGAATTTTAGGCGCTTTCCTTGGGTCCACCTTTAACTTGAGGACTTTTCCCTTCTTATCCCTAGGAGGTTCAAAGCCTTCCATGAGGATGAACCAATTCTCTATGTCCATCATCAAGAATGTCTCCATTCTTGCCTCCACTCGGAAAATTTTCTTGGTCATATGGTGGTGGAGTGTTGATGTCTCATCCAAGCTTGTCTTGAATTCCATCTTCTTCCTCTAGCGCTTTTGCTCCCTGGTTAGTCCGTAGAAGAGCCCCAGGCTATGATACCAATTGTAGAAGATTTGTGACCGCTAGAGGGGGGTGAATAGCTCATTTTTGTTGTGTGATGGAATTCATTACCGTTCGTTTACAAATCTCGTTAGCACAGCGGAAATAGAAATAATAGCAATAATGAAAGCGAAGACAAACAAAAATACACTAATACACGAGTATGTAACATGGTTCCGAACTGAACATTTCCTACTCCACGGATCGAGCTCTAAAAAGGTCTAATGATGCACATGCAACCACTAATCACAAATAACTCCTTCTCGGAATAATCCGGAGGTGGAGAAACCCCTTACAATGATTACACTAAGTAATACTAAAAATACAAGCTAATACAAGTATGAAAAATAATGCAAGTAAAGAAAAACACTTTAAAAGATAACTTTGGTGGCTTGATCTTTGATTGCCTTGGACTAGCCTTGAAGACCCTGATTTGCAATAGCAAATTGCTCCAATTCACCCAAGAAAATTACTGCCAAAAAGCCTCTTCCAACCTGCTTTTATAACCTACAATCGGGCTAGATTTTTGCCTATCAGTCGATTGGTCGGGACCATCAGTCGACTGATGACACTGTTTCTGTGAGACAACAGTGTGATCTATGCTGGAAAAATCCAACGGATAGGACATCTAACGACTGATCATGTCCATTAGTCAACTGATCGAGTCATCACTCGACTGCTAACCCCATCAGTTGAGTCCGACTCCATTCTATGCCCAAAATATTGAGCACCAGTCGACTGATCACAAGATCAATCGACTTCTCGCCCAATCAGTCGACTGCCCACCTATGGCAGTCGACTGCTAGGGCACTCCCCGCAGTCAAACCTTAGTTGACTCACACCAGTTGACTGCCACATGATACCAGTTGATTGATACACTTCAAACATGAGGTTTTAACCCAAGTATGGTGCCCCTATACTTTCTAGATCAACCGTAGCCTAGACCTAAGCCTTCTAGCCATCTCCGTCAGCCTTGCACCTATCGGATCCCTCCAAGTCATCCATGACTTGTTCATCGATACGCTAGCCTTTAGGTGCTTCCATTAGCTATGTCATTCTAACGGTGTCTACACCGCCAAAGCACATTGGACTTACGCTGCCAAGACTCTGCTTGGACTTTACGTCGCCAACCATTGGACATATGCTGCCAAGACTCCCATTTGGACTTTACGTTGCCAATATCAAACCCCTTGGACTTCTCAAATGCGAAGACTCAAGCTTGGACTTTCCCTTGCCAACCCATGTTGGATTTTCCATGCCAAGACCAATGCTTGGACTTTACCTTGCCAAGACCCATGCTTGGACTTTACATGCCAAGTACTCAAGACTTGGACTTTACATGACATGGTCAACTCCAAATAACCATCAAAATCCTCCTCGAGTCAAACTCGAGTCTGGTCAATTATCACCCGGGTCGATTGTGTCAATAATCTCCCCAAAACATTATCTGAGATCAATGTCAAACATCGATGTCAAACTTCCATGTCAAACATCAAAACATAACTCGAGTCAAACTCGAGTCCAGTCAATCATGACCTTGGTCGATTGCACCAACAAAAGTATACCGGAGCTCCCCATGGTGAAACACTAGGGCGGATGAATCCATTATCCAAAAACTCCTGCAGTTGAACTTTAAGATTATTCAGTTCTTTTGGCACCATCCGATAAGGAGGTTTTGATATAGGTGTGGTTCCTGGAATCACCTCTATCGCAAATTCAACTTGCCTAGGAGGTGGCAAGCCTGGAAGTTCATCTGGAAATACATCTAGATACTCTATGACTACTCGCACATCAGAGAGGGGTGGTAGTCCTTCGTTCACAACTTTGACTAGAGATAATAAATAACCCTGACAACCCTAGGCCAATAACTTCTTAGCCTGTAAAGCTGATATAATGGATAATCCATCTTCTTTAGTACCAACAAATTCTCAAGCTGGTTGATCCGGTGGTCGAAATGTCACCACCCTTGCTCTACAATCCACTATACCATAATAAGCAGCTAACCAGTCCACACTGAGAATAATATCGAACTCTATCATTTCCAACACTTGGAGGTCCACTATAAGGATATCCCCATCAAAATATAATGGACAACCTTTGATTTCATGGTGGCTAGTCAGCACCTCTCCTGATGGCAAGGATACTGCAAACCCACAAGAACGAACCATTGGGATTCTTCCAACTCTTCCCAGAAATATTCTAGATACGAATGAATGAGAACTATCGGTATCAATCAAAGTATCAGCGTATATAGAATAAATTGAAACCATACCCTGTATGACTGATCCCTCAGCCTGCTGCCCCTCCTCTATGGTGATGGCAAAAACTCGTCATCTCGAGCATTTGTCATCGCATCCTTGACGAAGTAATAGTGTGCCTCCACTTCGACTAGATCTGGCTCGATGGTACTAGAGACTGAGTCGCTAGTGCAGGCATAAGATATCCCTGAGAGTTGGCTAGTAAGAACTGCTGTGGTGTAGATACTCCTAAATAGTAGATCACCGGAGATGTAGGATACTGGATAGCTGTCGGCATCACTGTAGGGGCACCCCCTAACATCTGGTATATCTATGCTGGTGGAGGTACTGGCTGCCTCTGACCATATGTCTGAGTCTGCAATGTTGTCCTTTGCTGCCGCTGCTGTGTATACTTCTTCCCCTTGTTGGAGCTATCAAGAAACTCCAACTTTGCTCTCAAGGTACAATCATGGCTAGTATGACCAGGTTGTTTCCAATAATAGCAAACAGGCTGCTCCAAAGGACACTCTGCTACTCTGTGGCTTTCAGATCCACATTTATAACATCCACTCCTATTTCGACCCTTTAGACTATTCTGAGACCCTCCAAAATACTCTGATGTTGGACATTTCTCCTTCTGTGATTTAGCTGACCACTCTGCAGCACCTCGCATAGTTCCTTTTTTCTCCCCTTTCTTCTGATTTTCCTGAGCTGAACCCTAGTTCTGCTGCTTGCCCTGAGTCATCTGCTTCTCTATATCCTTTTCCTTGAAATTTGCTGGGAAATCATCTCGATGAAAATGGCGTGGTCCAATGCCTCCCTATACAAGATAATGATAGATCCTAACATCCTGCTCCAAATATAAGCAGAAAGACCCTGTGTGAATTGGTACATTCGATTTGCATCTTGTGCTATCAGATGAGGGCAGAACTCTGAAAGTTTGGTAAACTCTCCATTGTATTCCATGATGGAATGATAACCTTGCTTCAGATTTAGAAATTCATGACGACTTGCTGTAGAAAACACTGAAGGAAAGTACTATCTCCAGAAAGCGTCTCAAAAGAATGCCCAAGTAATCCCACGCTCCCCGAGTAGAGTGTTCTGCATTTTCCACCAAGTAATAGCCTCATCTCTGAGATGGTACGCAGCAAGGCCCACCTTCTCCTCATCTGTACAATTCATGTACTCGAAAGTGTCTTCCATATTTTCCAGCCAAGACCGGGCAATCCATAGGTCGGACTCCCCTTGGAACAAGGTGAACTTATTTTTGGCCGATCGTGCTAACACGAGTATCCGTGCCTTATCATTGTGCCAACTGGACTCTTCTGGCTCTGGCATAGTCAATGCTATATTTGGATTATGAGGCTCCAAACCACTAGTAGGGAAAAGTTGAGGTTGCTCCCGAATAACGAGCTCAGTAGTAGTAGCCTCCTGTCCCTCAACTCTGACAGATTGCCTTGATGGACGATCTCTACTACGAGTCTGCACAAGTGCCATAACTTTGACTGTATACACCTGTTGAACAAGTTAAGATAAGTAACTATCTGAAATATGAGTTATCAGAAATTCTTACTTCATGATGGCTAGAGCTTATACCGCTGTCAATCCCATCTCACAAAAACTAAATCCGAAAATATACCGACTCCCGAGAATCCAAGACTCAAAAACAAAATCATTGTATGGCATCGTAGAACCTTCAGCTTTGATACCAACAAAGTTGTCACGCCCCGAGAGTATGTCGTGCCGAAAAGCAAACGGACGACATCTTCCCTATACATGGCAACATCTCAGGTTAATACAAGGCCCATAGGCCTACAACTACAACATAATAAGCAAATATAAATATAACAAACACAGCGGAAACATAAACCACATACCCACTAGACACATATACCGACATACAATCCAAAACCACACAGGTCTACACCACCTGACAAGTCCACAGTAAATAACCATACTTAAAACATCGGATACGGAAATAAAGTTCACGACATATAGTAGTAAACACTTTGGCATTACCTTCAAGAACATCGGTACCCCAAAAGCAAAGTACAACCCCCTTTGCAAGACTTTGTCACGATCTTCCTTCTTCTCGAATTTGTAGACCACCCACCCACTTTGATGCATGTAGAACTTGTAGGGAACCTTTCATCGTGCTGCTATTATCCGAACTCCATCCCTTCCAGGGTGCTCTCCCATTAAACATCCAACAAGGCAAAACCCTACTGCGTCTTCAACATTATCTATGTCATCATAGTCAAAGGCTAACCTTCCACCCTTTGCTTCATATTGATCAAGATTCATTGCCGATCGCATCTTCCGATTATCTTTGAAAAGGTTCACCCAAGGCCTCCCTTATTGTGCCCGACCAATACATTCATTGCGAGCCTCCCTTTCACCACTATCTTCCCCACTTTTGCTACCCTCCACTGGATGTTTCCTTGTCTCCGACCCTATCTCCTCACTCTCCGTCGTCGCTGCTCCCCCACCAACCACCTGAGCTCGAGAAGAATGTGCTGAAGTCCCCCTTGTCACCTGCACAGAGTCTACCTCACCAGCCTCTCCAATTCCATCCGCAACACCCCCCCACACACCAAGTTGCTCGTCCAAGTCAGCCTCCACTCGCTTATCCACCTATCCAGCCGTGTTTGCCACCTTTGCAATTGAAACTTCCATGTCATCTTCACTTGCCACCTCACTAACAACATCTTTCTTCTCCTTTGTTGCCACCTATTTTCCACCTTGTGCAGATTGCTCTTTTGCCTTGCCATTGGTTGCCAAATGTTCACCATCTTGTACAGATTGCTCGCCTCCCTCAATCTCAACCCTTCGTTTCTTATTTTTAGCCATTTAGGATGCACACCACGTATGGAATCGTATCTTCAAACTAGGAAGCACAACCACCACTTGAGGAAAGTAATAAACCAGCACTTATTGTAATAACTCCTATATCCAACTTTCCTTATCCAATACTTTTTGAATTTAGCTGCCCGCCCAAACCTCCTTACGCCAAGCTTGGCCGGGGAAGATGACCAAGGTCGTCAGCCAGGCCACACGTTCACTGAAAAACTCCCTCACCACACACAACCTTCAAACTGAACGAACAAGAAAATGACCGCCAACGAAAAACCCCTCACCTCCCTCAAGCACAGTTCCTCTACTCCGGCCATGGCACCAACCCAACCCTCCAAAGCTTCCCCCTTCCTCCTAGGTGGAGGAAGAAAGCCCCCGACTGACAAAGATCCTACCCATAGCCTCCTCCACCCTCAGTAGACACCAAGGATTCTAGAGAGAAGTTAGTGCTTCTCTCTCTAGACCTCATGCCTCTCTTACGACTGACAACTCAGAAGATTTGAGTTTTGAGCTCGAGTTGTCATAATTTCAACAACGCTTCGTCGTTGTAGGATCGTTGGAGAGTTGCAGCGTTACGAAAGCACTTTGGAAGCTTTTGAATAGATGAAAATGGTGAAAAACACTCCTTTTATAGCCTTTGAGAACCCTAAACATTGAGCTCAAGTTTTATCACCAAAGGCCACCTCACCCTAAGATAAGGGGATGAAGTTTGACTCTCCTTGAAGCTGGAAATTCAAATGGAAGTCGATTGTTCTCCCTCATTAGTCGACTAATGAAATATCAGTCGACTGCTAACATCCATCAGTCGACTGTTGGCTTGGGTTCTCGACTGCATCAAGAGTTAGCTCGAAAATGATACTCAAATAAGTGTTTTCGATGACCACTACCCGTCTGATCTCGACATAGACCTTTCATGGGAAGTCATGGTTGGATCGTCGCCTAAGGACATCCCCGTACGGAGGACTCGACCTTACATCACTCACTCACACGATTTTACCTCAAGCTTACCTTTATAGCTTCGCTTTCGGTCTCCACCTGATTTCTTCGGCTCCCTCCGAAGTCCTCCCGGTGTCGCCCGACCACCACGGTTTCTTAGCACGAGAACCTCCGGGTGTCGTTGACCTTTAGCTTAACTTAGCATTACTACACACTTGATTCAACTTGTGAGATAACAAAATGAACTTATCTTTGTGTCTTTACTATAATTAAAACTTAGGTTCGATTTGGGTGCCTACTGCACCAACAATTCTTGAGGCTTAAGTGAAGTCGGGTGATAGCACTATAACCTGATTTGGGAATTGGATAGAGAAATAATGACTATTGAGGTAAGGTAGGTGGAGAAGTATGAAGTGTGTGATATATGACTTGGTTCGGCTAGACCTGACTAGGGAAGAGAAACCGAGTTGATAAGGTGGCAATGTAGGGTAGGACAGGGAGGCCTGATGGACAGAAAGAAACTGGATAAGAAACCTAGGAAGATAGTCCAGGAGCGACCCAGGAAGTGAGTTGGGAAGTGGATGAGAGAGTTATGGAGAGTATAAGTGAATGGGCCTTATAGATGGAATGGGGGCCAAGTATCAACTCAGCTGGACGAGTTGAGTCATATACATCCTAGTTTAAATGAACCAGAAGGGTGCAGAGGAGTGCGCCGGGTGAGCAAGACTAGGGTTGTTCAGGAGGTAGGGCCGAATTTATGTAAGAGTCTGAAGAGGTGATTAGGGAAAATGAAGACCTTTGGAGGAGAAAAAGGGGATAATGGAAAGGGGGGATATTCCTTGATGCACTTGCTTATATGAGTTTGTTACACGGTGTAACAAACTAGGACCCCACATAAGACTCCCACAAGTCTTCCATTTATTATCCTTAGGCAAAAAGGGTCCTCCACGTACACGGTGATCCTGGTGGGTTGTTACATTACAACTGGCTCCTGGGAGGGAAGAGGTATAAAAGAGGGGAATGAAGAAAGAAGAAGGGGATCTTTTTTTCATTCACTAACCATCTACACATTTTCGAGATATGAAGACTGAAGGAAGGAAGACAAGCTAGAGGGAGGGAGAAGAGACCAAAGAAGGGAAAGTAAGAGGAGGGCTATTTCAGAGGGATCCATCTCTTTACTTTGTACACCTTGTAACTTGTAAGAGGTTTTATCCACCTCCAGAATCACTTCTGAGTATATAGTTGAGGTATTTAGCACTGTAGCTCGCTCTAGAGCTCATCCCGTGGAGTAGGAATTGGAATTCCAAACCATGTTAAATATTGTGTTACCATTCACTGTTGTTTACTTTCATCGTCAACATCAATCTTTACTGTTGCGGTTGGAGAGGTCCCTAAGTCTCCTTGACATCATCATCTCCTAAAAAAGGGAGGTAAAAATTCGTGCCTGCATCAGTTGGTGCCATCTATGGGAACACATTTCTTTTGAGCAAGACGTCGAGATGCCTTTACCAGAGATCCCTCTTACAACAACCCTTTCCACAGAGTAGAGCCCTATCACTCTATTACCATCACAGCTAAAGCCTATGGTAAATGTAGCAGTCTCTAAGGCTCTGGTCAGAGAAAGGAAAAATATTGGATATCTACATCTACATTCCGGTGAACCTTCTCAAAGGGAGTTACAATTTGAAGGGCCTTCCCACATCCCTCATTCGGGTAATCTGGACACTGCAATATTGCCAAGCAAGATGTCGACAGGATGAACATATCAGTATCTTGACCTAGCGACATTGGCGAGGCGCGAAGACCAAGTAGAAAGCCAATCTGCCAGGGCACCAGAGTCATGTCCCTTCACTGACAACATCATGTTGGAGCAACCACCCCCGCACTTTCGAGCTCCTCAGGTGGGGATGTACAATAGAACCTCAGACCCCAAGGAGGACTTATCTCAATTCGAGGGGGATGGCTCCCTTCATTGTTATTCAGATGCCCTCAAATGCAGATCTTTCGGCATCACCCTGATGGCTTCTGCTCAAAGATGGTTTGGGTCTCTACCCCTAGCTCTATTACGTGTTATGTCGATTTCAAAGGAGTCTTTCTTCAATAGTTTGTTAGTTGTAAAATTTATAAGCATGACGCTTCCATCTTGCTGCATTTAAAACAAGAGTCCTCAAAATCTTTGAGGAGTTATATTCATCACCCCACTGCCACTGCTAGGAAAATCCCCTCAATGATGCCTGATATTTTGAGAATTGTTATCCCACATTGGTTGAAGGAAGTGTTAGTACCTATAAGATTCATATATCTCCACAATGGCATGATATTGTCCACTTTGGGCCTAAGCCCTCATGGTTTTATTTTTGGGCTCTACCCAAAAGTCCTCATGCCAATGGAGATATCTTTTTATCTTATAAGCACATGATCTTTTCCATGTCTTATCAATATGGGACTTTGATTGTATTCCTCATACTCCCAACAATCCTCCCCTCCCCCTCAAAAAATGACCACATTGAGCCCCCTCAAGCCTATCCTTCCTCGAAGGACATCCTCTGCTTGATGTCCAATCCTTAACCCACCAAAACTTCCAGCCAACTATCTAGTCCTACTGACCCAACTGGACTTCATGCTAGTTGTCCAGCCCTTCTGGTCTAACTGGTCTTTCTGTCAGTTGTTCGGTCCTCCCGACCCAATTGAACTTCCTGCCTGGTGTCTAGTTCTCTTGATTCAGACATGGGAGCTCAACTTCTTTCATTCAAGGTTCATGGCTTGAAATGGACCATGGATCTGATACTAATTATTAGTGCATATAAGATTCATATATCTCCACAATGACATGATATTGTCCACTTTGTCCCTAAACCCTCATGGTTTTATTTTTGGGCTCTACCCAAAAGGTCTCATTCCAATGGAGATATCTTTTTATCTTATAAGCACATGATCTTTTCCATATCTTACCAATATGGGACTTTGATTGTATTCCTCATACTCCCAATAGGAAGGACCCTTTCTCAGCTCCTTGTTAAGAAAACCAGCCGCTAGCTATGAATAGCTACTAGGTCGAGCTGAAGAATATATTGTAGGGATGTATACTTAAAAGTCTATTTTTTTGTATGAACATCTTTATTTTGAAATAAGAATCACATGATCATTGTTTGCATATTTTTATGGTTATGCAATATTGTTTAATACCTTACATTGTAGATAACATGGTGTGTGGTGTCACACGGGAGATCATGCTATCGGCTCCTTGTAAAGTATAAGTAAAGGCTCATAACCGAGATGGCTTTGGACAAACCATCGGAATGGTTGTAGTGTGATTTGGTATTGGTTTGTCTTGACCATAGAATCACACTAGTGCACTTTGTGTGTATTGAGCAGGACCGACACAGAGGTGATTCGATTTATTGCTGACTACATAATCGAATCGGACCTCAGATATTATTTAGTACATGCTCTTAATCCCGATATAATAACGGGCATATATACTTGGTACTCATCTCTTTGATTTACCAATGGGCGAGATTTATAGATTAAATCGATAGACTCGGTAAGTTGGGAGATGATATTATTTATATGGTGTGCCGTTGATTATAGGAGGAAACCGTGTCCTATATATTAGGATGATGATGTCCCCTTGAGGAGCTCATAAGGTTCATCATGAAAACCCTGCAGGTGGACTTGGTCCGGCATGATGAAAAGGTTGAGTGGTACTACTCATGGAGTTAGATGTCGATTAATTAATGGTTAGTAAATTAATTAATCGACGGACATTCGAGATCTTAAACACGGGGAGAAAATGTACAAATAATATATGGAGCCCATATTATCATATGGGGGTTGGTGAGGTAGATCAATGATGGACCTTTAGTGGATTGGACCATCATTAGTGGATCGGACTTTATGTGGGCTTGATCCATGGGTGGCCAAGACCCAACTCCTCCTCATGGTCCCTAATGTAGCCTATTAACACCTCATGATGCTTAGATCCAAAGGATAGAAACAAATCTCAAGATCCAAAGGTAGAGATTAAATCTCTAGATCCGACGGTTGAGATTAAAACTCTAGATCCGACGGTTGAGATTAAATCCCTAGAACCAATGGATGAGATTAATTCATGGCTTATCCCTAAACTCTATAAAAGGAGGGCATGGAGTTGGCGTGGAGTTTAATTGAAGAGAGCTAGGGTTTTTGGAGTGGGCGGCAAGGTTAGGAATTAGGGTTTGGAGCTTGGGCGGCACCTATTAAGGAAAGATTTTCCTTAGTTGTTCTTCTTCCCTGCAGGCGCCCATCTTCTTCCTTCCAGACCTTGGCCAGCGTCCAAAACAAGCCTTCTCCTTCTCCTTGGCCGGTGGAACAAAGGTTTAGGGTCTTCCCTTGGAGCTTTTGGCCGGCCACACCCAAAACTCCTTCTTTTTCCTTCTTTTGTTGGCCGGCGGCAAGGATACTCCTTGCTTCTTGTTGGCTGGTTTTAGGGAGGTAAATATCCTTGTTTCTATTCTTTCTCTTGCTTTGGAAGAGCAAGGAAGGAAGTGTTGCGATCTAGGAGCTTCGACTTTTGGTGGATCGTCGCCCACACGACGTCCAAAAGGAGGAGGGTCATACATTAGAAGACCAAGAGGTATAACTATTCTTCTATCTCTTTTATTCATTGCTTGTGTTTGTTTTTCAAAATATAAGCATGTTATATTTCTATAAATAGGCTAAATAATACTTGGATCCCGAGTATAAATACAAAAACCGGCGATCCGGACATCGTCTATTCCGCGGCTACTCGTAGAATAGAGAATGGTCGCTTGAACAACTAGTTTGTTCAAGTGACCTCTCTAAACGAATAGCACGACGATGACTTGGTTTCTTTGGGAATCCCTTTTGTCTAGGATTAAATTTTTTAATCCGGGGACATCGAAGGGATCACCATGGTCAAGCAACCGAGGTGAAGGGGAAGCAAAGTTTCCCCTCACGGATCAACCCCAACAATTGGTATCAGAGCCAAGGTTTCCGGTTTTGTGTGTTTAGGATTCGGTTAATTTTTATGCACTTTTTCATATATTAAATGTGTTGGATAATAGTAGGATATGCGTAGCTTAACTCTTTGGTTGCAGGCATAAGATTCCACTATTATGGCATGTGTGTGTATGTGATTGTATGTGTGTAAATGTTTATTTTGTTGAATCCTCGGGGTTGACGAGGCTAGTATTTAGTTTTTTGAAAATTAAATACGGCATTGTTTAGCCGCTCTTTATTTTATTTTACTTTCGATCTAGATTTCATGTACACTCCCTCGTGGAGTATAGGATCGATGGATGTAAATTAAAATAGGATTTAGTCTCGGCTCGGATCTCCGGATGGCTCGTACATGGCGTAGGA
The DNA here is from genome assembly GCA_025175895.1 of Wurfbainia villosa. Classification (NCBI taxonomy): domain Eukaryota; kingdom Viridiplantae; phylum Streptophyta; class Magnoliopsida; order Zingiberales; family Zingiberaceae; genus Wurfbainia; species Wurfbainia villosa. The sequence continues at coordinate 97,590,056 of CM045991.1, forward strand.
GGAGCGGACGAGATAGCGATGCGACGGGAGTCATATTGAAGACAAAAAGCCATAATAGTTGGAAAATAATTTATTTTTCATATTTATTGTTTTTTGTTTGATATGCATGTCGTAGGCTAGGAAAATTCCTCAATTTCAAATTACTAAGTGGGAGAGGGATATTTTAATTAATTCCCGCGGCCTCCATTACAATTTGACAAGTGATGCAAACAAACTTGCGCGTCGGCTCTGAGTGCCTTCCTCCCCATCGGATGGGTTTGTTTGCGGATCACAAGGTCGAATATGGTTATAGGAAATTATCAAAGAGCGTGTGTACTTGCCCATCGTAAGGCACATAACCCGAGATAATTACCTTGGTACCGAGTAATGGTGAACACTTAGATACAAATATAAGTATCCTCCCCATCGGAGTCACTTCTTTTATTTGTAGGGCCAAAGAGGAACCAACTATTAATTTTACTTGTCAAAAAGTTAGGTTGACAAGATAGTAAAATTAATGGCTAAAATCTCCTCTTACAAATGTAGAATTCGTATACGTCCACACTATCGTGGCATACGATATTCTCGGTGTTTTGAGGTGTTGGTTGATTTTAAAATTTTATTGTTTGAGGAATCAATAATTTTTTGAAATCTAATGTTTTGATTTATGTGATTCTTAGGTTTTCTTTCAAAATGACTTTCAACCCACTTGCTGTGATACTGAAAGAGAACAAACTTACTGGACCCAACTATGTAGATTGGAAGAGGAATCTAGATATTGTCTTGACTGCCGAGGAATACAAATATGTACTCCTCGAAGAGTGCCCTCCCAAGCCTACAGATAATTCTGGGGAAAAGGAGAGAGAGAGCTATAGGAAGTGGAACAAGGCCGATGAGATGGCACGGTGTTACATTTTGGCATCTATGTCAAATGTACTCCAACATCAGCATCAAGCCATGCCCACTGCCTATGAAATGATGCTCAATCTCAAGGAGCTTTTCGGACACCAGAATCAGACTGCGAGGCAAGAGGCCATGAGAAACTTGATGACGACCACCATGATCGAGGGAACACCCGTGAGGGATCATGTTCTCAAGATGATGGCTCATTTGAATGACCTGGAGGTCCTAGGAGCTGAGATCGATGGGGAAACCCAGGTCGATATCATACTCCGATCTGCTAGGAGTTTTGAGTTTAGCCTCAACTACAACATGAACAAAGGTTGTATTCAGGCGGAACTTCCACGTAACTCCGGGCAGAGGGACTATTTCCGTAGTGCTCGGTATCTTTGTGATGACCCAGAAGGTTTCTGCTTCTAAGCCGAAAGGCAAGAAGAAGAAGAAACAAACCGGGGCAAAGGCGATAGGAGGTACTCAGGTAGGAGTGAAGAAGCCGAAAGGCAAGTGCTTCACTTGTAAGCAGACTGGACACTGGAAGAAGGACTGCCCCAACCGCAAGAACAAAGGTATATCTTTTGGACTAGTCGTTGAAACATGTTTAGCGGTGTTATCTACCGACACCTGGTGTGTAGATACGGGAGCCACTGATCATGTCTGCAATACTTTGCAGGGTTCGAAACAGACAGAAGGGAGATTACCGTGTACTTAGGCGATGCCACAAAGGTGGCGGTACATTGCGATGGGGAGACGTTCATTTATCTTTTGAGAAAAATAAACTTTTGGTTCTTAAGAATTGCCTTTATGTACCCTTATTTAGAAAGAATTTAATTTCAGTTTCTAAATTATTTATGGATGGATATTCTATTTCTTTCAATGACAGAGTTGTTATAAAAAGAGATAGGGACATTATCTGTTCGGGTACATTGATAGGAAATTTGTACACACTGGAACCAAAACCTCCCACGATGCAAATTGAAGTTAATAACTCATCTTCTAATTCCAATAAAAGAAAAGAACCTTCGAAGATGAACCAAACATATCTTTGGCATCTTAGGCTTGGTCACATTAACCTAAGCAGGATTCAAAGGTTGATAGCCGATGGACCTTTGGGTTCATTAGTGGTGGAGGATCTCCCAACCTGTGAATCTTGCTTGGAGGGTAAGATGACCAAGAGGTCGTTTAAGGCCAAGGGGTATAGAGCCAAAGATGTGTTAGAATTGGTTCATTCTGATTTGTGTGGTCCTATGTCTATCCAGGCTAGAGGTGGTTTTGAGTATTTCGTCTCTTTTATAGACGATTACTCAAGATATGGATACATTTACCTGATGCGCCGCAAGTCTGAATGCTTTGACAAGTTCAAAGAATTCAAGGCTGATGTGGAGAAACGTCAAGGTAAAAGTATCAAAACACTACGATCTGATCGTGGTGGTGAGTACCTCTTGGGAGAGTTTAGGAACTACTTATCAGAGGCTGGGATTCAATCCCAATTGACTGCACCTGGCACACCCCAGCAGAATGGTGTAGCAGAACGAAGGAATAGGACTCTTATGGAGATGGTTAGATCGATGATGAGTTATTCTGACTTGCCAGATTCGTTCTGGGGATATGCTCTAGATACGGCGGTATACATTCTGAACTTGGTTCCATCTAAATCAGTGCCTTCTACTCCCACAGAGATGTGGACTGTGTTGGTGCAGTGGGCACCAAAGTCGAACCGGTATTTTGATTATGGCAAAAGGCTCAATAGTTAAGGGTATATTTGTTATCTTACGAGCTCAATTAAGTGTGCAGAAATGCTAAAGTTGAGCGGAAGGTCTGCGACACCCGGTGGGAACCGAGGTGGTCGGGCAACGCCAGAGGGACTTCGGAGGAAGCCGAGGTACTCGGGTGAAGACCGGAAGCGAGGCTACAAGGTAAGCTCGTGTGAAAGTGAAGCAAGGTCGTTAAGCGTAGATCCGACCCAATACCTCCAATGGAAGGTCTAGGTCGAGATCAGATGGTTAGAACCATCGTACTTTATATTTTAAGCTAACTTGTATCATCCCAAAACCCTTTGACTACAGTCAACTGCTAGTCAAGTTCCAGCCTCGAGAAGAGCTCGAATTTCAAGGGGGTGAATTTGGACTTGACTCGTGTTTTGGTACAAAGGGTGATGTGGCATCAAGGTGGACATCCAAACCATCACCAAGCTTGGACCTCATCCTTTGAGTTGGCGTGAAGGCCTCCTTGAGGTGGCACAAGATGGTTGGCTCCCATGATGTGGCACAAGTTGGATGGCTTCTTCTTCTTGGCGTGAAGGCCTCCTTGAGGTGGCACAAGATGGTTGGCTCCCTTGATGTGGCACAAGTTTGATGGCTTCTTCTTCTTGGCGTGAAGGCTTCCTTGAGGTGGCACAAGGTGGTTGGATGAAACACCTCATCCTTGAGTTGGCACACAAGAAGGTTGGAGGTGGCACAAGGTGGTTGGATGAAACACCTCATCCTTGAGTTGGCGCAAAGGATGTGGATGAACAAGTCTTGGGGGATAAGAACCTCACCTTGGACACTACCTATGTCTAAATTCATAGATCAATATCCATAAATAGACATGTTCAAGCCAAGCAAATTACAAGAATTCAAGAGCTAGCCGCCGCTTACTACTACTCACATTTGCTACGACGAGTCGGACAACGAAAGCTACATCTTCTACTTATAAGAGTTGTCGGTATATTTATTTAAGTTCTACTTCTTTAAATTGTCTTTGTGCTTTAATCGTAACAAGGAAAGGGAGTGTCCTTTGCCTTGATTTCTTTTGTAATCGTGTCTTACCTCCAACGAGGAGGAGTGGTTTTAGTGAATTGCCCTCCGTGACGTGATCAAGGATCACTAGGGCCGTGGATTAGCAATCGAAAGATTGTGAACCACGAAAAATATCTTGTCTACTTTATATTTCCAGTGCATTCTCTACTTGCTTTTTACTTATTGCAAAAGTTTTTAACGACACGTATATCGCTTATTCACCCCCTCTAGCGACACTTTCGATCCAACAATTGGTATCAGAGCCGGGGGCGCTAAGATTCGGTGAAACCACCAATCTAGCTTTGTTTTTCTTTTTTTACAGATTTTTTATTTATTTATTTCTGTTTTCGTATAATTATTTCACTTGCTTATCTTCTCCTACATATAGAATTGCATTAGAGGCTTTAGGATCCGGATAAGGTTGTCCTTCGGGTTAGATCCCGAGTAAGGTTGTCCTCCGGAACTTCAACGACATTCGCATTTGATTGTTTATTTCTTTTTACAAGTTACATTTTATATATCTTTTTTTACTTCCCGCACTACTAATCCAAGACGAAAGTCTTGGAATATTCTTTCCGTGTGTGTTTTGCAAGATTCTTTTCGTCGTTCTTCTTCTTGTTTTTAAATGGCCCATCTCGAAGGGTTTAGCACCGCCTCAATTCCCGCTTTACAACGGTAATGACTTTCGTTATTGGAAGGGTCGGATGGAATGCTTTCTTAAAACCCAAATCGAGATGTGGATCGTAATCCAAACCGGTTTCACACTTCCTATTAATGAAGATGGTGAATCTTTGGGTTACGATCAATGGTCAAATTTCATGAAAAAACAAGTAGAAGCCGATGCCAAGGCAACTCAAATCTTGCAATGTGGGTTGTCCAAGGAAGAGCTCAACCGCGTCGGCCCCTTCATTAGTGCAAAGGACTTATGGACCAAGCTAGTGGAACTACACGAAGGCACCGACGACACTAAGGTATGTAAAAGAGATTTACTTTTAAATAAATTGTATAACTTGAAAATGCAGGAAAACGAGACCGCAACTCAACTACATGCTCGTATCCAAGACATCGTCAACCAACTCCATGCCATCGGACAAAAGGTCGAGAATCGCGACCTTATCAGGTATTCTCTTAACTCGTTTCCTAGGACCACCTTGTGGGCATCCATGGTCGATGCCTACAAGGTCTCCAAGGACCTTTCTAAAATTAGGTTAGACGAATTATTTTCCGAGTTTGAACTTCATGAGCAAACTAACGTGATCCGAGAGAGGTATTGCTCTACTTGCGGGACAAAGAAGCAAGCCACCTACTAGGCAAGTAGATGAACTCGAACCCAAGACGAATCCGAATCCAAGAGGAGGCCATAATAGTCAATATTGTGCTGAGAATAGTTCGACAAGAAAGAAGGAAATTGAAGAATGAGAACCAAAAGAAAAAGGGAGCAAGGAAAGCCTTCCATGCAACTTGGGACAACAGAGAAGACATAGCTTACATGGCAAGAACGGAGGAGTCCGAGTCAATCCGGCCGAGTCCAACTACAACTCCGACTCCGACTCAAGATTATTTCGAGAGAAAACTCAAAGCCGGACCAAAGGGAAAGTTAAGGTTGATTTCTCTTTAATTAGTACACTTTACAAGACAATTAAACCGCTTAATAGGAAATTAACTAAGTCAGGAGTCTAGGGTTGAGTCACTTGAGGAGGTTGAAACCCTCAAGCAAGAGGTTACTCTAACCTCTTCAACTAGTCAAGTTCAAGAGAGAAACTCAATCCAAATTGAAAAACTTGAGAAGGAGAATTCTCTCTTGAAAGACCAAGTTCAAGAGGTCGAGGCTAGGTTGGAAAAGTTCACGTTGGGATCTAAGAACCTTAACCACTACTTGGAACCCAAAGAGCCGTGGTACAACAAAGCCGGACTCGGATTTAAGTCAAAGACTACGAATAGGTCTTATATGTCTATCGTAAATCGTAGTCATCAAAGAGTCCAAGCATGGGTCCCAAAGGTTTTATTAAATTCACATATTAGGACTAATAAGTATTGGATTCCTCAGGATCAAGTTCATTATTTGAATAGACCTTATTGGTTCAATGGTCTAGTTGGAGCTAACACTAAAATAGTATACAAGCTTACTTAGCAAAACCATTGCATGCTTAGAATTTCATTAACTTGTGAACTTACTTAGAATCGTACATAACCAACTAAAATCCTTCAAAAAGATTGAGCCTCGGGAGCCTCTTTTCATAAATAACTAGTTAGTCAACTCTTGATAATATAGTATCAGGACACGGCGAGATGATAGTACGTTAGGGAGACAAAGTCTCGTGTATTCGAGCTAGATAAGGCGTATCTAGCTTGGTGCACTTGACCGAGTGGAACTAGCTGAAGCTACCTCGCCGTATCCTAAACTAGTTAGACCAGGAAGTAACCCTAAGTGACTTAAGTAATATTTTCTTGAATTTGGCTTTGTCTAAGGAAGTGGTCGTTGTTCCGATCAAAGAAGGCCCCTGTGCCTCGCCACGACCTGGAAGCCAGTTTCTCGAAAAGTTACTTAACGATCTAAAGGTTAAATCTGAATCTAACCCAAGGTTGACTATCTTTAATCAATTTAAAATCATCTCACAAAACATATAAGGTGAACAAATTATGAGACACATAGAATGGGTGAGATGTTAAGGATAATTGAAATATACTTGAAACAATCCCTTCAAAATACTACTTATTTTCTCAACTATTGTACTTAACAACTCTGAGGCCAAAGTTTAGCGCCCCCTACATCTCTTATACTTCATATATTTGACTATGGGGTATAGAAAACTAATCTTATGGTTTATATTATAAATATTTATTTTTTTGGTGCTGTGGGACACACCTCGAACCAATCTATCTAACTATTGCTAGACGCATGCTTGGACTCATATTTGATTTATCTAGATGCATTCATAAACGACATTGTTTTAAACCCCTATTTTATACAAAAACCCCAACACTCTTTTTTAATTTATGGCAAAAGGGGGAGAAAGTCACAAAAGTAAGGAAGAAAGTAAACAAAATTATTACCTTTTATATTAAGTAATTCCGTTTACTTAAGCAACTATTAAGGGGGAGTAAAAATTATTTTTCAAGAACGCCCCTTCGGTCAAGGGGGAGGTTACCTCAAAGGGGAGAACTTGAAACAATAATATTTCTCACTCATGCTTAATCTTTATGCTAGCTCACTCATGCTTAATCTTTATGCTAGCTCATTCATACTTAATCATTATGCTAGCTCATTCATATTTAATCATTATGCTAGCTCATTCATATTTAATCTTTATGCTAGCTCATTCATGCTTAATCATTATGCTAGCTCATTCATATTTAATCTTTATGCTAGCTCATTCATGCTTAATCATTATGCTAGCCATCATCGTTATGTTTAATTTTTCCTTAACTTTAGGTCGGTTTGCCATGAATCAAAAGGGGGAGATTGTTGGTGCAAGGGCACCAAAGTCGAACCGATATTTTGATTATGGCAAAAGGCTCAATAGTTAAGGGTATATTTGTTATCTTACGAGCTCAAGTGTGCGTAAATGCTAAAGTTGAGCGAAGGTTCGCGACACCCGGTGGGAACCGAGGTGGTCGGGCAACGCCAGAGGGACTTCGAGGAAGCCGAGGTACTCGGGTGAAGACCGGAAGCGAGGCTACAAGGTAAGCTCGTGAAAGCGGCAAGGTCGCAGCGAGATCCCACCCAATACCTCCAATGGAAGGTCTAGGTCGAGATCAGATGGTTAGAACCATCAGATTTTTATATTTTAAGCTAACTTGTACCGCAGCCCAAACCCGCTAGTCAAGTTCCAGCCTCGAGAAGAGCTCGAATTTCAAGGGGGTGAATTTGGACTTGACTCGTGTTTTGGTACAAAGGGTGATGTGGCATCAAGGTGGACATCCAAACCATCACCAAGCTTGGACCTCATCCTTTGAGTTGGCGTGAAGGCCTCCTTGAGGTGGCACAAGATGGTTGGCTCCCATGATGTGGCACAAGTTGGATGGCTTCTTCTTCTTGGCGTGAAGGCCTCCTTGAGGTGGCACAAGATGGTTGGCTCCCTTGATGTGGCACAAGTTTGATGGCTTCTTCTTCTTGGCGTGAAGGCTTCCTTGAGGTGGCACAAGGTGGTTGGATGAAACACCTCATCCTTGAGTTGGCACACAAGAAGGTTGGAGGTGGCACAAGGTGGTTGGATGAAACACCTCATCCTTGAGTTGGCGCAAAGGATGTGGATGAACAAGTCTTGGGGGATAAGAACCTCACCTTGGACACTACCTATGTCTAAATTCATAGATCAATATCCATAAATAGACATGTTCAAGCCAAGCAAATTACAAGAATTCAAGAGCTCTCAACACGCCGTCGTAACGCCGCTACTACTACTCACATTTGCTACGACGAAGTGCCGCCGACAACGAAAGCTACATCTTCTACTTATAAGAGTTGTCGGTATATTTATTTAAGTTCTACTTCTTTAAATTGTCTTTGTGCTTTAATCGTAACAAGGAAAGGGGGAGTGTCCCTTTGCCTTGATTTCTTTTTGTAATCGTTGCTCCTACCTCCAACGAGGAGGAGTGGTTTTAGTGAATTGCCCTCCGTACGTGATCAAGGATCACTAGGGCCGTGGATTAGCAATCGAAAGATTGTGAACCACGTAAAAATATCTTGTCTACTTTATATTTCCGCTGTGCATTCTCTACTTGCTTTTTACTTATTGCAAAAGTTTTTAACGACACCGTATCGCTATTCACCCCCCCCCCCTCTAGCGACACTTTCGATCCAACAGACTGGGCGAAAGCCTAGTCTAAGACATATTCGGATATGGGGGAGTCCAGCACATGTGCTGAAGGCAGATGCTGGCAAGTTGGAACCTCGTACAGAAGTACGATTGTTCGTTGGCTATCCCAGAGGAACGAAGGGTGGATTGTTTTATAGTCCTAGAGATCAGAGGGTGATCGTTAGCACGAACGCCAGATTTCTAGAGGAAGACTATGTGATGAGCCACAAGCCCAAAAGTAAAATTGTTCTGGAGGAATTAAAAGGGGAAGTCACTTCCTTAGTACCACCGGTACAAGAGGATATACCACATGACACTGCACCGCGTGTCACAGAGGATACACAGGTGATACCTCGTCGTAGTGGGAGGGTTGTGAGACAACCTGATAGATTCATGTTCTTGGGAGAATCTTCTGATTTGGTCCCTGGCGAACATGAACTTGATCCCTGGACATATGATGAGGCAATCCAAGATAAAGATGCAGTATCTTGGCAGAGTGCAATGAATACTGAGATTGAATCTATGGATTCAAATCAGGTCTGGGAGCTAGTAGAACCACCCGATGGTGTAAAAACCATTGGATGCAAGTGGATCTATAAGAGAAAGAGAGGAATAGATGGGAAGGTTGAGACCTTCAAAGCAAGGCTTGTTGCGAAGGGGTATACTCAGAAAGAGAGTATCGATTATGAGGAGACCTTTTCGCCGGTAGCCATGCTTAAATCTATCCGGATTCTCTTATGCATAGCAGCTCATATGGATTATGAGGTGTGGCAGATGGATGTCAAGACAGCTTTCCTTAATGGAAGTCTTGAGGAAAACATCTACATGAAGCAACCAGAGGGATTCATTGCTAAGGGCAAAGAGCATCTTGTATGTAAGCTTAATCGGTCCATTTATGGATTGAAACAAGCTTCGAGGTCTTGGAACATTCGGTTTGATGAGGTGATCCAGTCTTATGGATTTATTCAAAGTCCGGATGAGTCTTGTGTATACAAGAGATGTGACGGAAACGTAGTGGTATTCATTGTACTATACGTAGATGACATTTTGTTGATTGGCAACAATATCAAGGTGTTATCGGACGTAAGGGTATGGTTGTCCAAACAGTTTGATATGAAGGACTTGGGAGAAGTGGGACACATCCTTGGGATCAAGGTTATAAGGGATCGCAAGAAAAGGATGTTGTGCTTATCCCAAGCTTCATACATAGACACGATTATGGAGCGTTTTAGCATGCAGAACTCCAAGAAGGGTTTTCTACCTTTCAGGCATGGAGTACCTCTATCTAAGGAGATGTGTCCTAGATCATCTGAGGAGATAGAGGAGATGAAGGCGGTTCCTTATGCTTCGGCAGTAGGAAGCCTCATGTATGCGATGCTCTGTACGAGACCAGATATCTGTTTTGCCGTGGGCATGGTCAGCAGATATCAGAGTAATCCAGGACAGGGACATTGGACTGCGGTAAAGCATATATTGAAGTACCTGAGAAGGACTAGGGATTATATGCTGGTTTACCGGGCAGACCAATTACTCCCTGTGGGTTACACGGATTCTGACTTCCAATCTGATAGGGATAACAGTAAGTCTACCTCAGGTTTTGTGTTTACTTTGGGAGGTGGAGCCATTGTATGGAGGAGTGTCAAGCAAAAGTGCGTGGCAGACTCCACCATGGAAGCTGAGTATGTGGCGGCCTCTGAGGCGGCCAAAGAAGCTGTATGGCTCAGGAACTTCCTGATGGACTTGGATGTGATTCCTGGTTTGCCCAGAACTATCACAATTTATTGTGATAATAGTGGAGCAGTTGCAAACTCGAAGGAACCACGAGCCCATAAGGCTAGTAAACACATAGAGCGCAAGTACCACCTGATACGAGAAATCGTAAAGCGAGGAGAAGTTGCTGTGGCCAAGATTGCATCGGAGGATAACCTGGCAGATCCTTTCACTAAGGGCCTTCCGGCGAGAGCTTTTGATAGGCATGTGGAGGGAATGGGGATCAGATGTATGGCACTTTGAGGACAGCATAGTCTTTTAGTATAAGTGGGAGATTGTAGGGATGTATACTTAAAAGTCTATTTTTTGTATGAACATCTTTATTTTGAAATAAGAATCACATGATCATTGTTTGCATATTTTTATGGTTATGCAATATTGTCTAATACCTTACATTGTAGATAACATGGTGTGTGGTGTCACACGGGAGATCATGTTATCGGCTCCTTGTAAAGTATAAGTAAAGGCTCACAACCGAGATGGCTTTGGACAAACCATCGGAATGGTTGTAGTGTGATTTGGTATTGGTTTGTCTTGACCATAGAATCACACTAGTGCACTTTGTGTGTATTGAGCAGGACCGACACAGAGGTGATTCGATTTATTGCTGACTACATAATCGAATCGGACCTCAGATATTATTTAGTACATGCTCTTAATCCCGATATAATAACGGGCACATATACTTGGTACTCATCTCTTTGATTTACCAATGGGCAAGATTTATAGATTAAATCGATAGACTCGGTAAGTTGGGAGATGATATTATTTATATGGTGTGCCGTTGATTATAGGAGGAAACCGTGTCCTATATATTAGGATGATGATGTCCCCTTGAGGAGCTCATAAGGTTCATCATGAAAACCCTGCAGGTGGACTTGGTCCGGCATGATGAAAAGGTTGAGTGGTACTACTCATGGAGTTAGATGTCGATTAATTAATGGTTAGTAAATTAATTAATCGACGGACATTCGAGATCTTAAACACGGGGAGAAAATGTACAAATAATATATGGAGCCCATATTATCATATGGGGGTTGGTGAGGTAGATCAATGATAGACCTTTAGTGGATTGGACCATCATTAGTGGATCGGACTTTATGTGGGCTTGATCCATGGGTGGCCAAGACCCAACTCCTCCTCATGGTCCCTAATGTAGCCTATTAACACCTCATGATGCTTAGATCCAAAGGATAGAAACAAATCTCAAGATCCAAAGGTAGAGATTAAATCTCTAGATCCGACGGTTGAGATTAAAACTCTAGATCCGACGGTTGAGATTAAATCCCTAGAACCAATGGATGAGATTAATTCATGGCTTATCCCTAAACTCTATAAAAGGAGGGCATGGAGTTGGCGTGGAGTTTAATTGAAGAGAGCTAGGGTTTTTGGAGTGGGCGGCAAGGTTAGGAATTAGGGTTTGGAGCTTGGGCGGCACCTATTAAGGAAAGATTTTCCTTAGTTGTTCTTCTTCCCCAAGCTGCCGGCGCCCATCTTCTTCCTTCCAGACCTTGGCCAGCGTCCAAAACAAGCCTTCTCCTTCTCCTTGGCCGGTGGAACAAAGGTTTAGGGTCTTCCCTTGGAGCTTTTGGCCGGCCACACCCAAAACTCCTTCTTTTTCCTTCTTTGTTGTTGGCGTGCAAGGATACTCCTTGCTTCTTGTTGGCTGGTTTTAGGGAGGTAAATATCCTTGTTTCTATTCTTTCTCTTGCTTTGGAAGAGCAAGGAAGGAAGTGTTGCGATCTAGGAGCTTCGACTTTTGGTGGATCGTCGCCCACACGACGTCCAAAAGGAGGAGGGTCATACATTAGAAGACCAAGAGGTATAACTATTCTTCTATCTCTTTTATTCATTGCTTGTGTTTGTTTTTCAAAATATAAGCATGTTATATTTCTATAAATAGGCTAAATAATACTTGGATCCCGAGTATAAATACAAAAACCGGCGATCCGGACATCGTCTATTCCGCGGCTACTCGTAGAATAGAGAATGGTCGCTTGAACAACTAGTTTGTTCAAGTGACCTCTCTAAACGAATAGCACGACGATGACTTGGTTGCTTTGGGAATCCCTTTTGTCTAGGATTAAATTTTTTAATCCGGGGACATCGAAGGGATCACCATGGTCAAGCAACCGAGGTGAAGGGGAAGCAAAGTTTCCCCTCACGGATCAACCCCAACATATATCAATGAAGAAGAGGAGTTGAGAGTGAGAAGAGAAGAGAAAAAGTCTATATCTACCTTTTAAAAAAGAAACCCCCCTCACATCCCCCGGGGACCTCCCAGGAGGGAGTATGTCAAGCTCTTTTTGCCTAAAGCACCTCAGTCGCGACCACTGGCACCGGGGACTCGTCCTGTCCCTCCCTTGCGAATTATGGCTACAAAAGCCTTACCTCCCACGCAAACATGGAAAGAACAATAAATAAAGGCATACAACCAGCAGGGTATTCTTCAGCGCCCATCCAGGTATAGGGGGGTTCCTTGTAATCCCCCAACCCCCTTCATTTTCCAATACCACTTTGAGTATGGGCATACCAGCGACCACTTCTTCAAGTTGCAAAGCGAGTTGGAGCGCACCAAAGTGAAATATCTACATTTACAACCACGGATGGGTGATGTGAGCAAAACATATTGGGGTTTAGGAGTAGTTTTCACTCACATCCCGTTGCATTTTATATTTGATTCTTGCATATTTCATTTTATTTTGCATGCATTGCCTATTTTCTTGTTCGGAGATCTTCTCTTTGTACTCTTGTGTACTCTTGCACTTTTGGAGAGGGATATTTTTATAAATTCCGCTGCACTTCCATTACAATTAGCAATACGTAACTGGAACGAAGTACACTAGCACCACACACGGATTGGTCGTGTGGGGCTGGGTGATTTCGACGCGATTCTATTTTTTTCCACATTTCAGGGAGATTCGGCCTTATGTCTATATAAAGGAAGCTATGCCCAAACCCTAGGGGAGAGGCACGATGGCTAGGATAGCACTCCGACACCCTAAAAAGCTTTGAAAAGTTGCAACGGGGAGAAAGGAAGTTGCTCGAGGATTAAATTCTGCACTTCAACCCTGGGGAGAAGAACTAAAGTACATTGTAATTCGCTTTCCATACATCATCTGGATTGTATCTATGAATTCAATTATGCTTTGTGTTCCTCTTCTCGTATTCATGGAGTAGATTCTCTAATTTTAGGATTATGAAGTAGTTTGTGTGCGTAGAACATGTTATTTCAAATATACTTATGTTCGTGATTTTATATTTGCAATTGGTGATTGTTTAGATCGATAATTGTTGTTTTGGTCTTCTATTTACTGAGTGCAGTTGATACAAGGGGTGACAACCCTCATATCAAAGATTTAGGAGAATTAAGAAGGAAGCTAGGGGTTGGCCTAATGTCCGAAAACCGTGGATAGAAGGGTGTGAAAGAGTCAAAAATGAAACATGTTCCGATTCATCACAGAGATTGATTCGGCATCCTCATACTGCCTACCCCGTCCTAAAGCCAGGGGTCAACCTGGTATGGCAGAGGTAGTTCCTGATACATGCGAAAGCTCATCGGGGAAGTGTATGATGTCCCTTCCATAAAACCGTAGTTAGAAATATAGACGACATTCAATTGATAGTGTGTTCTATGACACACAGGCAAAACTGAAATCCTAGAATTCCCTCAAAAGACTCATAGCAACCCTTCTCTTCCTTCGTGTGACACTGTACTAGAGTTACGACCACCGACAACCCTCATCATCACAACCATTAGAACGAAACTCCAAATAATAACGTCCACTAAACCAATCGGTACTCGAATCTCAGGCCCTGTGGGATCGATAATCTTTTTCTTACTTGACGACATTCATGCACTTGCGAGCGTTGAACGCGAGCCTGCGCTTCGAGTCCTCGACGGTTCCCGTTGCGAAATTTGAGGTCGCATTCACGTGCATCAAATTTTTTGGCGCCGTTGTCGGGGATTGATTGATTTGATATCGAATCAAGAGGTGAATAATTGGATCGGACTTAGGGTAGATTTATTTACTTGCTTTATTCTTCATTTTTATTTTTATTTTATTTACTTATTTACTTTAGTTTCAGATTTTTAATATCTAGAGTAAGTTAGATTTATTTCAATAGTTACATTGCATTAATCTTTAATTTAAATGTTCTGCATTTAATTTAGTATTTAGACTAGTTTATTTCTTGTTTTTGAATATTAGATATACTCCTAATTTAGTGGCTCGGTTCTTCCTATGCATAGATACTTAGGATCGAAAAAATCTACTCGATAGACCTTGAAATCGAAAAGAATCATCGGTGGAGCAGAGAAGCATGGAAGACCTCAAACTTAGGTAGTCGACTCCATACGAGACTATGCAACCCTAGTACAGGATATAGGTCTATATCCGACCATCAATTTTGGCCAACAACTTTGAGTTGAAACCTGCGCTCATACACATGGTCCAACAATGTCAATTCAGGAGAGTTGGGACTGAAGACCCGAACAGGCACCTAGAGATATTTTTGGAAATTTGCTCCACAATGAATATCAATGGAGTACGTGCCGACGTGATTCACCTGAGCATATTCCCTTTCTCATTGCGGGATAAGGCTAAGTCATGGCTTCACGCCATCGAAAGCATTACTACATGAGGCCAATTCTTGAACAAATTTTTTCCACCAAGACAAGACTGCTCACATGTTCCATTTAATTACTAGCTTCTGTCAGAAGGAAGGGGAGTTTTTATTCAATGCTTGGGATCACTACATGGGGCTACTCTACCAATCCCCCCCTTCATGGACTGGAAGGTGGCTGGTGATCCACATCTTCTCTAATGGGATCACGTACGCCACAAAGGTATCCCTCAATTTTGCTGTAGGAGGAGCGTTGATGAACAAGACTATCGAGGAAGCGGAGGAGTTGATTGAAGAGGTGGCCTAGAACCACCATCAATGGGCTTCTGAGCGTAGTCACCCAGCTCCTGCAGTAGGACTATATGTTGTCAACTCTGTAGACCACCTAGCGGCGAGGATGGACGCACTTAGCAGACGGTTTGACTCTCTAAATCCTATTTCTACATGTGCGGTCCATACCTTTGGAGAGGGAGCATCAGC
Organism: Wurfbainia villosa; assembly: GCA_025175895.1. Taxonomy (NCBI): domain Eukaryota; kingdom Viridiplantae; phylum Streptophyta; class Magnoliopsida; order Zingiberales; family Zingiberaceae; genus Wurfbainia; species Wurfbainia villosa. The sequence continues at coordinate 97,605,387 of CM045991.1, forward strand.
ATATCAAGAGGACTATTATGGAGGGCAGGGCAAATTAGAGGAGCGGATTAAGCAGGTCGATGAGGTTGGGCACCACAATCAAAGGCCCAACAACCCATATTCCAATACTTACAATCCCGAATGGAGGAACCACCAGAATTTTTCCAATCGGAATAACTCTGGTAATTTCCAACCATCAGAAGGATATAGGCAGCAATAACCACAGAAGTCTAGGTTAGAACTGATCATGGAAGACTTCATTGCTACCCAAATGAAGGCCAATGAAGAATTTCGATGACAAAATAAAAAAATAAGAAGAGTCACTTAAGGATTTGAAGGCCACTATTGACGGTCTTGCAAGTCACACGAGGATGTTGGAAACACAAGTGGCCCAAATAGCCCAAACCGTAGCGCAAACCATGGATAGCTCTCTATCATTACCCGAGCTAAGTCAAGTCAAGGAAGAGGGAATATATGACAAAATAGTAGGTCATAAAAATAGATTCACCAAGGGATGTGCGGCCATGATATCGACCTTGCCAATCCAGGTTGAAATTGAAGATAAAATCCCACCCAAGCTTGAGGTCCCTGGTGAATTTGTTATACCTTGCTTGATTTATGGTAAGAGCTTCAATGAAGTGTTGTGCGATTTAGGGTCATCAGTTAGCGTGATGCCCTAGGCATTCTACCTACAGATGGGGATGGGTGGTATACAACCAACAGGCATAGGTATTCGCTTGGTGGATGACACGATCAAGAAACCCATTGGCATGCTTGAACATGTACCTATGGTGATTGAGAATTTTGTCATACCCACATATTTTATCGTATTGGACACAGGACTAAACCCCTAGAAATCCATCATCTTGGGAAGACCCTTTCTGGCCACTGTGGGAGCATGTATAGACGTAAAGGAGAACAAGATCTCCTTGGAAGTAGACGGAGAGATCATCATCTTCAACCTGTCAGAGTGTAGAGCTCCCTTCTTAGACGGCTACACTTTCAACAGGGTAAAGCCCAGCCCACCAGAAGACAACACAGAGACGGATGAATGGAGGCTTACAAAACCTTCAGAGCCAAGTTGAGAAAATGGAGTGTGGTCGAGCTAAAAGACCTTAAACAAAGCGCTTCTTTGGAGACAACCCAAGTTTAATTTTACATGTTTTTAATCTTTCTGCATTCATGTATATAATTTAGACTTTGATTTATGGTCACTTATGTTTTTGAAAATAGTTTAGGATTAGAAGGAACTTGCTAGAAAGAAGCAAAAATTGTTTTTGGGCCCACCTAGTCCATGATGAGAGCCTGCACCTGCACCACCATTTCTCTTCTACTCTTGAGCAGGTTGTAGGTACTATTGGGTTTCCGGCACCGCTATGAGTTTGTATTCGAACATATTTCATAAATATGTGGACAGCGGAAGAATTAAAAGGCAATAAATCTAATTTATTACAACACACACATCACACACATGCATAGTACAATATGTGTAGACATAATCGCAGTTTCAAATTTTGCAATAAAAGGAAATTACTCCAGTTATACCTGATGTATCACGTGCAGCGGGAATGACATCAAGCGGAGTGACTCTTGCTAGAATTGCCTCTATTTGTATCCACACCGAGTATCGTCAAGATGGATTAACAAAGCAACGAGCCTCGTCTTCATAGGAGTCACTAGCCTCGTGTTGAAGACGATGTGATCGAGAGAAGATTACAACCCGAATCAAAATTCGGATGCGAAAATGAGTCCCCAAAACTCGCATCTCCGGAGAGGTATTCGTCAACCGATTGACGAATCCTTGGCCCTCCACCTATTAGGATTATGGGAGATCAAATCCCCGACAAGGTAGCCATTGTTGGAGCTCCAAACGTCATCCAAACAATGCTCCGACATGCAAGGAAACAAGCTATCTAGAAAAGGATGGCCAGCCAACCCTTGGTCACCGGAACCAAGGTGAGTCACTGGAGGGTTGTAGGAGGATGGTCGGCAGCAGCTTGGAAGTCGACTGCAGGGTGGACAACGACACAAGGTGGCTGGGGGCGTGGAGTCCTTGGGTGGTGACAAAGAAAAGAGATGGGTTGGGCGGCAAGAATAGAATAGGGTTTTCCCAAAACCCTTATGCCCTGTTTTTATAGAGAACACATTCTCCTAATGGTTATTGTTTCATAACCAAAATTCGTTAACCCGCTCCAATAACTTAAGTTAAAATAAACTTAACCGAGTTGGTCTATTTTAAGTTAAAATGAACCGAACCAACTTTGGTTCATTCGTTTAAAACAAACCAAACCCCTTTGGTTTATTCTCCACCATTGGATTAGAACCAAACCAATTTGGTTCTCCATCATGTCTTCATAAGACTTGCCCCATCCATGCTTCCATTGCAACTGAAACAATTTCATGCTCGCTCTTTGTTTGGTCCAACCATTCCTAGTTTCTCTCGATCTGAGAATCTCATTCTCAAACTTGTTTTAAATCCTTCAGATTACGCTCGTTGTGTGTGTGACCAAATAGGTTCTAGATTTATGTTGGTCATCTATAATTAACAATTAATTATAGAACGATCATGAGTGGCACCTAGTAGTACATCATGATCCCCAATTAACCGAAAAATCAATGGTTCATTCCAAAACATTTTCTGAAACCTTTCAGCAGCTACAATGAATCATGCCCCATTCCCTTCACGCATCTTATACCCACTTGGTTCAGGACATGGTCTATAGTGTCAGTCCCCACTAGGTTGACTACCTCACACCTAGCACAAGTATCATTTCCTCATCCTACGGATTCTAGTTACTGCACATGTATCCAAGAGTACCTTACTCTAAATATGTAATGCTTTGGCCAAAGACTTTAGTAATAATCCGACGAGAGGCCTTGGGTATACATCTCCTCTCAAGAAGTGGTGAATAATTTATAGGCTATTCAAACACCTTCGGTCACTTCGACTTATACCCAATGATCCTAGGTCCAAATCTCCTTGGAGATGCTTGCTTAAGATGTCAAAGCATAAGTCTTCATGACCAAGATGACTTGAAAACCACAAGTCAAAGGAACATCACACTTAATCCGCAGTAAGAACTTCATTGACATATCCATATATGTAAAGAATGATATGAAGTCTTACAGCTGGTCACTCCAATGAACTAGTTACCATAACTAGCATCCATGATTATCTCCGGACATCACAATGTCTCCAACCAGTGAGAATCGGCTGCTTGGATACACCAAGGAGTATACCTCGTGCTAGTCTCGACAGAATTGATGGTGTACAAATCCATCAATTCATCGACTAGGGATAATTCTAATAGATCACAATTACACATGTAGAGATACTCACTAGTTGTGATCCAATCATAAAATCTCTCATACTGTGAATCGTATCATGGACTTCCAGTAAATGAGTTTAAGATCTAATCAAATAAAAGAAAACATGTATACTCAAATAGTGAATCTTCATTTATCATATAAATGGTTCAAACATAAGGCGATTGCCTTAGGATACCTCTCATATATTACTAACAAACTCCCACTTGGCCTAATGCCAATCGCCACGGTATCCAATACCATAAGCTCTAACATGATCCTGAAACTTACTTTGAGGTAAAGCCTTAGTTAAAGGATTCGCTATGTTTCTTTCAGAGGGAATCTTCTCGATTTGTATTTCCTTCCTACTAATGATCCCTCTGATCAAATGATAGTGGCGAAGCACATGTTTAGATTGTTGATGAGACCTTGGTTGTTTCGCCTATACAATTGCTCCATTATTGTCGCAGTAAACCGGTATTGCTTCAATAATGGCTGGAACCACATCAAGTTCATAAATGAACTTTTTGATCCAAACCGCTTCCTTTGCTGCTTCCGAAGCTGCAATGTATTCTGCCTCTGTGGTAGAATCCGCTATAGTGTCTTGTTTGAAACTTTTCCAACTCATCGCACTTCATTCAAGGTGAACATGTACCTGCATCGAGACTGGAATCATCCTTGTCTGTCTGGAAGCTGGCATCCGTATACCAGCGTATCACCATGTCCCCTTCTCCATGTATTAGGAACACATCCTTAGTTCTTCTTAAGTACTTAAAGATCGTCTTAATAGCTGCCCAATGATCCATTCCTAGATTTGACTGGTATCTGCTTGTGATACTCAGAGCATACGATACATCGGGCTTCGTACATAACATAACATACATGATATATCCTATTATGGATGCATAGGGAATCTTACTCATGCAAATCCTCTCGTCTTCTGTGTGCGGACACATAGACTTCGAAAGGTGTATCCCATGCCTGATGGGAAGGTAACATTTCTTGGATTCCGACATGCTAAACCTCTTTAACACTCGGTCTATATATGTAGACTGCGAAAGACCAAGCAACCGTTTCGATCAATCCCTATAGATCTTAATCCCAAGGATGTAGGTTGCTTCTCCCAGGTATTTCATGGAGAATGTATTGGATAACCAAATTTTAGCTGATTGTAAGAAAGAAACATCATTTCCTATAAGTAATATGTCATCGACAAACAATACTAGGAACCCGACTACACTCCCACTAACCTTCTTATACACACAAGGTTCGTCCAAATTTTTTGAGAAATCAAACTTTTTGATTGTCTCATCAAAACGGATATTCCAGCTCCTGGATGCTTGCTTCAGTCCATATATAGACCGTCGCAGTTTGCATACCTTGATTTTATCAACAGATGTGAAACCCTCAGGCTGTATCATATACACATCCTCGAGCAGGTTTCCATTAAAGAAAGCTATTTTCACATCCATTTTCCATATCTCATAATTATAATGAGTCTCTATGGCCAGGAGCATCCGAATGTTGGGTTTCCGGCACAGCGGCGTGTGTGTGTTCGATCATGTTTCGTAAACATGAACACAGCGGAAGCAATACAAATAATAAATCTATATTTATTACAACACACACAACACACGCATGCTATTACAACAAGTGTAGACATAACCGTAAATTAAAATTTGCAATAAAAGGAAATTAAACTACGTTATACCTTCCGTATGACGTGTAGCGGGAACGGCATCAACCGGAACGATCCTCGTAAGAATCGTCTCTATCCGTATCCACGCCGAGCTCCTCAGGATGACTTCGCTAAGTCACGAGCTTCGTCATCGTACGGGTTACTAGCCTCGTGTTGAAGACGACGTGATCGAGAGATGATCACGATCCGAATTCAAATTCGGATCCTAAAACGAGTTCTCAAAACTCGCTTCTCCGGAGAGGTATTCGTCAACCGTTTGACGAATCCTTCGTCCTCCACCTCAGAGGATTACCGGAGATCAAATCCCCAGTAAGTTAGCCGCTGTCGGAGCACTAACCGTCGTCCAAACGACGCTCCGACGAGAGGAGAACAAGCTGTCCAGAAAACTGGACAGCTTTGGTGGAGACCTTGCGCCGGCCAAATAAGGAAAGCGACTTGCTCACCTTGTCGCCGGAGCTCCTCCGGCAGCAGCTCGTCGCCGGCAAGAGGAGGAAACGGCAGCAGCTGGTCGCCGTTTGGAAGAGATGGTTGGCGGCAATAGAGTTGGCGCCAACAAGAGGAGGAGGGTGGGCGGCCAAATTAGGTTTGCCTCTTCATTAGGGCTTAACAAACCCTAATGCCCTCTTTTATAGAGAACTAATTCTCTTAATGGTTAATGGATCATATCCATAAAGCCCGTTAACCCGCTCCATTAAGATAAGTTAAAATAAACCAAACCATGATGGTTTATTTTAAGTTAAAACGAACCGAACCAACCTTTGGTTCATTCGTTTAATATAAACCAAACCCTTTGGTTTATTCTCATCCATGGGATTAGAACCAAACCATTTTGGTCCATCCATTATGTCTTCATAAGACACGGCCCATCCACGCTTCCATTGCGACTGAAACAATTTCATGCTCGCTTTATGTTTGGTCCAACCAAACATAGTTTCTCTCGGTCTGAGAATCCCATTCTCAAGCTCGTTTTAAATCCTTTGGATTACACTCGTTGTGCGTGTGACCAAAGAGGTTCTCGGTTTATGTTGGCCGTCTATAATTAACCATTAATTATAGAACGATCATGAGTGGCACCTAGTAGTACATCATGATCCCCAATTAACCGAAAAGATCAACGGTTGATCCAGAACTATTTCTGAAACCCTTCAGTAGCTCGAATGATTCGTGCCCCATTCCCTTCACTCATCTTATACCCACTTGGTTGAGGACATGGTCTATTGTGTAGTCCCACTAGGTGACTCGTCACACCTAGCCCAAGTATCATTTCCTCGTCCTCACAGTTCTAGTTACTCACATGTATCGAAGAGTACCTTACTCTAAACATGTAATGCTTTGGCCAAAGACTTTAGTAACAATCCGACGAGAGGCCATGGGTATACATCTCCTCGCATAGGAGTGGTGAATCCTTTATAGGCTATTCAAACACCTTGATCACTTGACTTATACCCAATCATCCGGGTCCACATCTAGAGATGTTTGCTTAAGATGTCAAAGCATAAGTCTCCATGATCAAGATGACTTGAATACGCAAGTCAAAGGAACATCGCACTTAAGCCACGATAAGAACTTCATTGACATATCTATATATGAGAGAACCATATGAAGTCTTACGGTGGTCACTCCAATGAACTAGTTACCATAACTAGCATCCACGATTAACTCGGACATCACAATGTCTCGGCCGGTGAGAATCGGTGCTTGGATACACCAAGGAGTATACCTCGTGCTAGTCTCGGCGAATTGATGGTGTCCAAATCCATCAATTCATCGACTAGGATAATTAGATACATCACAATTACACATGTAGAGATACTCACTAGTTGTGATCCAATCACAAATTCTCTCATCTTTGTAATCGTATCGTGGACATTGATAAATGAGTTTAAGATCCAATCAAATACATTAAACATGTATACTCAAATAGTGAATCTTCATTTATCATATAAATGGTTCATACATAAAGCGATTGCCTTAGGACATCTCTCATATATTACTAACAGACTCCCACTTGGCCTAATGCCAATCGCTACGGTATCCAATACCATAAGCTCTAACATGACCCTCAAACTTACTTTGAGGTAATGCTTTAGTCAAAGGATCCGCTAAGTTCCTTTCGTTAGGAATTTTCTCGATTTGTATTTCGTTCCTACTTATGATCTCTCCGATAAGATGATAGCGTGAGCACATGTTTGGATCGCCGATGAGACCACATCAAGTTCAAAGATTAACTCTTGATCCAAACCGCTTCCTTCTTTGCTTCCAAGCGCAATGTATTACTGCCTTAGTGGCGAGAATCCGCTATAGTGTCAAGCTTGGAACCTTTCCAACTTATTGCGCCTCCATTAGGTGAATACATACCGGTGAGACATGGAATCATCCTTGCATGCGGGTACATCCGTATACCCACGTATCACCATGTACCCTTCTCCATATATTAGGAACACATCCTTAGTTCTTCTCAAGTACTTAAGGATCGTCTTAACCAATGATCCATTCTGGATCGGTGAGTATCTGCTCGTGACACTCGAGGCATCACGATACATCGGGCCTCGTGCATAACATAGCATACATGATAGATCCTATTGCGGATGCATAGAATCTTACTCATGCAAATCCTCTCGTCTTACGTGCGCGGACACATAGACTTGAAAGGTGTACCCCATGCACGATGGGTAGAAACCTTTCTTGGATTGACATGCTAAACCTCTTTGCTTTTCGGTCTATATATGTATGAAAGACCAAACAACGTTTCGATCTATCTCTATAGATCTTAATCCCAAGGATGTAGGTTGCTTCTCCCGTCTTTCATGGAGAATGTCTTGGATAACCAAACCTTAGCGATCAGTAAGATTGAAACATCGTTTCCTATAAGTAATATGTCATCGACATACAATACTAGGAACACGATGCACTCCCACTAACCTTCTTGTACACACAAGGTTAAATGGGATTTTGTGAGAAATCAAACTTTTTGATTGTCTCATCAAAAGCGGATATTCCGACTCTGGATGCTTGCTTCAATCCATAAATGGATCGTCGCAATTTGCATACCTTGGTTTTATCAAGCCGATGTGAAACCCTCGGGTTGTATCATATACACGTCCTCGGCGGGTTTCCATTAAGGAAAATTTGTTTTCACATCCATCGCCATATCTCATAATCATAATGAGCCGCTATGGCGGGAGCATCGAATGGATTTAAGCATAGCTACAGCGAATAGGTTTCGTCATAATCAACACCTTGTTTTTGGCGATATCCTTTCGCCACCAATCTAAGCCTTATAGGTAATCACATTACCATCCATGTCGGTTTTCTTCTTGAAAACCCACTTGCACCCTATAGGCTTTATGCCTTGGTGGGTCGACCAAGTTCAAACTTGGTTTTCATACATGGAATCCATTTCCGACTTCATGGCACCAAGCCACTTATCCCTTTCGAACTTATCGGCACTTCTTCATAATAGCGGTAGGCTCCTCATCATCAATGAGTAACACGTCGTTCGATTCACTTACGAGAAATCCATATCTCTCGGGAATATTGCGTGTTCTACCGGATCTACTGAAGATGTGGTGTTACAATAGGTCGTAGGATTGCTCATCACTATGAGTTATTCATTGTGCTTCACCAGGTATCTCATCAATGTCTATTTGAGTCTCTCGAGCCTCCTCAAGCTCGACGACACTCCCACTATTTTCTTGCAAGAGAAACTCTTTCTCTAGAAACACAGCATGCCTTGAAACAAACACCTTTTGTTCCACAGGATGATAGAATTGGTAACCCCTCGTTTCCTTAGGGTATCCAATAAATAGACATTTATCAGACTTAGCATCCAATTTATGCGTACGTCTGATCCGCTTCACATAAGCGAGGACAACCCCATATCTTCAAGTAAGATACATGAGGTTTCTTACTATTCCATATCTCATATGGAGTAGTTGAGACTACCTTAGTAGGCATTACATTTAACAAGTAAGCGGTATGCAGTGCATAGCCCCACAACGACTTGGGAAGAGTTGCATGATTCATCATTGACCTGACCATGTCCAACAAGGTCCAGTTACGCCTCTCAGATACACCATTATGTTGTGGTGTATAGGGCGGAGTCCATTGAGACAATATGCCATTGTCTCTTAGATAATCAAGAAACTCTTGACTTAAGTATTCACCACCTCGATCCGATCGAAGTATTTTAATACTCTTGTCATGTTGTTTCTCTACTTCATTTCTGAATTCTTTGAACCTTTCAAAGGCTTGGACTTGTGTTTCATCAAGAACACATACCCAAACCGTGTAGTGATCATCGGTGAAGGTAATGAAGTAGCTATAGCCTCCTAATGCTTGAGTTGACATAGGTCCACATACATCGTATGTATTAGACCTAGTAACTCTCCCACTCGTTCACCTTTTCCGTAAAGGTAACTTAGTCATCTTGCCTTTTAAGCATGATTCGCATGTATCGTATGAATCCAATTCAAGCGATTCCGAATTCCACATCGGTGTAATTCGGACATGCATTTCTTGCTTATATGGCCAAGGCGACAATGCCACATATAAGTCTATTTGATTATCCTTTCGAGCATGCGTGTTGCTCAACCCGATATTGAAAATGTCCTTTGGATATCGTCCAGCGTATAAACACCATTGCTTAAAGTTCCGGTCCATAAAGAACTCCATTCAAAGTTATGTAACAACAATTGTTACTAAAAGTCAAATGGTACCCATTTCTATTTAAACAGAAATAGAAATGATGTTCTTTATCAACGAAGGAACATAAAAGCAATTGTCGATTCTAAGACAAGTCCTGCGAGGAGTTCCAACAAATACGTTGATGGCGAGTCACACCTTTGCTCCATTCCCAACACGTAAATTTGACTCTCCTTGGCGAGTCTTCTTCTATTCCTTAGCCCATGTATGTCATTACATATATGTGAGCCACACCGATCAAATACCCAAGTGTCAGGAAATAGAATGACAATCAATAAAGAAGATTTACGAAGAAGATGGGGCATCCATGCCTTATCCTTCTTCACGGACTCAAGATAAATCTTGCACTTTCTTCGTGATGGCTCTCCTTGCCATAATGATGGCAAGTTTCCTTTTGTAACTAGTTCTACCTTCTTAGCCTTCTCTTCTTCTTCCCTTACATTTGTTCCTTTGGACTCCTCTTAGAACCTTTCTTGAGGAATCAACTAACAACAGTCCCCTACTCATGCTTCTCGGAAGACTCCACAGTCTTGACATATTGAGCAATACCACAGATGAACCTCCTAGCATCTCGGTGAAGAGGAGCTTTGAGACTTCGAACCTTTCGAATCTCACTTGCTCATCAACCAACTCACAAAGATGAAGGACTACGATATGAGCATCCATATGCTCATGCTGCTTTCGTAGCTTGGGTTCCATCGTGGCTAGCATGATGCAACTCATTTGTTCAAGAATCACTCACATGTTTACGATAGGCCAACAATTGGTCGAGTTGCATTGTCACTAGGATGGGCGGGAAGAGGCGCCGAGGACATTTGCAAGCTTTTCACCTTGAGAACAATTCTCAAGTTTCTAAGCCGATCCAGAAGTTGGCCCGATCGATTTATTTGAATCCAAAATGGAGCATAAATTCAAACACATCATGATCAATATATTAACTTAGAAATACAAAGCGAGCATATATGAGAAAGATGATTTTAAAATGCATCAATATACATTTATAAATCCCATTCATTTTTGAATTTCAAAAACCCCAAAATCACTTGGAGATCGTAGGTCCATCTCGAATGGGCTGATATCCATCATAGATAAGAACAACCTTGGAGTGAGTCCAACAAGCCATTCTTAGCTATGATGGTGGGTATCAAGTATATCATTACATATCATGTATATGTAACTATCACAATGTGCTATCAACTAATTGAATGTTTACACATACATTGGGTTGTTAACACATTAACAAGTATGCATCATATGCATAGCACCCAACTTCACCTCTCTTACATCGACCTTGGAGAGAGTCCAACAAATCGATGCTCCGGGTTAAAGCCAACCCATTAATCGAAATAGTTTTAATATGGTTAGGCGCATTCAACCAATTAGCCCAGCTTGGAGTGAGTCCAACAACCCAAAGCTAACGATTGACCTCGACTCTTACCATATTAGAGTTAAACTATTCCAATGATTTGAACATGTTCGAGGTTGAGCGGGCTTGGGTGAGTCAACAACCCAAACAAGAAAGCAGAACTCTGGTTCTAACCATATTAATGGAAGGTGTAGGCTTTAATATTGAGTTAGGGTTTTATGTCTCATCCTCTTTGCATGCAAATAACTATTATCTACATGGCATGACATACATGGCATACATCTACATGTCGACACATGGCATAATGTTATGCATCTAATGCAATTACATGGCATACAATTATGTCATGTATATAATTTCCTTATATGTCATAACTATTTATGGAAATAAATATGTTTAAGATTTGATTCTCCAAATCAAATCATAATTAAATTAGGAAACAAATTTCCAAATCTAATCACATATTTTATTCATGGAATTATTTGATTAAGGAAAATCTATTTAGGAAACCAATTTCCTAAATCATTAAAACTACTTATGGAAATAAAATATTTTAAGATTTGATTTTCCAAATCAAATCATGATTAAATTAGGAAACAAATTTCCAAAATCTAATCAAATATTTTATTTATGGAAAATATCAATTTCCATAAATACTTCCAACTTTCCAAAAGTGGAAGATTTCCATAAATACTTCTAGACTTTCCAAAATTGAAAATTTTCCATAAATACTTCTAAATTTCCAAAATTAGAAAATTTCCAGAAATACATTATGACTATCGCAAAACCATTTTACGATTATGTCGAAACACAACCTGGGCTCACGATACCCTTTGTTGGGTTTAAACATGGCGTGTGTGTGTTGATCATGTTTCGTAAACATGAACAGCAATACAAATAATAAATCTATATTTATTACAACACACACAACACACGCATGCTATTACAACAAGTGTAGACATAACCGTAAATTAAAATTTGCAATAAAAGGAAATTAAACTACATTATACCTTCCGTATGACGTGTAGCGGGAACGGCATCAACCGGAACGATCCTCGTAAGAATCGTCTCTATCCGTATCCACGCCGAGCTCCTCGGGATGACTTCGCTAAGTCACGAGCTTCGTCTTCGTATGGGTTACTAGCCTCGTGTTGAAGACGACGTGATCGAGAGATGATCACGATCCGAATCCAAATTCGGATCCTAAAACGAGTTCTCAAAACTCGCTTCTCCGGAGAGGTATTCGTCAACCGTTTGGCCAGATCGCCGTCCTCCACCTCAGAGGATTACCGGAGATCAAATCCCCGGTAAGTTAGCCGCTGTCGGAGCACTAACCGTCGTCCAAACGACGCTCCGACGAGAGGAGAACAAGCTGTCCAGAAAACTGGACAGCTTTGGTGGAGATATGCGCCCGGCCAAATAAGGAAAGCGACTTGCTCACCTTGTCGCCGGAGCCAAGGAAGATCACGGAGCTCCTCCGGCAGCAGCTTCGCCCGGCAAGAGGAGGAAAAGGCAGCAGCTGGTCGCTGGTTGGAAGAGATGGTTGGCGGCAATAGAGTTGGCGCCAACAAGAGGAGGAGGTGGCGGCCAAATTAGGTTTGCCTCTTCATTAGGGCTTAACAAACCCTAATGCCCTCTTTTATAGAGAACTAATTCTCTTAATGGTTAATGGATCATATCCATAAAGCCCGTTAACCCGCTCCATTAAGATAAGTTAAAATAAACCAAACCATGATGGTTTATTTTAAGTTAAAAAGAACCGAACCAACCTTTGGTTCATTCGTTTAATATAAACCAAACCCTTTGGTTTATTCTCATCCATTGGATTAGAACCAAACCATTTTGGTCCATCCATTATGTCTTCATAAGACACGGCCCATCCACGCTTCCATTGCGGTGAAACAATTTCATGCTCGCTTTATGTTTGGTCCAACCAAACATAGTTTCTCTCGATGCGAGAATCCCATTCTCAAGCTCGTTTTAAATCCTTTGGATTACACTCGTTGTCGTGTGACCAAATAGGTTCTCGGTTTATGTTGGCCATCTATAATTAACCATTAATTATAGAGCGATCATGAGTGGCACCTAGTAGTACATCATGATCCCCAATTAAGCAAAGAAAGATCAAGCGGTTGATCGAACTATTTACGAAACCCTTGGTCGAATGAATCGTGCCCCATTCCTTCACTCATCTTATACCCACTTGGTTCGGGACATGGTCTATTGTGTCGATCCCCACTAAGTGACTCGTCACACCTAGCCCAAGTATCATTTCCTCGTCCTCTACAGTTCTAGTTACTCCACATGTATCGAAGAGTACTTTACTCTAAACATGTAATGCTTTGGCCAAAGACTTTAGTAACAATCCGACGAGAGGCCATGGGTATACATCTCCTCGCAAGGAGTGGTGAATCCTTTATAGGCTATTCAAACACCTTGATCACTTGACTTATACCCAATCATCCGGGTCCACATCTCCTCGGAGATGTTTGCTTAAGATGTCAAAGCATAAGTCTCCATGATCAAGATGACTTGAATACATGAAGTCAAAGGAACATCGCACTTAAGCCGCGATAAGAACTTCATTGACATATCTATATATGCGAGAACCATATGAAGTCTTACGGTGGTCACTCGAATGAACTAGTTACCATAACTAGCATCCACGATTAACTCCGGACATCACAATGTCTCCAGCCAGTGAGAATCAGCTGCTTGGATACACCAAGGAGTATACCTCGTGCTAGTCTCGACAGAATTTATGGTGTCCAAATCCATCAATTAATCGACTAGGGATAATTCTGATACATCACAATTACACATGTAGAGATACTCACTAGTTGTGATCCAATCACAAATTCTCCCATGCTGTGAATCGTATCGTGGACATTCAGTAAATGAGTTTAAGATCCAATCAAATACATTAAACATGTATACTCAAATAGTGAATCTTCATTTATCATATAAATGGTTCATACATAAGGCGATTGCCTTAGGACATCTCTCATATATTACTAACACCGAATAGATTTAAGCATAGCAACAAGTGAATAGGTCTCGTCATAATTAACAGCTTGCTTTTGACGATATCCTTTTGCCTTCAATCTAGGCTTATAGGTAATCATATTACCATCCATGTCAGTTTTCTTCTTGAAAACCCACTTGCACCCTATAGGCTTTATGCCTTTAGGTGGGTCAACCAAGTTCCAAACTTGATTTTCATACATGGAATCCATTTCCGACTTCATAGCGTTAAGCCACTTATCCCTTTCTGAACTTTTCATAACTTCTTCATAACTGGTAGGTTCCTCATCATCAATGAGTAACACATCGTTCGATTCACTTACGAGAAATCCATATCTCTCAGGAATGTTGCGTGTTCTACCAGATCTACGAAGATGTGGTGTCTCAATAGGTCCAGCCGATGGCTCATCACTATGAGTTATCGGTTGTGGTGCTTCACCAGGTATCTCATCAATGTCTATTTGAGTCTCTCGTGCCTCCTCAAGCTCAACGACACTCCCACTATTTTCTTACAATAGAAACTCTTTCTTTAGAAACACAATATGTCTTGAAACCAACACCTTTTGTTCCACAGGATGATAGAATTGGTAACCCCTTATTTCCTTAGGGTATCCAATAAATAGACATTTATCAGACTTAGCATTCCATTTATCTAATATAGTCTGCTTCACATAAGCAGGACAACCCCATATCTTCAAGTAAGGTACATGAGATTTCTCACTATTCAATATCTCATATGGAGTAGTGGAAACTACCTTAGTTGGCATTCTATTTAGCAAGTAAATAGTTGTTTGAAGTGCATAGCCCCAAAAACACATGGGAAGATTCGTATGAATTATCATTGACCTGACCATGTCCAACAAGGTCCAATTACGCCTCTCAGATACACTATTATACTGTGGTGTATATGGCGTAGTCCATTGAGACAATATGTAGGGGGTTTTGGCTTATCGAGTCCGTGAGGGGAAACTTAGCTTCCCACTTCACCTCGGTAGCTTGTCTATGGCGATCCCTTGATGTCCCGGATTAAAATTTAATCCTAGACAAAAGGATTGCCCAAACCACAAAGTCGTCGTTTAGAGAGGTCACTTGAACAAACTAGTTGTTCTGACCATCCTCTCTTCTATGAGTAGCCGCGGAATAAACGATGTCGGATCGGATTTTTGTGTTTATACTCGGGATCCAAGTATTATTTAGACATTTACAGATTTATAACATGCTTATAATTGAAAAACTAAAACAAGCAACAAACAAAAGAAGAAAGTATAATAGGTATACCTCTCGATCTTCTAATGTATGACTTTCCTCCTTTTGGACGTCGTGTGGGCGACGATCCACCAAAAGTCAATGCTCCTAGATCGCAAATCTTCCTTCCTTGCTCTTCCAAAGCAAGAGGAAGAATAGAAACAAGGTTTTTCTCATCACTAGAAACAACCAACAAGGTACCAAAGCTTTCCTTGCCGCCGGCCAACAAGATGAAGGAGAAGATGGTGGAAAACAACCAAGACACCAAGGGAAACCCTATATCTTCTTTCCACCACCTAAGGAGAGGGAGAAGGGAGCTATTGGGTGTCGGCCAAGGGCTGGGAAGGGCCTGGAAACCTACTGTTGGGCGTTGGCAAGACAAGAAGAAGAAGAAAGAAACCTTGCCTTATTTGGTGCCACCTAGCCTCAAACCTAACCTAATCCTAATCCTATCTCAACTAGGATTCCCTTCTCTTGCCGCCCAAGCCTTGCTCTCCTTCAATTGTTGTTCACGCCAACCCCTTGACACCCTTTTATAGAGTTAGGGATAAGTCATGAATTATTCTCCTCCATTTGTTCTAGAGATTTAATCTCAACCGTCGGATCTAGAGATTTAATCTCAACCGTCGGATCTTAGAGATTTAATCTCTTCCAGTGGATCTTAGACTTTTGTTTCTATCCATTGGATCTAAGCATCATGAGGTGTTAATAGGCTACATTAGGGACCATGAGGAGGAGTTGGGTCTTGGCCACCCATGGATCAAGCCCACATAAAGTCCGATCCACTAATGATTATCCGATCCACTAAAGGTTCATCATTGATCTACCTCACCAACCCCCATATGATAATATGGGTTCCATATATTATTTGTACATTTTCTTCCCGTATTTAAGATCTTGAATGTCTGTCTACTAATTAATTTACTGACCATTAATTAATCAACATCTAACTCCTTGAGTAGTACCACTCAACCTTTTCATCATGGCGGACCAAGTCCACCTGCAGGGTTTACATGATGAACCTTATGAGCTCCTCATGGGGACATCATCATCCTAATATATAGGACACGGTTTCCTTCTATAATCAACGGCACACCATATAAATAATATCATCTCCCAACTTACTAAGCCTATCGATTTAATATATAAATCTCGCCCATTGGTAAATCAAAGAGATGAGTACTAAGTATATGTGCCCGTTATTATATCGAGATTAAAAGCATTTACTAAATAATATCCTAGGTCCGATTCAATTATGTAGTCAGCAATAAATCGAATCACCTCTAAGTCGGTCCTGCTCAATAAACACAAAGTGTACTAGTGTGATTCTATGGTCAAGACAAACCAATATCAAATCACACTACAATCATTCTGATGGTTTGTCCAAAGTCATCTCGGTTGTGAGCCTTTACTAATACTTTTCAAGGGGCCGATAACATGATCTCCTGTGTGACACCACACACCATGTTATCTACAATGTAAAGTATTAGACAATATTGCATAACCATAAAATTATGCAAACAATGATCATGTGATTCTTATTCCAAAATAAAGATGTTCATACAAAAGATAGACTTTTCAATATACATCCCTACAATCTCCCACTTATACTAAAAGACTATGCTGTACTCAAAGTGTCATACATCTGATCCCCATTCCCTCCACATGCCTATCAAAAGCTCTCGCCGGAAGGGCCTTAGTGAAAGTATCTGCTAGGTTATCCTCCGATGAAATCTTGGCTACAGCAACTTCTCCTCTCTTTGTGATTTTTCGTATCAAGTGGTACTTGCGCTCTATGTGTTTACTAGCCTTATGGTCTCGTGGTTCCTTCGAGTTTGCAACTGCACCACTATTATCACAATAAATTGTGATAGTTCTGGGCAAACCAGGAATCACATCCAAGTCCATCAGGAAGTTCCTGAGCCATATAACTTCTTTGGCCCCCTCAGAGGCCGCCACATACTCAGGTTCCATGATGGAGTCCGCCACACACTTCTTCTTGACACTCCTCCATACAATGGCTCCACCTCCCAAAGTAAACACAAAACACGAGGTAGACTTACTATTATCCCTATCGATTGGAAGTCGAATTGTGTAACCAGGAGTAATTAGTGCCCGATAAACTTGCATATAATCCTAGTCCTTCTCGGTCGGGTACTTGATATATGCTTTAGCGATCCAATGTCCCTATCTGGATTACTCGATATCTGGCGGCATGCCCAATGCAAAGCGGATATCTGGTCTCGTCATAGCATCGCATACATGAGGCTTCCTACTCTGCGAGCATAAGGAACCACCTTCATCTCTCTATCTCCTCGGATGATCTAGGACACATCTCCTTAGATAAAGGAACTCCATGCGAAGGTAGAAAACCCTTCTTGGAGTTGCATGCTAAAAGCGATCCATAATCGTGTCTATGTATGAAGCTTGGGATAATCACAACATCCTTTTCTGCGATGCCTTATAACCTTGATCCCAAGGATGTGTCCTACCTCTCCCAAGTCCTTCATATCAAACTGATTGGACAACCATACCCTTACGTCCGATAACACCTTGATATTGTTGCCAATCAACAAAATGTCATCTACGTATAGTATAAGAAATACCACTACATTTTCGTCACATCTCTTGTATACACAAGACTCATCCGACTTTGAATAAATCCATAAGGCGGATCACCTCATCAAAGCGGATGTTCCAAGACCTCGAAGCTTGCTTGCATCCATAAATGGAACGATTAAGCTTACATACAAGATGCTCTTTGCCCTTAGCAATGAATCCCTTTTGTTGCTTCATGTAGATGTTTTCCTCAAGACTTCCATTAAGGAAAGTTGTCTTGACATCCATCTGCTACACCTCATAATCCATATGAGCTGCTATGCATAAGAGAATCCGGATAGACTTAAGCATGGCTCTGCGTGAAAAGGTCTCCTCATAATCGATACCCTCTTTACGAGTATACCCCTTCGCAACAAGCCTCGCTTTGAAGGTCTCAACCTTCATCTATTCCTCTCTTTCTCTTGTAGATCCACTTGCATCCAATGGTTTTTACACCATCGGGTGGTTCTACTAGCTCCCAGACCTGATTTGAATCCATAGATTCAATCTCAGCATTCATTGCACTTTGCCAAGATATTGCATCTTTATCTTGGATTGCCTCGTCATATGTTCAGGGATCAGGTTCATGTTCGCCAGGGACCAAATCAGAAGATTCTCCCAAGAACATGAATCTATCAGGCTTTCTCACAACCCTCCCTCGATGAGGTATCACTGTGTATCCTCATGACCTGCGGTCTGATGACATGTGGTATATCCTCTTGTACCGGTGGTACTAAAAAAGTGACTTCCCCTTTTAACTCCTCCAGAACAATTTTACTCTTGGGCTTGTGGCTCATCACATAGTCTTCCTCTAGAAATCTGGCGTTCGTGCTAACGATCACCCTCTGATCTCTAGGACTATAAAATAATCCACCCTTCGTTCCCCTGGGATAGCCAACGAACATGCATATACATGCGAGGTTCCAACTTATCAGCATCTGCCTTCAGCACATGTGCTGGACTCCCCCATATCTGAATATGTCTTAGACTAGGCTTTTGCCCAGTCCACAACTCTGTGGGAGTAGAAGGCACTGATTTAGATGGAACCAAGTTTAGAATGTACACCGCGTATCTAGAGCATATCCCCATAACGAATCTGGCAAGTCAGAATAACTCATCATCGATCTAACCATCTCCATAAGAGTCCTATTCCATCGCTCTGCTACACCGTTCTGCTGGGGTGTGCCAGGTGCAGTTAATTGGGATTGAATCCTAGCCTCTGATAAGTAGTTCCTAAACTCTCCCAAGAGGTACTCACCACCATGATCAGATCGTAGTGTCTTGATACTTTTACCTTGACGTTTCTCCACATCAGCCTTGAATTCTTTGAACTTGTCAAAGCATTCAGACTTGCGGCGCATCAGGTAAATGTGTCCATATCTTGAGTAATCGTCTATAAAAGAGATGAAATACTCAAAACCACCTCTAGCCTGGATAGAAATAGGACCACACAAATAAGAATGAACCAATTCTAACACATCTTTGGCTCTATACCCCTTGGCCTTAAAAGGCCTCTTGGTCATCTTACCCTCCAAGGAAGATTCACAGGTTGGGAGATCCTCCACCACTAATGAACCCAAAGGTCCATCAGCTATCAACCTTTGAATTCTTCTTAGGTTAATGTAACCAAGCCTAAGATGCCAAAGATATGTTTGGTTTATCTTCGAAGGTTCTTTTCTCTTATTGGAATTAAAAGATGAGTTATTAACTTCAATTTGCATCGTGGGAGGTTTTGGTTCAAGTGTGTACAAATTTCCTATCAATGCACCCGAACAGATAATGTCCCTATCTCTTCTTATAACAACTCTGTCATTAAAAGAAATAGAATATCCATCCATAAACAATTTAGAAACTGAAATTAAATTCTTTCTAAATAAGGGTACATAAAGGCAATTCTTAAGAACCAAAAGTTTATTTTTCTCAAAAGATAATTGAACATCTCCCACTGAAATAGCTGCCACCTTCGTGGCATCGCCCAAGTACACGGTAATCTCCCCCTCAGCCAGTCGTCTGGTTTCCTGGAACCCCTGCAAAGTATTGCAGACAAGATTAGTGGCTCCCGTATCTACACACCAGGTGCCGGTAGATAACACCGCTAAACATGTTTCAATGACTAGACCAAAAGATATACCTTTGTTCTTGCGGTTAGGGCAGTCCTTCTTCTAGTGTCCAGTCTGTTTACAAGTGAAGCACTTGCCTTTCGGCTTCTTCACTCCTCCCTGAGTGCCTCCCACCGCCTTCGCCCCGGTTTGTTTCTTCTTCTTCTTGCCTTTCAGCTTAGAAGTAGAAACCTTCTGGGTCACCACGGCATGCGCCTGAGCACTCTGACGAAATAGTCCCTCTGCCACCTGGAGTTCTGTCAGAACTTCTACCAACGAATACAACCTCTTGTTCATATTGTAGTTGAGGCAAAACTGCTCAAAACTCCTAGGCAGGGACTGGAGTATGATATCGACCTAGGTTTCCCCATCGATCTTAGCTCCTAGGACCTCCAACTCATTCAAATGAGCCATCATCTTAAGAACATGATCACTCACCGTTGTTCCCTCGATCATGGTGGTTGTCATCAAGTTTCTCATGGCCTCTTGCCTCACAGCCCGATTCTGGTGTCCGAAAAGCTCCTTGAGATTGAGCATCATATCATAAGCAGTGGACATGGCTTGATGCTGATGTTGCAGTACATTTGACATAGATGCCAAAATGTAACACCACGCCATCTCATCGGCCTTGATCCACTTCTTATAGCTCTCTCTCTCCTTTTCTCCAGAATTATCTGCAAGCTTGGGAGGGCACTCTTCGAGGAGTACATATTTGTATTCCTCAGCAGTCAAGACAATGTCTAGATTCTTCTTCCAATCTACATAGTTGGGTCGAGTAAGTTTGTTCTCTTTCAGTATCACAGCAAGTGGGTTGAAAGTCATTTTGAAAGAAAACCTAAGAATCACATAAATTCAAACATTAGATTTCAAAAAATTATTGATTCCTCAAACAATAAAATTTTAAAATCAACCAAGACCTCAAAACACTGAGAATATCATATGACACGATTGTGTGGACGTATACGAATTCTACATTTGTAAGAGGAGGTTTTACCCATTAATTTTACTATCTTGTCAACCTATCTTTTTGACAAGTAAAATTAATAGTTGGTTCCTCTTTGGCTCTACAAATAAAAGCAGTGACTCCGATGGGGAGGATACTTATAATTGTATCTAAGTGTTCACCATTACACAGTACCAAGGTAATTATCTCGGGTTATGTGCCTTACGATGGGCAAGTACACATGCTCCTTAATAATTTTCTATAACCATATTTGACCTTGTGGTCCGTAAACAAACTCATCCGATGGGAAGGAAGGCACTCAGACCCGACGCGCATGTTTGTTTGCATCACTTGTCAAATTGTAATGGAGGCCGCGAGAATTTATAAAAATATCCCTCTCCCACTTAGTAATTTAAAATTGAGGAATTTTCCTAGCCTACGACATGCATATCAAACAAAAAGAAATAAATATGAAAAATAAATTATTTTCCAACTATTATGGCTTTTGTCTTAAATATGACTCCCGTCGCATCGCCATCTCATCTGCTCCTCCTACGCCATGTACGAGCCATCCGGAGATCCGAGCCGAGACTAAAACCTATTTTAATTTACATCCATCGATCCTATACTCCACGAGGGAGTGTACATGAAATCTAGAACGAAAGTAAAATAAAATAAAGAGTGGCTAAACAATGTCGTATTTAATTTACAAAAACTAAATACTAGCCTCATCAACCCCGAGGATTCAACAAAATAAATATTTACACACATACAATCACATACACACATATGGTCATAATAGTCGGATCTTATGCCTGCAACCAAAGAGTTAAACTACGCATATCCTACTATTATCCGGCACATATAATATATGAAAAAGTGCATAAAAATTAACCGAATCTTAAACACACAAAACTGGAAACATTGGCTCTGATACCAATTGTAGGGGTATTTGGCTTATCGAGTCTGTGAGGAGAAACTTCGCTTCCCACTTCACCTCGGTAGCTTGTCCATGACAATCCCTTCGATGTCCCCAGATTAAAAAAATTTAATCCTAGAAAAAAGGGATTTCCCAAACCACCAAGTCATCGTCGTGCTATTCGTTTAGAGAGGTCACTTGAACAAACTAGTTGTTCAAACGACCATCCTCTATTCTACGAGTAGCCGCGGAATAGACGATGTCTGGATCGCCGGTTTTCGTGTTTATACTCAGGATCCAACTATTATTTAGCCATTTACAGATTTATAACATGCTTATAATTGAAAAAAAAAACAAGCAACAAACAAAAGAAGAAAGTATAATAAGTATACCTCTCGATCTTCTAATGTATGACCTTCCTCCTTTTGGACGTCGTGTGAGAGACGATCCACCAAAAGTCGAAGCTCCTAGATCATAAATCTTCCTTCCTTGCTCTTCCAAAGCAAGAGGAAGAATAGAAACAAGGTTTTTCTCCTCACTAGAAACAACAAACAAGGAACCAAAGCTTTCCTTGCCGCCGGCCAACTAGATGAAGGAGAAGATGGTGGAAAACAACCAAGACACCAAGGGAAACCCTATATCTTCTTTCCACCACCTAAGGAGAGGGAGAAGGGAGCTTTTGGGTGCCGGCCAAGGGCTGGGAAGGGCCTGGAAACCAGCTGGACGTTGGCCACAAGACAAGGAAGAAGAAAGGAAACCTTGCCTTATTTGGTGCCGCCCTAGCCTCCAAACCCCAACCCTAATCCTAATCCTATCTCAACTAGGATTCCCTTCTCTTGCTGCCCAAGCCTTGCTCTCCTTCAATTGTTGTTCACGCCAACCCCTTGACACCCTTTTATAGAGTTAGGGATAAGTCATGAATTAATCTCCTCCATTGGTTCTAGGGATTTAATCTCAACCATCGGATCTAGAGATTTAATCTCAACCGTCGGATCTTAGAGATTTAATCTCTACCAATGGATCTTAGAATTTTGTTTCTATCCATTGAATCTAAGCATCATGAGGTGTTAATAGGCTACATTAGGGACCATGAGGAGGAGTTGGGTCTTGGCCACCCATGGATCAAGCCCACATAAAGTCCGATCCACTAATGATGATCCAATCCACTAAAGGTTCATCATTGATCTACCTCACCAACCCCCATATGATAATATGGGCTCCATATATTATTTGTACATTTTCTCCCCATGTTTAAGATCTCAAATGTTCGTCGACTAATTAATTTACTGACCATTAATTATTCAACATCTAACTCCTTGAGTAGTACGACTCAACCTTTTCATCATGCCGGACAAAGTCCACCTGCAGGGTTTACATGATGAACCTTATGAGCTCCTCATGGGGACATCATCATCCTAATATATAGGACATGGTTTCCTCCTATAATTAATGGCACACCATATAAATAATATCATCTCCCAACTTACCGAGCCTATCGATTTAATCTATAAATCTCGCCCATTGGTAAATCAAAGAGATGAGTACTAAGTATATGTGCCCGTTATTATATCGGGATTAAGAGCATGTACTAAATAATATCCGAGGTCCGATTCGATTATGTAGTCAGCAATAAATCAAATCACCTCTAAGTCGGTCCTGCTCAATGTACACAAAGTGTGATTCTATGGTCAAGACAAACCAATACCAAATCACACTACAATCATTCCGATGGTTTGTGCAAAGCCATCTCGGTTATGAGCCTTTACTTATACTTTTCAAGTAGATAATATATGACCTCCTGTGTGACACTACACACCATTTTATCTACAATGTAATGTATTAGACAATATTGCATAACCATAAAATTATGCAAACAATGATCATTTGATTCTTATTTCAAAATAAAGATGTTCATACAAAAGATAGACTTTTCAGTATACATCCCTACCCAATATACCATTGTCTCATAGATAATCTAGAAACTCTTGACTTAAGTATTCACCACCTTGATCCGATCGAAGTATTTTAATACTCTTGTCATGTTGTTTCTCTACTTCATTTCTGAATTCTTTGAACCTTTCAAAGGCTTCAGACTTGTGTTTCATCAAGAACACATACCCAAACCGTGAGTGATCATCGGTGAAGGTAATGAAGTAGCAATAGCCTCCTAGAGCTTGAGTTGACATAGGTCTGCATACATCAGTATGTATTATACCAAGCAACTCTCCCGCCCATTCACCTTTTCCTGTAAAAGGTAACTTAGTCATCTTGCCTTTTAAGCATGATTCGCATGTATCGTATGAATCCAATTCAAATGATTCTAGAATTCCACATCGGTGTAATTCGGACATACGTTTCTTGCTTACATGGCCAAGACGACAATACCACATGTAGAAGTCTAATTGATTATTTTTTCGAGCATGCTTGTTATCGCTTTGATATTGAAAATGTCACTGGATAGGTCCAATGTATACATACCATTGCTCAAAATTCTAATCCCATAAAGTATGTCATTCAAAGTTATATAACAACAATTGTTACTAAACGTCAAATGATAACCATTTCTATTTAAGCAGGAAATAGAAACAATGTTCTTTATTAAAGAAGGAACATAATAGTAATTGTCCATTTCTAAGACTAGTCCACTAGGGACCTTCAGCAATTAAGTTCCGATGGCGACCGCAGCAACCTTTGCTCCATTACCAACTCGCAAATTTGACTCCTCTCTAACGAGTCATCTTCTATTCCTTAGCCCCTGTATGTCATTACATATATGTGAGCCACACCCAGTATCCAATACCCAAGTGTCTAAGGAAATAGAATGTCAATCAATAACGAAGATACCTGAAGAGGATGAGGCATCGGATGTCTTCTTCTTCTTCACGGACTCAAGATAAATCTTACAGTTTCTTCGCCAGTGGCCCTCCTTGCCACAATGATGGCATGTGCCCTTTTGTGCTGGTTCTGCTTTCTTAGCCTTTTTGTTCTTCACTTTCTTTTGTTCCTTTGACTTCCTCTTAGATTCTTTCTTTGAGGATTCAACTAATAGAATTGCTTTCTCCTAATGCTTCACAGAAGGCTCCAAAGTCTTCAGCATATTGAGGAGCTCAGGAATAGTGGATTCAAGTTTGTTCATCCGGTAGTTCATCACAAATTGTGAGAAACTCTTTGGTAAACAATGCAGAATTAAGTCAATACTTAATTCAAGATCCATCACAAACCTGAGGGTAGCCAGCCGTTCGATGTACCCATTCATCTTTGGCACAAACTGCACTCTGAGATGATCCTTCTTGCATCTTAGAGGTGAAGAGGAGCACTAGAGACTTGAACCTTTTGAATCTCGCTTGCTCATCAAACAACTCATGAAGATGGAAGACTATGGTATTAGTATCCATGTCCTCATCTTTGCTTTTGTAGCTCGGGTACCATCGCGACTAGCATGATGCAACTTCGCTAGTTCAGAATCGACCACATGTTTACGATAGGCCAACAATTGGTGCAGGTTGCATCATTCTTAGGGACGGTTGGGAAGAGGCTCTTTGAGGACATACGCGAGCTTTTACGCCTTGAACAATTCTCAAGTTTCTAAATTAGCCCAAGAAGTTAGGCCCGAGTCAAATTGTTTGAATTCAAAATAGTGCACAAATTCAAAGCGTCATGATCAATCGATTAACCTAGAAATACAAAGCGAGCATATATGAAAGCGAGCATATATGAGAAAATGAGCATATATATGAAAGCGAGCATATATGAGAAAGCGAGCATATATGAGAAAGCGAGCATATTTAAAATGCATCAACATACATTCATAAATCCCATTCATTTTTGAATTTCAAAAACCCCAAAATCACTTGGAGATTGTAGGTCCATCTCAAATGGGCTGATATCAACATTGATATGAACAACCTTGGAGAGAGTCAACAAGTCATTCATAGCTATGATGGTAGGTATCAACTATACCGATTGCATATCACATATATGCAACTATTACAATGTGCTATCAACTAATTGAATGTTCACACATACATCGGGTTGTTAACACATTAACAAGTATGCATCATATGCATAGCACCCAACTTCACCTCCCTTTACATCGACCTTGGAGAGTTCAACAATCGATGCTCGGGTTAAAGCCAACCCATTAATCAAGACATAGTTTTAATATGGTTAGGCGCATTCAACCAATTAGCCTTGGCTTGGAGAGAGTCCAACAACCAAAGCTAATGATTGACCTCACTCTTACCATATTAGTATTAAACTATTCCATGGTTTGAACATGTTGAGTTAGTAGGGCTTGGAGAGAGTCCAACAACCCAAACAAGAAAGCAGAACTACGGTTCTAACCATATTAATGGAAGGTGTAGGCTTTAATATTGTGTAAAGTTTTTATGTCTCATCCTCTTTGCATGCAAATAACTATTATATAAATGACATGGCATGACATACATTTACATATCACGACACACATGACATAATGATATGCATCTAATGCAATTACATAGCATACAATTATGGCATGTACAAAATTTCCTTATATGTTATAACTATTTATAGAAATAAAATATGTTTGAGATTTGATTCCCAAAATCAAATCATGATTAAATTAGGAAACAAATTTCCAAATCTAATCACATATTTTATTTATGGAAGGTCTCAATTAAAAAAAGTCAAATTTAATTTAGGAAATATATTTCCTAAATTGTCAAAACTATTTATAGAAATAAAATATATTTTTGATTTGATTTCACAAATCGAATCATGATTAAATTAGGAAACAAATTTCCAAATCTAATCAAATATTTTATTTATGGAAAGTGTTAATTTCAATAAATACATTTAACTTTCCAAAAGTAGAAGATTTCCATAAATACTTCTAAACTTTCCAAAATTAAAAATTTCCATAAATACTTCTAAACTTTTCAAAAGTAGAAAATTTCCATAAATATAATTATGACTATCATAAAACAATTTTCACGATTATGTTGAAACACAACAGGCTCTTATACCCTTTGTTGGGTTTTAAAATGGTGAGTGTGTGTTGAACATGTTTCGTACAACATGTAGACATAATCGCTTTCAAATTTTGCAATAAAGAAATTACTCCAGTTATGCTTGATGTATCACATGCAGCGGGAATGACATCAACCGGAGCGACTCTTGCTAGAATTGCCTCAATTCGTATCCATGCTGAGCATCATCGGGATGACTTCACAAAGGCACGAGCCTCGTCTTCATAGGAGTCACTAGCCTCGTGTTGAAGAAGATGTGATCGAGAGAAGATCACAACCCAAATCAAAATTCGGATTCGAAAATGAGTCCCCAAAACTAGCTTCTCCTGTGAGGTATTCGTCAACCGATTGACGAATCCTTGGTCCTCCACCTATGAGGATTATCGGAGATTGAATCCCCAGCAAGGTAGCTATTGTCGGAGCTCCAAACGTCGTCGAAATGATGCTCCTACACACAAGGGAACAATCTATCCAGAAAACTGGACAGCTTGGTGGAGGAGTTGCGCCGGCCAAAGAGGATGGCCGGCCAACCCTTAGTCACCATAACCAAGGTGAGTCGCCAGAGGGTCGCTGGAAGATGGTCGGCAGTAGCTTGGACGTCAGGAATAGGGTGGACGGCGGCACATGGTGGCTGGCGGCGTGGAGTCCTTGGGCGGCGACAAGGAGAAGAGATGGGTTGGGCGGCAAGAATTGAATAGGGTTTTCACAAAACCCTTAAGCCCTATTTTTATAGAGAACACATTCTCCTAATAGTAATTGGTTCATAACCAAAACCCGTTAACCCGCTCCAATAACTTAAGTTAAAATATACAGAACCGAGTTGGTCTATTTTAAGTTAAAACGAACCGCACCAACTTTGGTTCATTTGTTTAAAACAAACCAAATCCCTTTGGTTTATTCTCCACCATTGGATTAGAACCAAACCAATTTGGTTCATCCATCAAGTCTTCATAAGACTCGTCCCATCCAAGCTTCCATTACGACTGAAACAATTTCATGCTCGCTCCTTGTTTGGTCCAACCAAACCTTGTTTCTCTCAATCTGAGAATCTCATTCTCAAGCTCGTTTTAAATCCTTTGGATTATGCTCATTGTGCGTGTGACTAAATAGGTTCCTGATTTATGTTGGTCATCTATAATTAACCATTAATTATAGAACGATCATGAGTGGCACCTAGTAGTACATCATGATCCCCAATTAACCGGAAAGTCAACGGTTGATTCCAGAACCATTTCTGAAACCCTTCAGCAACTACATTGAATCATGCCATGTTCCCTTCATGCATCTTATACCCACTTGGTTCAGGAAATGATCTATAGTGTCAGT
This sequence comes from Wurfbainia villosa, assembly GCA_025175895.1. Classification (NCBI taxonomy): domain Eukaryota; kingdom Viridiplantae; phylum Streptophyta; class Magnoliopsida; order Zingiberales; family Zingiberaceae; genus Wurfbainia; species Wurfbainia villosa. The sequence continues at coordinate 97,633,604 of CM045991.1, forward strand.
CCCTACTAGGTTGACAACGTCACACCTAGCCCAAGTATCATTTCCTCATCCTACGGATTCTAGTTACTGCACATGTATCCAAGAGTACCTTACTCTAAAAATGTAATGCTTTGGCCAAAGACTTTAGTAAGAATCCGACGAGAGGCCATGGGTATACATATCCTCGCAAGGAGTGGTGAATTCTCTATAGGCTATTCAAACACCTTCGGTCACTTCGACTTATACCCAATCATCCCGGATCCACATCTCCTTGGAGATGCTTGCTTAAGATGTCAAAGCATAAGTCTTCATGACCAAGATGACTTGAATACCGTAAGTCAAAGGAACATCACACTTAAGCCGCAGTAATAACTTCATTGACATATCCATATATGCAGAGAACCATATGAAGTCTTACAACTGGTCACTCTAATGAACTAGTTAGTATAACTAGCATCCACGATTAACTCCGGGCATCACAATGTCTCTAGCTAGTGAGAATCAGCTGTTTGGATACACCAAGGAGTATACCTCATGCTAGTCTCGATAGAATTGATGGTGTCCAAATCCATCAATTCATCGATTAGGGATAATTCCAATACATCACAATTACACATGTAAAGATACTCACTAGTTGTGATCCAATCATAAAATCTCTCATGCTGTGAATCGTATCGTGGACTTTCAATAAATGAATTTAAGATCTAATCAAATACATGAAAATATGTATACTCAAATAATGAATCTTCATTTATCATATAAATGGTTCAAACATAAGGCGATTGCCTTAGGACACCTCTCATATATTACTTGTAGGGATGTATACTAAAAAATCTACCTTTTGTATGAACATCTTTATTTTGAAATAAGAATCACATGATCATTATTTGCATATGTTTATGGTTATGCAATATTGTCTAATACATTATATTGTAGATAACATGGTGTGTGGTGTCACACGGGAGATCATGTTATCGGCTCCTTGTAAAGTATAAGTAAAGGCTCACAACCGAGATGACTTTAGACAAACCATCGGAATGGTTGTAGTGTGATTTGGTATTGGTTTGTCTTGACCATAGAATCACACTAGTGCACTTTGTGTGTATTGAGCAAAACCGACATAGAGGTGATTCAATTTATTGCTGACTACATAATCGAATCGGACCTCAGATATTATTTTGTACATGCTTTTAATCCCGATATAATAATGGGCATATATACTTAGTACTCATCTCTTTGATTTACCAATGGGCGAGATTTATAGATTAAATCGATAGGCTCAGTAAGTTGGGAGATGATATTATTTATATGGTGTGTCATTGATTATTGGAGGAAACCGTGTCCTATATATTAAGATGATGATGTCCCCTTGAGGAGCTCATAAGGTTCATCATGTAAACCCTGCAGGTGGACTTGGTCTGGCATAATGAAAAGGTTGAGTGGTACTACTCAAGGAGTTAGATGTGGATTAATTAATGGTCAGTAAATTAATTAATTGACGGACATTCGAGATCTTAAACACGGGGAGAAAATGTACAAATAATATAAGGAGCCCATATTATTATATGGGGGTTGGTGAGGTAGATCGATGATGATCCTTTAGTGGATTGGATTATCATTAGTGGATTTGACTTTATGTGGGCTTGATCCATGGGTGGCCAAGACCCAACTCCTCCTCATGGTCCCTAATGTAGCCTATTAACACCTCATGAAGCTTAGATCCAATGGATAGAAACAAAATTCTAAGATCGATAGGTAGAGATTAAATCTCTAAGATCTGACGGTTGAGATTAAATCTCTAGATCCAACGGTTGAGATTAAATCCCTAGAACCAATGGAGGAGATTAAATCATGACTTATCCGTAACTCTATAAAAGGAGGGCAAGGGGGTTGGCGTGAATAATATCCAAGAGAGATAGGGTTTTGGAAGCAAGAGAGGAATCTTAGTTGAGATAGGATTAGGGCTAGGGTTTGAAGGCTTGGGTGGCACCAAATAAGGAAGGTTTTCTTTTCTTCTTCTTCTTTCATTGGCCAGCATCCAACAGCTTTTCCAACCCCTTTCCAACCTTGGCCGACAGATAAAGCTTCTCTTCTCCTTTTCCTTAGGTGGTGGAAACAAGATATAGGGCTTTCCCGTGGTGTCTTGGCCGGATTCCACCACAAACTCCTCCTCCTAGTTGGCCGGCGGCAAGGATTCTATTTGTTCCTTGTTGGTTGGTTTTAGGGAGGAGAAGAACCTTGTTTCTATTCTACCTCTTGATTTGGAAGATCAAGGAAGGAAGATTTACGATCTAGGAGCTTCGACTTTTGGTAGAGCGTCGCCCACACGACGTCCGAAAGGAGGAAGGTCATACATTAGAAGATCAAGAGGTATATCGTTTCTCTAATCTTTATATGTTACATGTTTGTATTTGTTTTTCAACTATGAGCATGATATAAATCTGTATATGGCTAAATAATACTTGGATCCCGAGCATAAAGACAAAAACTGGCAATCCGGACATCGTATATTCCGTGGCTACTCGTAGAATAGAGGATGGTCGCTTAAACAACGAGTTTGTTCAAGTGACCTCTCTAAACGAATAGCACGACGATGACTTGATTATTTGGGCAATCCCTTGTGTCTAGGATTAAATTTTTTATCCAGGGACATCGATTGGATCGCCATGAACAAACGACCAAGGTGAAGTGGGAAGCGAAGTTTCCCCTCACGGACTCGATAAGCAAAACCCTTCAATTGGTATCAGAGCCAAGGTTTCCGGTTTTGTGTGTTTAGGATTTGGTTATTTTTTATGCACTTTTTCATATATTATATGTTCCGGATAATAGTAGGATATGCATAGTTTAACTCTTTTGTTGCAGGCATAAGATCCGACTATTATGGCCATATGTGTGTATGTGATTGTATGTGTTTAAATATTTATTTTGTTGAATCCTCAGGGTTGACGAGGCTAGTATTTGATTTTTTATAAATTAGATATGACATTGTTTAGCTACTCTTTATTTTAATTTACTTTTGATCTAGATTTCATGTACACACCCTCGTGGAGTATAAGATCGATGGATGTAAATTAAAATAGGTTTTAGTCTCGGTTCAGATCTCCGGATGGCTTGTACATGGCGTAGGAGGAGCGGACGAGAAGGCGTTGTGACGGGAGACATATTGAAGACAAAAGCCATAATAGTTGGAAAATAATTTATTTTTCATATTTATTGCTTTTTGTTTGATATGCATGTCATAGGCTAGGAAAATTCCTCAATTTCAAATTACTAAGTGGGAGAGGGATATTTTTATAAATTCCCACGGCATCCATTATGATTTGACAAGTGATGCAAACAAACTTGCGCGTCGGCTCTGAGTGCCTTCCTCCCCATCGGATGAGTTTGTTTGTGGATCACAAGGTCAAAATGGTTATAGGGAATTATCAAGGAGCATGTGTACTTCCCCATCGGAAGGCACATAACCCGAGATAATTACCTTGGTACCGAGTAATGGTGAACACTTAGATACAAATATAAGTATCCTCCCTATCGGAGTCACTGCTTTTATTTGTAGGGCCAAAGAGGAACCAACTATTAATTTTACTTATCAAAAAGTTAGGTCGACAAGATAATAAAATTAATGGGTAAAACATTCTCTTACAAATGTAGAATTCGTATACGTCCACACTATCATGGCATACGATATTCTCGGTGTTTTGAGGTGTTGGTTGATTTTAAAATTTTATTGTTTGAGGAATCAATAATTTTATGAAATCTAATGTTTTGATTTATGTGATTCTTAGGTTTTCTTTCAAAATGACTTTCAAGCCACTTGCTGTGATACTGAAAGAGAACAAACTTACTGGACCCAATTATGTAGATTGGAAGAGGAACGTAGACATTGTCTTGACTGCTGAGGAATACAAATATGTACTCCTCGAAGAGTGCCCTCCCAAGCCTGCAGATGATTTTGGGTAAAAGGAGAGAGAGAGCTATAAGAAGTGGGTCAAGGCTGATGAGATGGCGCGATGTTACATTTTGGCATCTATGTCAAATGTACTGCAACATCAGCATCAAGTCATTCCCACTGCTTATGATATGATGCTCAATCTCAAGGAACTTTTTGGACATCAGAATCAGGCTGCGAGGGAAGAAGCCATGAGAAACTTGATGACGACCTCTATGATCGAGGGAACACCCGTAAGGGATCATGTTCTCAAGATGATGGCTCATTTGAATGAGCTGGAGGTCCTAGGAGCTGAGATCGATGGGGAAACCCAGGTCGACATCATACTCCAGTCTCTACCTAGGAGTTTTGAGCAGTTTCGCCTGAACTACAACATGAACAAGAGGTTGTATTCATGAAACTTCCGATGTAACTCGTGCAGAGGGACTATTTCGTCAGAGTGCTCAGGCGCATGCCGTGGTGACCCAGAAGGTTTCTACTTCTAAGCCGAAAGGCAAGAAGAAGAAGAAACAAACTGGGGCGAAGGCGGTGGGAGGTACTCAGGGAGGAGTGAAGAAGCCGAAAGGCAAGTGCTTCACTTGTAAGCAGACTGGACACTGGAAGAAGGACTGCCCCAACCGCAAGAACAAAGGTATATCTTTTGGTCTAGTCATTGAAACATGTTTAGCGGTGTTATCTACCGGCACCTGGTGTGTAGATACGGGAGCCACTGATCATGTCTGCAATACTTTGTAGGGGTTCCAGGAAACCAGACGACTGGCTGAGGGGGAGATTACCATGTACTTGGGCGATGCCACGAAGGTGGCGGCTGTTGCAGTGGGAGATGTTCATTTATCTTTTGAGAAAAATAAACTTTTGGTTCTTAAGAATTGCCTTTATGTACCCTTATTTAGAAAGAATTTAATTTCGGTTTCTAAATTGTTTATGGATGGATATTCTATTTCTTTTAATGACAGAGTTGTTATAAGAAGGAATAGGGACATTATCTGTTCGGGTGCATTGATAGAAAATTTGTACACACTTGAACCAAAACCTCCCACGATGCAAATTGAAGTTAATAACTCATCTTCTAATTCCAATAAGAGAAAAGAACCTTCGAAGATGAACCAAACATATCTTTGGCATCTTAGGCTTGGTCACATTAACCTAAGCAGAATTCAAAGGTTGATAGCTGATGGACCTTTGGGTTCATTAGTGGTGGAGGATCTCCCAACCTGTGAATCTTGCTTGGAGGGTAAGATAACCAAGAGGCCTTTTAAGGACAAGGGGTATAGAGCCAAAGATGTGTTAGAATTGGTTCATTTTGATTTGCGTGGTCCTATATCTATCCAGGCTAGAGGTGGTTTTGAGTATTTCGTCTCTTTTATAGATGATTACTCAAGATATGGATACATTTACCCGATGCACTGTAAGTCTGAATGCTTTGACAAGTTCAAAGAATTCAAGGCTGATGTGGAGAAATGTCAAGGTAAAAGTATTAAGACACTACGATCTGATCGTGGTGGCGAGTACCTCTTGGGAGAGTTTAGGGATTACCTATCAGAGGCTGGGATTCAATCCCAATTGACTGCACCTGGCACACCCCAGTAGAATGGTGTAGCAGAGCGAAGGAATAAGACTCTTATGGAGATGGTTAGATCGATGATGAATTATTCTGACTTATCAGATTCATTCTGGGGATATGCTCTAGATACGACGGTGTACATTCTGAACTTGGTTCCATCTAAATCAGTGGCTTCTACTCCCATAGAATTGTGGACTGGGCGAAAGCCTAGTCTAAGACATATTCGGATATGGGGAGTCCAAAGGCCGCGTATCTTTGAAGGCGGATCTTTGGTAAGTTGGAACCTCGTAAATGCGGCTTGTTCATGGGCTATCCTAGAGGAACGAAGGGTGATTTATTTTATAGTTCTAGAGATCAGAGGGTGATCATTAGCATGAACGCCAGATTTCTAGAGGAAGACTATGTGATGAGCCACAAGCCAAAGAGTAAAATTGTTCTGGAGAAATTAAAAGGGGAAGTCACTTCTTTAGTACCACCGGTACAAGAGGATATACCACATGTCACTGCACCGTGTGTCACAGAGGATACACAGGTGATACCTCGTCGTAGTGGGAGGGTTGTGAGATAGCCTGATAGATTCATGCTCTTGGGAGAATCTTCTGATTTAGTCTTTGGCAAACATGAACCTGATCCCTGGACATATGACGAGGCAATCCAAGAAAAAGATGCAGCATCTTGGCAAAGTGCAATGAATGCTGAGATTGAATCTATGGATTCAAATCAGGTCTGAGAGCTAGTTGACCAACCCGATGGTGTAAAAACCATTGGATGCATGTGGATCTACAAGAGAAAGAGAAGAATAGATGGGAAGGTTGAGACCTTCAAAGCGAGGCTTGTTGCGAAGGGGTATACTCAGAAAGAGGGTATCGATTATGAGGAGACCTTTTCGCCGGTAGCCATGCTTAAGTCTATCCGGATTCTCTTATGCATAGCAGCTCATATGGATTATAAGGTATGAAAGATGGATGTCAAGACAGCTTACCTTAATGGAAGTCTTGAGGAAAACATCTATATGAAGCAACCAGAGGGATTCATTGCTAACGGCAAAGAGCATCTTGTATGTAAGCTTAATCGGTCCATTTATGGATTGAAGAAAGCTTCGAGGTCTTGGAACATCCGCTTTAATGAGGTAATTTAGTCTTATGGATTTATTCAAAGTCTGGATGAGTCTTGTGTATACAAGAGATGTGATGGAAACGTAGTGGTATTTCTTATACTTTACGTAGATGACATTTTATTGATTGGCAACAATATCAAGGTGTTATCGGACGTAAGAGTATGGTTGTCCAAACAGTTTGATATGAAGGACTTGGGAGAGGTGGGACACATCCTTGGGATCAAGGTTATAAGGGATCGCAGGAAAAGGATGTTGTGCTTATCCCAAGCTTCATACATAGACACGATTTTGGATCGTTTTAGCATGCAGAACTCCAAGAAGGGTTTTCTACCTTTCAGGCATGGAGTTCCTTTATCTAAGGAGATGTGTCCTAGATCATCTGAGCAGATAGAGAAGATGAAGGTTGTTCCTTATGCTTCGGCAATAGGAAGCCTCATGTATGCGATGCTATGTACGAGACCAGATATCTGCTTTGTCATGGGCATGGTTAGCAAATATCAGAGTAATCCAGGACAGGGACATTGGACTGCGGTAAAGCATATATTGAAGTACCTGAGATGGACTAGGGATTATATGCTGGTTTACTAGGCAGACCAATTACTCCCTGGGTTACATAGTTCCTAAGTCTACCTCGGGTTTTGTGTTTACTTTGGGAGGTGGAGCCATTGTATGGAGGAGTGTCAAGCGAAATGCGTGGCGGACTCCACCATGGAAGTATGTAGTATCAAAGAAGTTGTGTGGCTCAGGAACTTTCTGATGGACTTGGATGTGATTCCTGGTTTGCCCAGAACTATCACAATTTTTTGTGATAATAGTGGTGCAATTGCAAATTCAAGGAACCACGAGCCCATAAAGCTAGTAAATACATAGAGCGCAAGTACCACCTGATACGAGAAATCGTAAAGAGAGGAGAAGTTGTTGTGGCCAAGTTTGCATCGGAGGATAACCTAGCAGATCCTTTCACTAAGGCCCTTCCGGCGAGAGCTTTTAATAGGCATGTGGAGGGAATGGAGATCAGATGTATGGCAGTTTAAGGACAGCATAGTCTTTTAGTATAAGTGGGAGATTATAGGGATGTATACTGAAAAGTCTACCTTTTGTATGAACATCTTTATTTTGAAATATGAATCACATGATCATTGTTTGCATATGTATATGGTTATGCAATATTGCCTAATACATTACATTGTATATAACATGGTGTGTGGTGTCACATGGGAGATCATGTTATCGACTCCTTGTAAAGTATAAGTAAAGCCTCACAACCGAGATGACTTTGGACAAACCATCGAAATGGTTGTAGTGTGATTTGGTATTGGTTTGTCTTGACCATAGAATCACACTAGTGCACTTTGTGTGTATTGAGCAGGATCGACATAGAGGTGATTCGATTTATTGCTGACTACATAATTGAATCGGACCTCAGATATTATTTTGTACATGCTCTTAATCCCGATATAATAACGGGCACATATACTTAGTACTCATCTCTTTGATTTACCAATGGGTGAGATTTATAGATTAAATCGATAGGCTCGGTAAGTTGGGAGATGATATTATTTATATGGTGTGCCATTGATTATAGGAGGAAACCGTGTCCTATATATTAGGATGATGATGTCCCCTTGAGGAGCTCAGAAGGTTCATCATGTATAACCTGAAGGTGGACTTGGTCTGGCATGATAAAAAGATTGAGTGGTACTACTCAAGTAGTTAGATATTGATTAATTAATGGTCAGGAAATAAATTAATCGACGGACATTCAAGATCTTAAACACGTGGAGAAAATGTACAAATAATATATGGATCCCATATTATTATATATGGGTTGGTGAGTTAGATCGATGATGATCCTTTAGTGGATTGGATTATCATTAGTGGATCTGACTTTATGTGGGCTTGATCCATGGGTGGCCAAGACCCAACTCCTCCTCATGGTCCCTAATGTAGCCTATTAACACCTCATGAAGCTTAGATTCAATGGATAGAAATAAAATTCTAAGATCCATAGGTGGAGATTAAATCTCTATGATCCGACGGTTGAGATTAAATCTTTAGATCCGACGGTTGATATTAAATCCCTAGAACCAATGGAGGAGATTAAATCATGACTTATCCCTAACTCTATTAAAGGAGGGCAAGGGGGTTGGCGTGAAGAAAATCCAAGAGAGCTAGGGTTTTGGGCGGCAAGAGTGGAATCCTTGTTGAGATAGGATTAGGTCTAGGGTTTGGAGGCTTGGGCGGCACCAAATAAGGAAGGTTTTTTTTTCTTCTTCTTCCTTCATTGGTCAGCATCTAGCAACTTTTCCAGCCCCTTTCCAACCTTAGCCGGTGGGAAAAGCTTCTCTTCTCTTTTTCCTTAGGTGGTGGAAACAAGATATAGGGCTTTCCCGTGGTGTCTTGGCCGGATTCCACCACAAACGCCTCCTCCTAGTTTGCCGGTGGCAAGGATTCTATTTGTTCCTTGTTGGTTTGTTTTAGGGAGGAGAAGAACCTTGTTTCTATTCTTCCTCTTGCTTTGGAAGAGCAAGGAAGGAAGATTTGTGATCTAGGAGCTTCGACTTTTGGTAGAGCGTCGCCCACATGACGTCCTAAAGGAGGAAGGTCATAGATTAGAAGATCGAGAGGTATATCGATTCTCTAATCTTTATATGTTACATGTTTGTATTTGTTTTTCAACTATGAGCATGATATAAATCTGTATATGGCTAAATAATACTTGGATCCCGAGCATAAACACAAAAATCGGCGATCCAGACATCGTCTATTCTGCGGCTACTCGTAGAATAGAGGATGGTCGCTTGAACAACGAGTTTGTTCAAGTGACCTCTCTAAATGAATAGCACAACGATGACTTGTTTGTTTGGGCAATCCCTTGTGTCTAGAATTAAATTTTTAATCCGGGGACATCGATTGGATCGCCATGAACAAATGACCAAGGTGAAGTGGGAAGCGGTTTTCACGGACTCGATAAGCAAAACCCTTCATTACTAACAAGTATAGCCACCTACGACTTCTCGAGTGTCGATCGTGCCTTGACGACATATATGCAGAGCAATTCTTTGCATCCACTAGCTCTCAAATTGACCACATGTACATGTGGCATATGTGGTTGAGCACAGTTTACCTGGGGCGACATGCGAGGCTACCGGACTTTCCACCTCGACCACCATATTAGTGGAAATAGCTTCATACAAGTCTGGGGGGCCCCAAGTTTTGATTTATTTTGTCTCTAGTAGTAGTTTCTTTCCTAATATATGCATTTTAATTAGCATTCATTTGTTTATGCATAGGTTATTTAGTTTCTTTCAACACTTAGTTTTTGCTATCTATAAGCTGCCTCAATAGTATTTTTAAAGTTACTTTCATGAGTTGTTCCCATAGGTAGCTTAACTTCATTTATCTCATGGTATTTCATTTTATTTGCTCTAATGAATATTCTAGACTTACACTAGTTAGCTTTTATTTTTACACATACACATGTCGAACATTCTGAAAGGGAGAATCTAGTACATACCTAGTTATGATTCATCTCAGTAGTCTAGTACTTTGGAATCCATAGGTGACTCTAGATTTAGCATTTTAGTTGCTGGAGATGCTCGGATCATGGAAGCCCATTCGGGAAAATCAAAATCCCAAGAGAAAAAAAATGGAATAAGAAAAGGAAAAAAAGAGGGAAAGAAAATGATAGTGAGAAAAAAATTGAAAAAAAAAAGATTATGAGGGATAAGAAAATAGTTGTCTTGAGTAGAAATGGTTAGGTGCCCCTTTGAGACCGAGTTACGTTACTGGGGAAATGCCTACCAATTTCTCTCAATATCAAGCATGTCTTTGAGACTTTGTGCTAGATCTAGGGAACGACCCTCGCTTTGGGCAAGTCAGTGTCTAAGAGCTAGAGACCTTAGGAAAGTTAAAGGATGACGCCTTAATTTACCATGGAACTAGTATCCCCTATGAAAATTCGCTTAGCACGTGCACGAGAAGCTAACATAGTGAATTTTTGGAACACATCTATTTTGCTTTGATTGCATATACCACTTGATAAATCTAGTTGACAAGCTAAGTATGAAACAATGCTTTTTAAAATTTCATGGCACTGAGGTTCGCTTGAGGACAAGCAAAGATTTAAGTCTGGGGGAATTGATGTGAGCAAAACATATAGGGTTTTAGGAGTAGTTTTCGCTCACATCCCGTTGCATTTTATATTTGAATCTTTTATATTTCATTTTATTTTGGATGTATTTCATATTTTTTGGTTTGGAGATCTGCTCTTTGTACTCTTGTGTGCAGGACAACATTCTACAGGGAAAATGGTGCACTTTTGGAGCGAAAAAAAGGCATTTGGCAACTAGAACAGAAAGACACATGCCCTAGCCCTATGAATTCACATGCACCCAACGCCACACATGGCTCCTGCCATGTGAATCCACATGACCATGTGGTGCTGGGCAATTTCGATGCGATTCTGTTATTTTCTATGTTTTAGTGAGATCCGACCTTATGTCTATATAAAGGAAGCTACGCCCAAATTGTAGGGGAGCGCATGATGGCCAGGACAACACTCTAACGCCCTAAAAACCTTTGAAAACTCACAACGGGGAGGAAGGAAGCCGCTCGAAGATCAAATTCTGCGGTTCAACGTCGGGGAGAAGAACCAAAGTACATTGTAATTCGCTTTCCTTACATCATTTGCATTTTATCTATGAATTTGATTCTTCTTTGTGTTCCTCTTCTCATATTCATAGAGTAGATTCTCTAATTCTAGGATTAGGAAGTAGTTTATGTGCGTAGAACATGTTATTTGAAATATACTTATGTTCGTGATTTCATATTTGCAATAGGTGATTGTTTAGATCGTTAACTGTTGGTTTTGGTCTTCTGTTTACTGAGTGTAGCTGATACAAGGGGTGACATCCCTCATATCAAAGATTTAGAATAATTAAGGAGGAACCTAGGGGTTGGCCTCATCTCCGATAACCGTGGATAGAAGGGTGTGATAGAGTCGGAAACGGGACACATTCCGATTTGTCACAGGGATTGATTCAGCATCTTCGTACCTCCTATCCCATCCTAAAGACAAGGGTGGACCTAGTATGGCAGAGGTAGTTTCCGATAGATGCAAAAGCTCATCGGGGAAGTGTATGATGTCCCTTCCACAAAACCGAAGTTAGAAATCTAGATGACATTCAATTAATAGCATGTTCTGCGACACATATGCGAAATCGAAATCCTAGAATTCCGATAAAAGACTCTTAGCAACCCTTCTCTTCCTCCATGTGACACCGTACTAGAGTTAGGACCGTCGACAACCCTCATCATCACAACCATTAGAACGGAACTCTGAATAATAATGTCTACTAAACCAATCGATACTCAAATCTCAGTCCCTGTGGGATCGATAATCTTTTTATTACTTGATGACATCCGTGCACTTGAGGGCATTGAGTGCGAGCGCGCGCTTTGAGTCCTCGACGATTGCCATCGAGAGATTTGAGGTCGCATTCACGTTCACTAATGGGGAGGCCAGTAAGGGGAGGTCACCAAACTAATCCTGCTCGCTCGGGACCCTACAACAGAAGGCCTCATACCCTCCTCCTAGCTGGCCTACGATCATCCAACCATGAAGGTACTTCACAAGAAGGGTCATCTAGTGAAGGCACATTGGTTGCTCAGGTGATGTCCCCACTCGGGGAGTTATAAATGTTATTGCTGGCAAACCAACTGACAGAGATTCTAACATAGCCAAAAAATCATATGCCCGTCATATGGAGAGTTTGGCTATCAGAGTAGATCGAGTCATTCAAAGTACACTGCTGATATCCTTCATACTTAAAGAACTACAGAGCGTCCTTCTACCCCTCACTAATGCTTTGGTAATTAGTGTCTCTTTGGCAAACTATGAGGTAGCCCGAGTCCTGGTGGACTCGAGAATTTCAGTTAACATCCTATTTCAGGATGCATTCGAGCAGATGCAGCTGGGAAATGTGCAGTTAGAGGATGTGGCAACTCCTCTCTATGGTTTTGCTGGGCACATGGTGCATCATATTGGGCAAATCTCTCTGCCTCTTACTCTGGGCACAAAACCCAGCCAAAAGACCAGTATGGCCCCATTTCTTGTGGTGGAGCCTCCTTCCACCTGTAATGCTATTTTAGGTTGTCCCTTTTTGTCAATTTTTTAAGCGGTGGCTTCCCCCTACCATCAGAAGGTCAAGTTACTCATAGGCCATCTCATCGGAGAAGTACAAGGGGAGCAGAAGGCCACTCAAAGTTGTTATGTGCAAATGGTGAGGGATCATCAGAAGAAGGCCAAGGTGGACGATCCCAAGGGAAAGGCTGTCATGGACTCAAGAGTATATATGCTAGAAAAATCCCCTCCCAAGGCAGAGAAGATAGAGGAGGGTGAGTCTGTGAAGATAACCTGGAAAGGTCACTCTCGGGTGGCTCAGAAATGAGGTGAAGGAAGAACTCATTGCCATCTTGGAGAAATGAAGACATTTTTGCAAAGGACGTGCCACGACCTCTCGAGGATTGACCCTCTAATTCGAACACCATCTCAACATCACCCGAGGAGCCCGCCTATGCAAAGAGGATGCACTTTGGACTAGAGAAGGATAAAATTATCACTAAAGAGGTGGACAAAGCTGTGCAAGCTCATCATATTAGAGAAATTCAATTTCGAATGGGTTTTCTAATGTAGTCTTGGTCCCCAAGCCTCATGGGCAAAGTGGAGGATGTGTATTGACTCGTGATTTAAATAAAGCATTCCTAAAGATCATTATCCCTTGCATCGTATCGTCTAGTTGACTCTACTATGGGTTATGAAGTGGTATCACTTATGGATAGTTACCAAGGGTATTATCAAATTCTCTTAGCGAAGGATGATCAAAAGCAGATTAGCTTTGTGACAATAGGGGGGGTGTATGCTTATGTGGTGATGCCCTTTGGGCTAAAAAATGCATGAGCTACATATTAGAGGCTTATGTATAAGATTTTTGCTGAACAGAAAGGAAAAAATGTGGAAGTATATGTTGATGATATTCTAGTAAATCAAAATCCACTTGGGATTTAGTTTAGGATATGGAGGAGTCCTTTGTCACCCTTAGGGGTTACAACATGAAGTTAAATCCAAAGAAGTGTTTGTTTGGGGTGAAGAGTGGAAAATTTTTTAGATATATTGTGACAAGAAATGATGCAAACCAATTCTGAAAAGGTGCAGGCATTATGTAATATGAAGTCACCCACTAACTTGAAGGAAACCCAGAAATTAGTAGAAATAATAGTCTCTTTATCTCAGTTTATAGCCAGGTCGACAGACAAGGCGCTACCTTTCTGTTAGGATGTATACTGAAAGCCTATCCTTTATATGAACATCTTTATTTTTGAAATAAGAATCACATGATCATTGTTTGCATTTTATGGTTATGCATATTGTCTGATACATTACATTGTAGATAACAAGGTGTGTGTTGTCACACAGAAGATCATGTTATCAGTTTCTTATAGAGTATAAGTAGAGGCTCACAACCGAGATAGTTTTGGACAAACCATTGGTATGGTTGTAGTGTAATTGGGTATTGGTTTGTCTTGACCATAGAATTACACTAGTACACTTTGTGTGTATTGAGCTGGATTAACTTAGAGGTGATTCAATTTATTACTGACTACATAATTGAATCAAACCTCGGATATTATGGTGTACATGCTCTTAATCCCGATATAATAATAGGTACATGTACTTAATATTTATTTCTTTGATTTACCAATGGGCGAGATTTATGGGCTAAATCGATAGACTCGGTAAGTTGGGAAATAATATTATTTACATAGTGTGTCATTGATTATTGGACGAAACCGTGTCCTATATATTAGGATGATGATGTCCCCTTGATGAGCTCATAAGGATCATCATGTAAATCCTACAGGTGGACTTGGTCCAGCATGATGATAAGGTTGAGTGGTACTACTCATGGAGTTAGATGTTGATTAATTAATTATCAGTAAATTAATTAATTAAAGAACATTCGATATCTTAAACACGGGGATACATTAGTATAATTAATATATGGAGCCCATATTTAATTATGGGGTTGGTGAGGTAGATCAATGATAATCCTCTAGTGGAATGGATTATCATTAATGGATCAGATTTTATGTGGGCCGGATCCATTGGGTGGCCAAGATCTAATTCCTTCTCATGGTCCCTATTGTAGCATAATATTAAAACCCTCATGAAGCCAAGATCCAACGGACACAATTAAAAGGAAGCTTGGGAGAAATCTATTGGTGCAATAGGCCCAGGTTGACTCAAGTTTTGACTCGAGTAGTATTTTGATGATAAACAAAACTTATGACATGGGAGTGTCATAGGAAAGTCCAACATGGAGTTGTTTGAAAATCCAAGCATGGGGCTTGGTGTGGGAAAGTCCAAAGCATTACGAAGTCGTGCGCTTGGTGCTTGGTGAGAAATGCATTGCGAAGTCGTGCGCTTGGAGCATGTGGGAAGTCTTGAGGACTTGGGAAGTTCACTAAGCTCGGGGTCCTTGAGTCAGTGAAGGATGGCATTGCGAAGCCGTGAGCTTGATGCATCTGAGGGACCGCCGAACAGGGAGCGAATGGAGTGAGGCCAAAGGAAAGCATACTTCGAGGGCAAGAGACGCGAAGGATGGCATTGCGAAGTCGTACGCTTGGTGCATCTGAGGGACGTAGGCCGAGGGAAGAGAGTTTCGGTGGGGAACTCCATGAGGGATGAAGTGTACTTTGCCAAGTGGCTAAGACTGAGTGTCGGATGCTCAAACAACTTGGGTTTGAGGTTTTACCCGACATCAATCGACTGGCATAGGTGCCAGTTGACTGCTCTAAGTCGACTAGGGTTTGACCGTGTTCGATCAACAGTATGGTGATCGATCTGAGGGATGGCAAGATCGACAACACCATCGATCAATCGATGGGTGATCCGTTGGAACTTGACCAACGTGGATCTGGCCGTTGTGAGACAACGGTTATAGGACCAGTCGACTGATGTCCGCAAAATCAGCTTGATGCAAGTTATAAATGGAGCTCAAGAGGGAGGATTTTGCCAAGACTTTAAGGGTTACTTTGGAGGGGAATTGCTTCTGCATTCCAGACCTTCAAGAGCCAACCAAAGCAAGCAACAATAAAGCATTCAAAGCAAGAGTTGTAAAGCGTTCTTTACTTGTATTTCTTAGTGTCTTTTTATTAGCTTTAATCTTGTAGTATTACTGTTGTAATAGCTTGTGAGAGGTTTCTCCACCTCCGACGTGTTGTCGAGAAGGAGTTTAGTAAGTGTCGTGCGCATAACTAGAGCTCGGTGAGCTCGCCCGTGGAGTAGGAACCATTCGGTTTCAAACCACGTATATCTTGTGTATGCTTGTTGTTAGTATTTTCATTATTATTGTTATTCCACTACGCTAACAACAATCGTAGACAAGCAACGCAAGAAGAACGAGCAATTACGCTCATACGACGAAAGAGGGCTATTCACCTCCCTCTAGCCGGCCAACATCGATCTCCTACAAGTGGTATCAGAGCAAAGGCGCTTGTCAAGGACTAACCGCCGACACAAGCACTACAAAATGGCTGGCTACAACATCCATCCACCGAAATTCGATGGAGACTTTTCTTGGTGGAAGAAAAGGATGGAGGTATATTTCGAAACCAATTTTGATTTCATGTTAATTATAGAAAATGGTTTTGAAATGCCTAGGGATAATGAAAACAAGCCCATTGAGAAGTCAAGGTGGACCCAAGACCAAATCAACGACTTCAAGACAAATCTCAAGGTAACCGAATTACTTAGTGATTTGTTACCTAACAATATTGGGTCTAGATTAGGTAATTATAGGGATGCAAGGGAGTTATGGAATAAGGTAATCAAATTCCAAGAAATTTTTGAACCGGCACAAGTAGAGGAATATGTCGTGGAAGAGAGCCCATCCACATTTGAAGATGTTGATGATTTGGTGGAGACCTCCACCTCTAGCATTGAGGGGGAGGAGAGGCCTTCTATCCCGGAACAAGTTTAAGAAGAAGCTTCAACATCCGTGAGAAGCGAAAATTCTCTAGGTAACTCAAGTGTTGTTATTATAAATAAAAATCATATAACATGCTTTGAGTGTAGGGAACAAGGGCACTATAAAAGTAAGTGTCCCAAGAAGGTGAAGAAGGCTCAACCGGCACCAAAAGTCAAAAATGTCAGAGTCCCCACAATTAAGAGCAAAGAGCACATTGTGTGCTTTAAATGCAACCAAAGGGGGCATTATAGAAGCAAATGCCCTAGGGGGAGGAAGAAAGGGAAAGAAGGTGTATCTCATGTAGGGGGAGCTTCCAAAGCTAACCCTAAGGTAAATTTAGTTAATGCACCTTTAATTTCTAGAACTAAGAAGCATGCTAAAAACTATTTTAGTTCTCTTGCAATTATTAATGAAAAGCATGCTAGTAGAAATAATAAGGTTTATTGTTTAGCTTCTAAGCATGTAAATTTATCTAAGGATAAACCTAGGACCAATAACACTAGAACTATTTTACCTAGGGAATCAATTAGGAGAATAGAAGAAAATTTGGGTATTAATCCCAAAAAGTCTAGGCACATGCCTAAGAAGAAGAGGCATTCCCAAAAACCTAATGATAAATCAAAATTTGGAAAATTAGAATTAGAAAACTAAGTCTTGAGATCAAGACTTGAGAAAATGGAAAATACCCTTAGGATTATAGAAATTTCTATTCAAGGGTCAAATGCCCAAAAGTCAAAACCTAGGGTTCAAGAATGGTCTAAGGGCAAGGAAGGTTTTGGTCACAAACCTAAGCCCAAGAAGACTTATCATAATGTTCCATTTAATTATGGAACAATTTCTAGGTCTAGGAAAACCAAGGCTAATAGGGAAGTTATCCCTAAGACTAGCCATGGTGTTTGCTTAGTGGCTAAAGACTTAAGAAAAACCAAGAAAGCCACTAAGAAGGTCAAAGGGGGAGTTACCCCTAGGTTTGACTTAGAAAAGACCCAAATGACTAAGGTGCCAAAACCTAAAAGGGTCATTAGGAAGGTATCTTGGGAAGTTATCCCTAGTGAATACCTTGTTAACCCAAGGAGCTCCAATAGGTATTGGGTTCCTAGGAGCGTGATCGATTCATGCTAGATGAGTTAGGGTGTGTCAACCCTAAGTGGATGGGTAGTTAACCTAGCCATGGTGAGTTGACACATTAGGATGTGCCAATATACTTTGAGAAGTTGAAAAATAATTAAATTGGGACAAATAGGTCTTAGAGGTACTTTGTGCCATTTTGGGTTTATGGCACATTTGGGAGATAATGGTATTAAGGCAAAATAGAATGAATTCCTAGAAATGGCAATTTGGATTTAACACTTAGGTATTTTATACCTTAGTATATTTTTCTTGCCATGACATGACATCATTTTCATTTTTATCTCTAAAAATGTCATGATCATGTTTTATACTTAGTTCTATATGTCATGTATGCTAACATTCCATTCACATGCCATGACAACATGATTTTGGCACATGTTTAGTTATATCATATATATGGCATAATAATATCATGCATAAAATAAAATTGATTTAAGGACCATTGGCATGACTTGAAGTCCCATGCATAAGGGAATCAAGTAGAGTTGTCTTAGAATATGCATGAGACCATTAAAGAACAAAAACCCACATCTCACTAGAATATTTGAATTGAATGTGTTTTACACATCTAGATACAAGTAAGATGTTTAGGAAAAATAAATTAAAGGTTTCAAAAACATTTTGAAAAACCTTGGTGAAGTCTATCTTTTGATAGTTATCACCATTGAATGCGATGATACAAAGAGGGCTCAATATTGAAGTTTTTTCATAACTTTTGAACTTTGTATCAATCTCGCTAATTTGTGGGTAAAATAATTTTATAATATTTTTCACCCATAATAATTGTAATAAGTAATATACGTACACAATTTCATGATTTATCAACGTATGTATAATTACTTATGAATTTCAAAAATTCATTTCTGAAAATCAGAAAACTACAATGAGTTATCACGATGCCAGGAGGCCAATGGATCGATGTGGGAAGGAGTCGTAGTAATCGAGAGAGTCGATCGACATCTGATTTCGAGTAAACCTTGGTGGTTAGGCCTATGTTCAGCTATGTGTTGGTCTCTTAACCACTCCTACCCCTAGGACATGCTTGGGAGAGCATTAGAAAGGGTGGAAATCCATTGGATATGGATTAGGAGAAGTGATAGGGAGAGTATCAATTTTAAGGTGGATGAGAGTTCATTGTTGAACTTTGCCTTAATTTTGATGGTTTTTGTGTTCCTATTGGCTTAGGGGCTTTCCAAAGACATTGTTGGTGCAATGGTCAAGGGGGAACAAGCCTTTAGGGGGAGGTATCCATCATGGGAAGATGGATGTGTATTTTTCCTCATTGGAGGAAAATTGAGAGATTGCGCCTCTCTTAAGTGATATGGAATTATCACTAGAAAGATTGAGGGCATGCCAAGGGAAAGATTGTAAGATCTCATTGGGATATGAGACATTGACACCCTTGAGGACCTTTTTGATGTTTTGTCAAAAAGGGGGAGAAGTTACCAAGTTACCAATTAGGGTTCGTTGGAATTCTCATTGGGATATGAGAATAGCCAATATGGGAGAATTGGTAGACTTGAGATGGTAGTTTTGTCAATCATCAAAAAGGGGGAGATTGTTGGTGCAATCGGCCCAGGTTGACTCGAGTTTTGACTCGAGCAGTATTTTGATGATAGACAAAATTTATGACATGGGAGTGTCATAGAAAAGTCCAACATGGAGTTGGCATGGAAAATCCAAGCATGGGGCTTCGAGTGGGAAAGTCCAAAGCATTATGAAGCCGTGCGCTTGGTGCTTGGTGAGAAATTCATTGCGAAGTAGTGCGCTTGGTGCATGTGGGAAGTCTTGAGGACTTGGCAAGTTCACTAGGCTCGGAGTCCATGAGTCGGTGAAGGATGGCATTGTGAAGCCGTGCGCTTGATGCATCCGAGGGACCGCTGGATAGGGAGAGAATGGAGTGAGGCCCAAGGGAAGCATACTTCGAGGGCAAGAGACACGAAGGATGGCGTTGCGAAGCTGTGCGCTTGGTGCATCTGAGAGATATAGGCTGAGGGAAGAGAGTTTCGGTGGGAAACTCCATTAGGGATGAGTTGGACTTGGCCAAGTGGCTAAGACTGAGTGTCAGATGCTCAAACAACTTGGGTTTGAGGTTTTACCCGACATCAGTCGATTTCATAGGTGCCAGTCGACTAGGGTTTGACTGGTGTTCAACTGAACAGGGTATGGTTGATCAGTCGACTGCCGAGGGATGGCAGTCGACTGACAACACCATCAGCCGACTGATGAGGGAGATCAGTCGACTGATCGGGGTGTTTTCAGCCACAGAATGGTTTCCAGTCGAGTGCTCGCACAAGCACTCGACTGATGGTGTTACCAGTCGACTGATGGGTATCATCAGTCGACTAATGGGTGATCCATTGGAACTTGACCAATGTGGATCCGGGCATGTGAGATAACGACTACAGACGATTGGTGATGGTCACGATCCATCGACTGATGGCCGCAAAATCAGATTGATACAGGTTATAAATGGAGCTCAAGAGGGAGGATTTCACCAAGACTTTAAGGGTGACTTTGGAGGGGAATTGCTGCTGCATTCCAAACCTTCAAGAGCCAACCAAAGCAAGCAACAAGAAAGCATTCAAAGCAAGAGTTGTAAAGCGTTCTTTATTTGTATTTCTTAATTTCTTTGTATTAGCTTTAATCTTATAGTATTACTGTTGTAATAGCTTATGAGAGGTTTCTCCACCTCCGACGTGTTGTCGAGAGGGAGTTTAGTTAGTGTCGTACGCATAACTAGAGCTCGGTGAGCTTGCCCGTGGAGTAGGAATCATTCAGTTCTGAACCACGTATATCTTGTGTATGCTTGTATGTGTTGTTAGTATTTTTATTATTATTGTTATTCCGCTGCGCTAACAACAATCATACACAAGCAACGCAAGAAGAACGAGCAATTACGCTCATACGACGAAAGGGGACTATTCACCCCTTTCTAGCCGGCCAACATCGATCCCCTACAAAATCAATAAATATAGGAGGCTTGGCTTGGGAGAAAACTAATCTTTGGAGAATAGGGTTTGCTTCCAAGGGCTTGGGCGGCAAGCAAGGGTTGGCGTTGGAGGTGGCTAGGGTTTGCTTCTCCTCTTGGGCGAGAGAAACCCGGATAGCTTCTATATTGGTCGGCGGTTATTCTTTCTCCCTTTCTCCATTCGCCGGCAGCAAGGTTAGGGTTTGGACTCCCTTTTCTTAACCTTTGGCCGCTGCCATCTCCTTTTTCCTCTCCTTGGCCTATGGCAAGGACAAAGCAAGTTGGCTTGGTGGTCGGCGCTAGACAAGAGAAAGAAGGGAGTTTGGTTATCTTCCTTTTTTTGGAGCGAACAAGGAAAAGAAGATACGCGATCTAGGAGGCTTCAACTCTTGGAGGATCATTTCCCATATAATGTTCAAGAGGAGGATAGGTCATACAATAGAAGATCAAGAGGTAAACAAGAGGTATATTTCTTTTTTAAGTTTCTTTCTTGTTCAATGCAATTTTTATGTAATTGTATGTGGCTAATTTACTTGGACCCCGAAGATAAACACAAAAATTGGCAATTCGTACATCATCTATTCATGGCTAATTGAGGAAAGAGTTTGGTTGCTTGAACAACAAGTTTGTTCAAGAGACCACTCGAATCGAATAATGCGATGATGGATTGGTTGCTTAGGTAATCCATCTTCATCAAGGATTAATTTTTTTAATCCGGGCGTAGATAGGATCACCATGCACAAGCAACCAAGTTGAAGTGGGAAGCGAAGCTTGACTCTTCAAGTGGTATCGAGCCACGCAGTTTCGATTTTTGTGTATTTAGGATTCGGTTACTTTTATACACTTATCATATATTATATGCGGATAAAGTAGGATGTGCATAGGCTAACTTTTTGGTTGCGGTATAAGATCCAACTATTATGGCCATATGTGTGTATATGTGATTGTATGTGTGTAATTGTAATATTATTTGAATCCTCGAGGTTGACGAGGCTAGTATTTAATTTTTATAATTAAGTACGACATTGTTTAGCCACTCTTTTATTTTAGTTTACTTTCGATCTAGACATTTTAGTTTACTTTCAATCTAGAATTTATGAACACTCCTTTGTGGAGTATAGGATCGATGGATGTAAATTAAAATAATTATTCTTGGCTCAGATCGCCGGATGGCTTGCACAGGGTGTATGGAGGAAGCGAGCGAGATGGCGACACGACGGGAGGCATATTGGAAAACAAAAGCCATTATAGTTGGAAAATATTTTTTTCATATTTATTGTTTCTTGTTTGATATGCATGTTGTGTGCTTGGAAAATTCCTCAATTTTAAATTACTAAGTGGGAGAGGGATATTTTTTTAAATTCCCATGGCCTCCATTACAATTTGACATGTGATGCAAACAAACTTGCGCGTCGGCTCAGAGTGTCTTCCTCCCCATCAGATGAGTTTGTTTTGCGGATCACAAGGTCAAATATGGTTATAGGAAATTATTTAGGAGAGTGTGTACTTCCCCATCGGAAGGCACATAATCCAAGATAATTGCCTTGATATCAAGTAATGGTGAACACTTAGATGCAAATAAGAGTATCCTCCCCATCGAAGTCACTGCTTTTATTTGTAGGGCCAAAGAGGAACCAACTATTAATTTTATTTGTCAAAAAGTAAGGTTGACAGGATAATAAAATTAATGGGTAAAACCTCCTCTTACAAATGTAGAATTTGTATACGTCCACACTATCGTGACATACGATATTCTCGGTGTTTTTAGGTGTTGGTTGATTTTAAAATTTTATTGTTTGAGGAATCAATAAATTTTTGAAATCTAATGTTTTGATCTATGTGATTCTTAGGCTTTTCAAAAATGACTTTCAACCCACTTGCTGTGATACTAAAGGAAAATAAACTTACTAGACCTAACTATGTGGATTGGAAAAGGAATCTTGATATAGTCTTGACTGTAGAGGATTACAAGTATGTACTTCTCGAAGAGTGTCCTCCTAAGCCTGCGGATGATTCTGGCGAAAAGGAGAAAGAGAGTTATAAGAAGTAGATGATGAGATGGCGCGGTGTTACATTTTGGCTTCTATGTCAAATGTATTGCAACATCAGCATCAGGTCATGCCTACTGCTTATGACATGATGCTCAATCTCAAGGAACTTTTCAGACACCAGAATCGGGCTGTTAGGTAGGAAGCCATGAGGAACTTGATGACGACCACCATGGTTGAGGGAACACCCGTGAGAGATCATGTTCTCAAGATGATGGCTCATTTGAATGAGTTGGAAGTCCTTGGAGCTGAGATTGATGGGGAAACCCAGGTCGATATCATTCTCCAATCTCTACCTAGGAGTTTTGAGCAGTTTCTCCTGAACTATAACATGAATAAGAGTTTGTATTCATTGGCGGAGCTTCTGACAGAACTCCAGGCGACAGAGGGGCTTTTTCATCAGAGTGCTCAGGCTTAGGCCATGGTTGCTCAAATGGTTTCGACTTATAAGCCGAAAGGCAAGAAGAAGAAGGAATAAGGTGTAGCAAAGGTGGTCGAAGGATCTCAGGGAGGAGTGAAGAAGCCGAAAGGCAAGTGCTTCACTTGCAAGAGATGACATTGGAAGAATGACGCCTAACCAGAAGCAGAACAAAGGTATATCTTTTAGTCTAGTCGTTGAAACATGTTTAGTGGTGTTATCTACCGACACCTGGTGTGTAGATATGGGAGCCACTGATCATGTCTACAATACTTTGCAGGGGTTCCAGAAAACCAGACAACTAGCTGAAGGGGAGATTACCATCTACATGGGCAATGCTACTAAGGTCACGGCTATTGTAGTGGGCGATGTTTATTTATCTTTTGATAGGAATAAAACTTTGGTTCTGGTAAATTCCCTTTATGTACCTTCATTTAGAAAGAATTTAATTTCAATTTCTAAATTGTTTTTGGATGGATATTCTATTTCTTTTAATGACAGAGTTGTTATAAAAAGGAATAGAGAGATTATATGTTCTGGTACATTGGTAGGCAATTTATATATGCTTGAACCAAAAGATCCCACAATGCAAATAGAAATAAATAACTCATCTTCTAAATTTAATAAGAGAAAAGAACCTTCGAAAATGAACCAAATGTATCTTTGGCATCTAAGGTTAGGTCATATTAACTTAAGTAGAATTCAATGATTGATAGTTGATGGACCTTTGGGTTCATTAGTGGTGGAAGATTTCCCAACCTATGAATCTTGCTTGGAAGGTAAAATGACCAAGAGGCCTTTTAAGGCCAAGGGTTATAGAGCCAAAGATGTGTTGGAATTGGTTTATTCTGATTTGTGTGGTCCTATGTCTATCCAGGCTAGAGGTGGTTTTGAATATTTTGTCTCCTTTATAGATGATTATTCAAGATATGGATACATTTACTTGATGTGCCGCAAGTATGAATGCTTTGACAGGTTCAAAGAATTAAAGGTTGATGTGGAGAAATGTCAATGTAAAAGTATCAAGACTTTATGATCTGATCGTATTGGTGAGTACCTCTTAGGAGAGTATAGGAATTACTTATCAGAGGCTGGGATTCAATCCTAATTGTCTGCACCTAGAACACCCCAGCAGAATGGTGTAATAGAGAGAAGGAATAGGACTCTTATGGAGATGGTTAGATCAATGATGAGTTATTCTGAGTTACCAGATTTGTTCTGGGGGTATGCTCTGGATACAGCAGTGTATATTTTGAACTTGGTACCATCTAAATCAGTGTCTTCTACTCCCACAGAATTGTGGAATGGTTGAAAGCCTAGTCTGAGACATATTCGGATTTGGGGGAGTCCAACACATGTGCTGAAGGCAGATGTTGGTAAGTTGGATCCTCGTACAGAAGTGTGCTTGTTCGCAGGCTATCTTAGAGGAACGAAAGATGGTTTGTTCTATAGTCCTGAGATCAGAGGGTCATCGTTAGCACGAACGCCAGATTTTTAGAGGAAGACTATGTGATGAACCACAAGCCCATGAGCAAGATTATTCTGGAGGAATTGAGAGGGGAAGTCACTGCTTCAGTACTATCGGTACAAGAGGATATACCACAAGTGACTGCACCGCGTGTCAAAGAGGATACATAGGTGATACCTCGTCATAGTGGGAGGGTTGTTAGACAACCTAATAGATTTATGTTCTTGGGAGAATCTTCTGATTTGGTTCCTGGTAAACATGAACCTGATCCCTGGATATATGACGAGGCAATCCAAGATAAAGATGTGGTATCTTGGCAAAGTGCGATGAATTCTGAGATAGAATCTATGGATTCAAATCAAGTATGGGAGCTAGTAGAACCACCCAATGGTGTAAAAACCATTAGATGCAAGCGAATATACAAAAGAAAGAGAGGAATATATGGGAAGGTTGAGACCTTCAAAGAAAGGCTTGTTGCGAAAAGGTATACTTAGAAAGTGGGTATCGATTATGAGGAGACCTTTTCGTCGGTAGCCATGCTTAAGTTTATGCGGATTCTTTGATCTATTGCTGTTCATATGGATTATGAGGTGTGGCAGATGGATGTCAAGACAACTTTCCTTAATGGAAGTCATGAGGAAAACATCTATATGGAGCAACTAAAGGGATTCATTGCAAAGGGTAAAGAGCGTCTTGTGTGCAAGCTTAATCAGTCCATTTATGGATTGAAGCAAGCTTCGTGACCTTGGAACATCCGCTTTTATGAGGTAATCAAGTCTTATGGATTTATTCAAAGTCCGGATGAGTCTTGTGTATACAAGAGATATGACGGAAATGTAGTGGTATTTCTTGTACTATACGTAGATGACATTTTGTTAATTGGTAACAATGTCAAAGTGTTATCAGACGTAAAGGTATGGTTGTCCAAACAGTTTGATATGAAGGACTTGGGAGAAGTGGGACACATCCTTGGGATCATGGTTATAAGGGATCGTAGGAAAAGGATGTTGTGCTTATCTCAAGCTTCATACATAGACACTATTTTGGCTCGTTTTAGCATGCAGAACTCCAAGAAAAGTTTTCTACCTTTTAGGTATGGAGTATCTTTATCTAAAGAGATGTGTCCTAGAACATCAAAGGAGACAGAGGAGATGAAGGTGGTTCCTTATGCTTTGGTAGTAGAAAGCCTCATGTATGCTATGTTATGTAAGAGGACCGGTATATGCTTTGTCGTGGGCATGGTTAGCAGATATCAGAGCAATCCAAGATAGGAACATTGATCGTGGTAAAGCATATATTGAAGTACTTGAGAAGGACTAGGGATTATATCTTTGGTATACTGTAGATCAATCACTCACTGTGGATTACACAGATTCTGACTTCCAATTAGATAGGGATAAAAGTAAGTATAACTCGGATATTGTGTTTACTTTGGTAGGTGGAGCCATTGTATGGAGGAGTGTGATGTGAGCAAAATATATAGGGTTTTAGGAGTAGTTTTCGCTCACATCTTGTTATATTTTGTGTTAGTTTCATGCATATGTTACTCTATTCTTGCACGCATTGCCTATTTTCTAGTTCTGGAGGTCTCTTCATTGTACTTTTGTGTGCAGTTAGATTTTACGTGAAAAAGATGCATTTTCGAGCAAAAGAAGGACTTTCGTAGCTAGACGCAGAGTGGGGCTTGGCTAGGGCATGTGGATTCACGACCGTGTATCTAATGGGTGAAGAATAAAGACTCAGTGGCCACACACTACCTGGCCGTGATGGAAACACACTCGTGGCGGCTGATGGATTTGCACAACTAGGGCTTTTTCTGGATTTTGCAGTGGTCCGAGGCGATGTCTATATAAGTATGACTCCGCCCAAACCCTAGGGGAGGCACGATGGCTAGGATGGCTTGTCAAGTCCTAAAAGCCGGTAACTCACGGGGAGGAGGAACGCTGTCGGAGGTCCACAACTTACAATACAACACTGGAGAGAAGATCACGAAGCATCGTATATCTCTATTTCTACACTTTATTTCTATTGTATTCGAACTTAAACATGTTTTGTGATTCTTCGTTCATATTTATGGAGTAGTTCTTTCGATTCTAGGATTAGGGAGTAGCTTGTGTACATAGACAATGTTGGTTCATATTAAATTCTGGCCATAAGTTTGATTTGATAATTGGTAGTTGCTCTTTATTATATCTATGTGTGTTTGGCTTTCTTTCCACTGTGCTTAGGAGATACGAGGTGGTGACAACCCTCGCAATCTAAATTTAAATTTAGATTGCGAGGGCTTTCTCCACCTCGTATCGCCTAAGCACAGTGGATCAAACCTCCTAAAAGAGAAGTTGTTGTTGCCAATATTGCATCAGAGGAAAACCTGGCAGATCCTTTCACTAAGACCCTTCCAGTGAGAGCTTTTGAAAGACATGTTGAGGGAATAAGAATCAGATATATATGGTAGTATGATGAAAACATAGTCTTTTAGTATAAGTCGGAGATTGTTGGGATGTATACTGAAAGGCTATCCTTTGTATGAACATCTTTATTTTTGAAATAAGAATCACATGATCATTGTTTGCATTTTATGGTTATGCATATTGTCAGATACATTACATTGTAGATAACATAGTGTGTGGTGTCACGAAGATCATGTTATCGCCTTATAGAGTATAAGTAGAGGCTCACAACCGAGATGGTTTTAGACAAACCATTGGTATGGTTGTAGTGTAATTTGGTATTGGTTTGTCTTGACCATAGAATTACACTAGTATACTTTGTGTGTATTGAGCAGATCGACTTAGAGGTGATTGATTTATTGACGACTACATAATTGAATAAGACCTCGGATATTATGGTGTACATGCTCTTAATCCCGATATAAACGGGCACATGTACTTAATATTTATTTCTTTGATTTACCAATGGGCGAATTTATATGTAAAATCGATAGGCTGTAAGTTGGGAAATAATATTATTTACATGGTGTGTCATTGATTATAGGAGGAAACCGTGTCCTATATATTAGGATGATGATGTCCCTCGAGGAGCTCATAACGATCATCATGTAAATCCACAGTGGACTTGGTCTAGCATGATGTTAAGGTTGAGTGGTACTACTCATGGAGTTAGATGTTGATTAATTAATTATCATTAAATTAATTAATTAACATTCGATATCTTAAAACACGAGGAGACATTTGTACAATTAATATATGGAGCACATATTTAATTATGGGGTTGGTGAGGTAGATCAATGATAATCCTCTAGTGGAATGGATTATCATTAATGGATCGGATTTTATGTGGTCGGATCCATTGGGTTGCCAAGATCCAACTCCTTCTCATGGTCCCTATTGTAGCCTAATATTAAAACTATCATGAAGCCTAGATCCAAGACACAATTAAAAGGAGGCTTGGGAGAAATCTATAAATATAGGAGGCTTGGCTTGGGCAAAACTAATCTTTGGAGATTAGGGTTTGCTTCCAAGGGCTTGGGCGGCAAGAAAGGGTTGGCATTGGAGGTGGCTAGGTTTGCTTCTCCTCTTGGGCGAAACCTAGATAGCTTCTCCATTGGCCGACAGCTTCTTCTTTCTCCCTTTCTCCATCGGGTCGGCAAGGTTAGGGTTTGGACTCCCTTCTCTTAACCTTTGGCGGTGTGCCCTCTCCTCCTTCGCCTCCTTGGGCAAGGGCAAGGACCAAGCAAGTTGGCTTGGTGGTGGCGCTAGAAAGGAGAAGAAGGGAGTTTATCTTCCTTTGTTTGGAGAGAACAAGGAAAGGAAGATACGTGATCTAACAGGCTTCAACGCTAGGAGGATCGTTGCCCACACAATGTTCAAGAGGAGGATAGATCATAAAATAGAAGGTCAAGAGGTAAACAAGAGGTATAATTCTTGTTTAAGTTTCTTTCTTGTTCTATGCAATTTGTATGTAATTGTTTGTGGCTAATTTACTTGGACCCCGAAAATAAATAAAAACCAAACGATCCGCATTTCATCTATTCAAGAACTAATCGAGGAAAAGAGTTAGGTTGCTTGAACAACAAGTTTGTTCAAGACACCACTCAAATCAGAT
This sequence comes from Wurfbainia villosa, assembly GCA_025175895.1. Lineage (NCBI taxonomy): Eukaryota > Viridiplantae > Streptophyta > Magnoliopsida > Zingiberales > Zingiberaceae > Wurfbainia > Wurfbainia villosa. Next base: position 97,662,345 of record CM045991.1, read on the forward strand.
AGCACGATGATGGATCGATTGTGTTGGATCGAAGCAGATCGCTAGAGTGGGGGGGGGTGAATAGCGATAAAACCTTTTTTTTGTTCGTTCGTTAAAACTCGAGTAGATAATTAATTTACAACGGAAAGATAAGCAATAAATAAAATGAGACAAATATTTTTACTTGGTTCGTAGCCTTCGGCTACTACTCCAAGGCCCTAGTGATCCTTGATCACGCACGGAGGGCAATTCACTAAAAACACTCCTCCTCATTGGAGGTAGGAGTTTGATGATTACAAAAAAAACCTTTGAAAGATAAGATAGAGAGACAAACCCTCTCTTCTATTAATGTAAAGTGCAACGATAGAAAACCTCGATTAATAAAAGAATTGCAATATTTTAAGAGACGACAAATTAAAAAATCAACAACTAAAGAGTAGAAACTAAGTTAGGGTTGTTGACAGCACTTCGTCGTAGAGTCGTCGGAGAATCGCAGAGTTGCAAAGGTTTTTGAGCACTTAGAGATGATGAAAAACCCTAGGATAAGCCCTCCTTTTATAGCCTTTAAGCCCCTAATCGAATGGGTCTTCAACCAATAGGAATTGGGCACAAAACTCCTTGAAAAATGGTGATAATTCTTGACTCCTCGAGGCTGATTTTTGACCATTGGTTGAACTGATTTCTTGGCCAGTTGAACTGATGGCTCAACAGTTGAACTGATCCTTGGCCGGTTGAAATGATGGCTTAGCAGTTGAACTGATCCTTGGCCGGTTGAACTGATTTTCAGACTTTTCGACTGTAATAAAGAGTTAGCTCGAAATATAAGTGAATTCGACGACCACTTGCCATCCGATCTCAACATAGACCTTCCTAGGGAAGTTTTGGCCTGGATCGTCGCCTAAGGATATCCTGTATGGAGGACTCGACTACTTACGCTCACTCACATGAGCTTACCTCAACATTTACCTTTGAAGTCTTGCTTTGGTCTCCACTGATTCCTTGGCTCCCTCCAAGTCCTCCGTGTTGCCCGACCACTACAGTTCTCTCAGTGTCGTGACCTTTGGCTTAGCTTAGCATTTACGCATACTTGATTGACTCATGAGATAATGACATGAGCTTAACTTTGTATCGCTTGCTATAATCAAAACTCAGTTCGACTTAGGTGCCTATGCACCAACAATCTCCCCTTTTGATTTATGGCAAACCCACATACAAAGTTAAGAAAAATAAATTAAGTGCATTAAGCAAAATGAGTATGAGATATGCATGAATGAGCAGAGTATATAATAACTCTTTTCAAGCTCCCTTGAGGAATCCTCCCCTTGACCGAGGGTGAGTACTTGAGAAAGAGTTTTAACTCTCCTTGATGTTTGCTACTAAAAAGACTTAAGTAACTCAAATTACTTAATATTGGCCATAGTGTTTGAAAAAAGTTTTAAGTTAAGAAATCAAAAAATTGATTTCTTAACCTTGGCCTTTACTTCCGTTTTGTTAACAAGTTAACTTAAAGTTAAGTAATTTACTTTTTTGTTAACAAGTTAACTAAATGTGTTAAAGTTAAGTAAGCCTTGGCCATAAAAAAATTGATCCCTTAACTTTGGCCTTTTTCTCCCCGTTTTGTCATATATCGAAAAGAGTGAGGGTGTGTGTGGAATAAAAAATAAGTATTAATTTTAAAGTCCAAGCATGTTCCACATTATTTTGAAAATCATATACTAAAAATAAGTTCATCTATAAAATGTTCGACTCATATTTGGCTTGATTGATATGAAAGATCAACCAGTCTTGGACAGAGTCGGTTAGTATGTATGATTATACTCCATGGTTCATGGAGATGCACTAGCTCTACATCTGGAACTAGGAGTAAGGTCCTAACATCTCACGCCCATCTACGTGGCTAAGTAAACACATTAGTCCTATGTGTTGTGAGATGTACTGGCTCCTTAAATCTATAGGTGCATGATATCTAAGGTATGTCCTATGCTAGTTCCATGAAAATGAAAAGTAAGAAATAGTAGTATGAAAATATAATTTGTAAGTTCCTATTCTACTATGCTCATGCCCAATTTTTGTCTTAATAGACTGAATTCGGCTTCGGATAGGGGTTTAGTAAATAGGTCTGCCAAGTTAGACTTCGATTCAACGTATTCGAGTTGTATGGCTCCGTTGGCCACATGTTCTCGAATGAAATGGTGTTTGACCTCTATATGTTTGGTCCTAGAGAGACATATCGGATTTTTAGTAAGGTTAATTGAACTAATGTTATCTACGTGGAGTTTTGTGTTCGTAAAGTCTAACTTAAAATCACGGAGAGTGTGCTTCATCCAAAGAAGCCGAGTGATACACTCACCCATCGCTATGTATTCGGCTTTTGGAAGATAAGGCAACACAGTGTTGCTTCCTACTGCACCAACTCACTAGACTCAAGCCGAGAAGTTGACAACAACCACTCGTACTCTTTCTATTGAGCTTACTACCGGCATAGTCTAAATCGGAGTAGTCGGTTAGTTCGAACTCGGTAGATCTAGGGCACCAAATAACGACATTAAGTGTACCCTTTAGATATCTAAGGATACACATGACTAGAGTTAGGTGAGACTCCTTGGCACAGGTTTGGAACCTTGCGCACATACTTACTGTAAATAGGAAATTAGGTCGGCTTGCAGTTAAGTAAAGGAGACTCCCTATTATGTTCCTATAGTATTTTAAATCAATTGAGTTTCCGATTACAGCTTCTTCTATATTAACATTAGTTGCCATTGGGGTATTAATAATTTTAGCGTCTTACATTCCAAAGCGTTTGATTAATTCCCTAGTATATTTGCGTTGATGTAGGTATATTCCATCTTTAGTTTGTTTAATTTGTAGACCAAATAAGAAACTTAACTAAATTCATTTCAAATTCACTTTCCATAAGTGAAATGAACTCATTTAGTAGGATGGAGTTGGTGGTTTCGAAAATAATATCATCTGCGTAGATTTGGGCTATGAATATGTCTTTACCTAAGGTTTTTACGAAAAGGGTTGGGTCAACTAGACCTTGGTTAAAACTGATCATGTCTACAATACTTTGCAGGGGTTCCAGAAAACCAGACAACTAGCTGAAGGGGAGATTACCGTCTACATGGGCAATGTTACTAAGGTCACGGCTATTATAGTGGGAGATGTTTATTTATCTTTTGATAGGAATAAAACTTTAGTTCTGATAAATTCCCTTTATGTACCTTCATTTAGAAAGAATTTAATTTCAATTTCTAAATTGTTTTTGGATGGATATTCTATTTCTTTTAATGACAGAGTTGTTATAAAAAGGAATAGGGAGATTATATGTTCTGGTACGTTGGTAGGCAATTTATATACGCTTGAACCAAAAGATCCCACAATGCAAATAGAAATAAATAACTCATCTTCTAAATCTAATAAGAGAAAAGAACCTTCGAAAATGAACCAAATGTATCTTTGGCATCTAAGGTTAGGTCATATTAACCTAAGTAGAATTCAAAGGTTGATAGTTGATGGACCTTTGGGTTCATTAGTGGTGGAAGATTTCCCAACCTATGAATCTTGCTTGGAAGGTAAAATGACCAAGAGGCCTTTTAAGGCCAAGGGTTATAGAGCCAAAGATGTGTTGGAATTGGTTTATTCTGATTTGTGTGGTCCTATGTCTATCCAGGCTAGAGGTGGTTTTGAATATTTTGTCTCCTTTATAGATGATTATTCAAGATATGGATACATTTACTTGATGTGCCGCAAGTCCGAATGCTTTGACAGGTTCAAATAATTAAAGGTTGATGTGGAGAAACGTCAAGGTAAAAGTATCAAGACACTATGATCTGATCGTGGTGGTGAGTACCTCTTGGGAGAGTTTAAGAATTACTTATCAGAGGCTGGGATTCAATCCCAATTGTCTGCACCTGGCACACGAGAATGGCGTAGAATGAGTGAGCGAAGGAATAGAACTCTTATGGAGATGGTTAGATCGATGATGAGTTATTCTGAGTTACCAGATTCGTTCTGGGGGTATGCTCTGGATACGGCAGTGTATATTCTGAACTTGGTACCATATAAATCAGTGTCTTCTACTCCCAAAGAATTGTGGGCAAAAGCCTAGTATGAGACATATTCGAATTTGGAGTAGTCCAGCACATGTGCTGAAGGCAGATGCTGGTAAGTTGGAATCTCGAACAGAAGTGCACTTGTTCGTAGGCTATCCTAGAGGAACGAAAGGTGGTTTGTTCTATAGTCCTAGAGATCAGAGGGTGATCGTTAGCACGAATGCCAGATTTTTAGAGGAAGACTATGTGATGAACCACAAGCCCATGAGCAAGATTATTCTGGAGGACTTGAGAGGGAAATCACTACTCAGCATCACCGTACAAGAGGATATACCACAAGTGACTACACCGTGCCATAAAGGATACACAGGTGATACCTCATCGTAGTGGGAGGACTGTTAGACAACCTGATAGATTTATGTTCTTGGGAGAATCTTCTGATTTGGTCCTTGGCAAACATGAACCTGATCCCTGGACATATGACGAGGCAATCCAAGATAAAGATGCGGTGTCTTGGAAAAGTGCAATGAATTCTAAGATAGAATCTATGGATTCAAATCAGGTCTAGAAGCTAGTAGAACCACCCAATGGTGTAAAAACCATTAGATGCAAGTAGATCTACAAAAGAAAAGAGGAATAGACGGGAAGGTTGAGACCTTCAAAGAAAGGCTTATTTGAAAAGGTATACTTAGAAAGTGGGTATCGATTATGAGGAGACCTTTTCGTCGGTAGCCATGCTTAAGTCTATGCGGATTCTTTGATCTATTGCTGCTCATATGGATTATGAGGTGTGGCAGATGGATGTCAAGACAACTTTCCTTAATGGAAGTCTTGAGGAAAACATCTATATGGAGCAACTAAAGGGATTCATTGCAAAGGGTAAAGATCATCTTGTGTGCAAGCTTAATCAGTCCATTTATGGATTGAAGCAAGCTTCAAGATCTTGGAACATCCGCTTTGATGAGGTAATCAAGTCTTATGGATTTATTCAAAGTCCGGATGAGTCTTGTGTATACAAGAGATGTGACGGAAATGTAGTGGTATTTCTTGTACTATACGTAGATGACATTTTGTTAATTGGTAACAATGTCAAAGTGTTATCAGACGTAAAGGTATGGTTGTCCAAATAGTTTGATATGAAGGACTTGGGAGAAGTGGGACACATCCTTGGGATCAAGGTTATAAGGGATCGCAGGAAAAGGATGTTGTTCTTATCTCAAGCTTCATACATAGACACTATTTTGGCTCTTTTTAGCATGCAGAACTCCAAGAAAAGTTTTCTACCTTTTAGGTATGGAGTACCTTTATCTAAAGAGATGTGTCCTAGAACATCAAAGGAGATAGAAGAGATGAAGGTGGTTCCTTATGCTTCGGTAGTAGGCAGCCTCATGTATGCTATGTTATGTACGAGGACCGGTATATGCTTTGCCGTGGGCATGGTTAGCAGATATCAGAGCAATCCAGGATAGGAACATTGGACTGTGGTAAAGCATATATTGAAGTACTTGAGAAGGACTAGGGATTATATGCTGGTATACCAGGTAGATCAATCACTCCCTGTGGATTACATAGATTCTGACTTCCAATTAGATAGGGATAACAGTAAGTCTAACTCGGATATTTTGTTTACTTTGGTAGGTGGAGCCATTGTATGGAGGAGTGTGATGTGAGCAAAATATATAGGGTTTTAGGAGTAGTTTTCGCTCACATCTTGTTATATTTTGTGTTAGTTTCATGCATATGTTACTCTATTCTTGCACGCATTGCCTATTTTCTATTTAGGAGGTCTGCTCATTGTACTTTTGTGTGTAGGTTAGATTTTCTGGTGAAAAAGATGCATTTTCGGAGCAAAAGAAGGACTTTCGCAGCTAGACGCAGAGTGGGGCTTGGCTAGGGCATGTGGATTCACACGACCGTATCCAATGGGTGAAGAACAGCACCCCAGGGCCGCACACGGCCTGGCCGTCTGGAAACACATGGTCATGTGGCAGCCTGATGGATTTGCACGACTAGGGCTTTTTCTGGATTTTACAGTGGTCCGAGGCGATGTCTATATAAGTATGACTCCGCCCAAACCCTAGGGGAGGCACGATGGCTAGGATGGCATGTCAAGCCCTAAAAGGCTTGTGAACTCACGGGGAGGAGGAGGAACGCCGCCGGAGGTCCACAACTTACAATACAACACTGGAGAGAAGATCACGAAGCATCGTATATCTCTATTTCTACACTTTATTTCTATTGTATTTGAACTTAAACATGTTTTGTGATTCTTCATTCATATTTATGGAGTAGTACTTTCGATTCTAGGATTAGGGAGTAGCTTGTGTACATAGACAATGTTGGTTCATATTAAATTCTGGCCATAAGTTTGATTTGATAATTGGTAGTTGCTCTTATTATATCTACGTGTGTTTGGCTTTCTTTCACTATGCTTAGGAGATATGAGGTGGTAGATAATCTAAATTTAGGAGGATTGATCCAAGGAACCTAGGGGTAAACCTGACCTCCCTAAACTGCGGGGAGAAGGGAGCATTCCGATTCCCTTCTCCCCGCAGTTACGGGAGGTTAGGTTTACCCCTTCGTTCCTTGGATCAAACCTCCTAAATTTAGATTGCGAGGGCTTTCTCCACATCGTATCGCCTAAGCACAGTGGATCAAACCTCCTAAAAGAGAAGTTGTTGTTGCCAATATTGCATCAGAGGAAAACCTGGCAGATCCTTTCACTAAGACCCTTCCAGTGAGAGCTTTTGAAAGGCATGTGGAGGGAATAAGAATCAGATATATGGTAGTATGATGAAAACATAGTCTTTTAGTATAAGTGAGAGATTGTTGGGATGTAAACTGAAAGGCTATCCTTTATATGAACATCTTTATTTTTGAAATAAGAATCACATGATCATTGTTTGCATTTTATGGTTATGCATATTGTACATATTACATTATAGATAACATGGTGTGTGGTGTCACACAGAAGATCATGTTATCAGTCCTTATAGAGTATAAGTAGAGGCTCACAACCGAGATGGTTTTGGACAAACCATTGGTATGGTTGTAGTGTGATTTGGTATTAGTTTGTCTTGACCATAGAATTACACTAGTATACTTTGTGTGTATTGAGCAGGATCGACTTAGAGGTGATTCAATTTATTGCTGACTACATAATTGAATCAGACCTCGGATATTATGGTGTACATGCTCTTAATCCCAATATAATAACGGGCACATGTACTTAATATTTATTTCTTTGATTTACCAATGGGCGTAATTTATAGGTAAAATCGATAGGCTCAGTAAGTTGGGAAATAATATTATTTAGATGGTGTGTCATTGATTATAGGAGGAAACCGTGTCCTATATATTAGGATGATGATGTCCCCTTGAGGAGCTCATAAGGATCATCATGTAAATCCTGCAGGTGGACTTGGTCTAGCATGATGTTAAGGTTGAGTGGTACTACTCTTGGAGTTAGATGTTGATTAATTAATTATCAGTAAATTAATTAATTAACGGACATTCGATATCTTAAAACACGAGGAGACATTTGTACAATTAATATATGGAGCACATATTTAATTATGGGGTTGGTGAGGTAGATCAATGATAATCCTCTAGTGGAATGGATTATCATTAATGGATCGGATTTTATGTGGGTCAGATCCATTGGGTTGCCAAGATCCAACTCCTTCTCATGGTCCCTATTGTAGCCTAATATTAAAACTATCATGAAGCCTAGATCCAACGGACACAATTAAAAGGAGGCTTGGGAGAAATCTATAAATATAGGAGGCTTGGCTTGGGCGAAAACTAATCTTTGGAGATTAGGGTTTGCTTCCAAGGGCTTGGGCGGCAAGCAAGGGTTGGGATTGGAGGTGGCTAGGGTTTGCTTCTCCTCTTGGGCGGCAGAAACCTAGATAGCTTCTCCATTGGCCGGCAGTTCTTCTTTCTCCCTTTCTCCATTAGTCGGCGGCGAGGTTAGGGTTTGGACTCCCTTCTCTTAACCTTTGGTCGGTGCCCTCTCTTCCTTCATCTCCTTGGGCAGTGGCAAGGACCAAGCAAGTTGGCTTGGTGGTCAGCGCTAGAAAGGAGAAGAAGGGAGTTTGGTTATCTTCCTTTGTTTGGAGAGAACAAGGAAAGGAGGCTTCAACGCTAGGAGGATCATTGCCCACACAATGTTCAGGAGGAGGATAGATCATAAAATAGAAGGTCAAGAGGTAAACAAGAGGTATAATTCTTGTTTAAGTTTCTTTCTTGTTCTATGCAATTTGTATGTAATTGTTTGTGGCTAATTTACTTGGACCCCGAAAATAAATACAAAAACCAGCGATCCGTACTTCATCTATTTCGCAGCTAATCGAAGAAAAGAGTTAGGTTGCTTGAACAACAAGTTTGTTCAAGACACCACTCGAATCAGATAGCACGATGATGGATCGGTTGTGTTGGATCGAAGCAGATCACTAGAGTTGGGGGGGGGGGGGGGGGGTGAATAGCGATAAAACCTTTTTTTTGTTCGTTCGTTAAAACTCGAGTAGATAATTAATTTACAATGGAAAGATAAGCAATAAATAAAATGAGACAAATATTTTTACTTGGTTCGTAGCCTTCGGCTACTACTCCAAGGCCCTAGTGATCCTTGATCACGCACGGAGGGCAATTCACTAAAAACACTCCTCCTCGTTGGAGGTAGGAGTTTGATGATTACAAAAAAAACCTTTGAAAGAAAAGATAGAGAGACAAACCCTCTCTTCTATTAATGTAAAGTGTAATGATAGAAAACCTCAATTAATAAAAGAATTGCAATATTTTTAGAGACGACAAATTAAAAAATCAACAACTAAAGAGTAGAAACTAAGCTAGGGTTATTGACAGCACTTCGTCGTAGAGTCGTCGGAGAATCGCAGAGTTGCAAAGGTTTTTGAGCACTTAGAGATGATGAAAAACCCTAGGAGAAGCCCTCCTTTTATAGCCTTTAAGCCCCTCATCGAATGAGTCTTCAACCAATAGGAATTGGGCACAAAACTCCTTGAAAAATGGTGATAATGCTTGACTCCTCGAGGCTGATTTTTGACCATCGGTTGAACTGATTTCTTGGCCGGTTGAACTGATGGCTCAACAGTTGAACTGATCCTTGGCCGGTTGAACTGATGGCTTAGCCGTTGAACTGATTCTTGGTCGGTTGAACTGATTTTCAGACTTTTCGACGGTAATAAAGAGTTAGCTCGAAATATAAGTGAATTCGACGACCACTTGCCATTCGATCTCAACATAGACCTTCCTAGGGAAGTCTTGGTCGGATCGTCGCCTAAGGATATCCCCGTATGGAGGACTCGACCTTACTTACGCTCACTCACATGAGCTTACCTCAAAATTTACCTTTGAAGTCTTGCTTTCAGTCTCCACCTGATTCCTTGGCCCCTCTCAAGTCCTCCTGTGTTGCCCGACCACTACGGTTCTCCGAGTGTCACGACCTTGGCTTAGCTTAGCTTTTCTCAGATACTTGATTCACTCATGAGATAATGACATGAGCTTAACTTTGTATCATTTGCTATAATCAAAACTCGTGTTCGACTTAGGTGCCTCGCACAATCTCCCCTTTGATGGCAAACCCACATACAAAGTTAAGAAAAATAAATTAAGTGCATTAAGCAAAATGAGTATGAGATATGCATGAATGAGCAGAGTATATAATAACTCTTTTCAAGTGCTCCCTTGAGGAATCCTCCCCTTGACCGAGGGTGAGTACTTGAGAAAGAGTTTTAACTCTCCCCTTGATGTTTGCTACTAAAAGACTTAAGTAACCAAAATTACTTAATATTGGCCATAGTGTTTGAAAAAAGTTTTAAGTTAAGTAATCAAAAAATTGATTTCTTAACCTTGGCCTTTACTTCCGTTTTGTTAACAAGTTAACTTAAAGTTAAGTAATTTACTTTTTTGTTAACAAGTTAACTAAATGTGTTAAAGTTAAGTAAGCCTTGGCCATAAAAAAATTGATCCCTTAACTTTGACCTTTTCTCCCTTTGGCATATATCGAAAAGAGTGAGGGTGTGTGTGGAATAAAAAATAAGTATTAATTTTAAAGTCCAAGCATGTTCCACATTATTTTGAAAATCATATACTGAAAATAAGTTCATCTATAAAATGTTCGACTCATATTTGACTTGATTGATATGAAAGATCAACCAGTCTTGGACAGAGTCAGTTAGTATGTTTGATTATACTCCGTGGTTCATGGCGATGCACTAGCTCTACATCTGGAACTAGGAGTAAGGTCCTAACATCTCACGCCCATCTACGTGTCTAAGTACAGAAACACATTAGTCCTATGTGTTGTGAGATGTACTGGCTCCTTAAATCTATAGGTGCATGATATCTAAGGTATGTCCTATGCTAGTTTCATGAAAATGAAAAGTAAGAAATAGTAAATAAAATATAATTTGTAAGTTCCTATTATACTATGCTCATGCCCAATTTTCGTCTTAATAGACTGAATTCGGCTTCGGATAGGGGTTTAGTAAATAGGTCTGCCAAGTTAGACTTCGATTCGACGTATTCGAGTTGTATGGCTCCGTTGGCCACATGTTCTCGAATGAAATGGTGTTTGACCTCTATATGTTTGGTCCTAGAGTGACATATCAGATTCTTAGTAAGGTTAATTGAACTAATGTTATCTACGTGGAGTTTTGTGTTCATAAAGTCTAACTTAAAATCACGGAGAGTGTGCTTCATCCAAAGAAGCTGAGTGATACACTCACCCATCGCGATGTATTCGGCTTCGATGGTAGATAAGGCAACACAATGTTGCTTCCTACTGCACGAACTCACTAGACTCAAGCCGAGAAGTTGACAACAACCACTCGTACTCTTTCTATCGAGCTTACTACCGGCATAGTCCGAATCGGAGTAGTCGGTTAGTTCGAACTCGGTAGATCTAAGGTACCAAATAACGACATTAAGTGTACCCTTTAGATATCTAAGGATACACTTGACTAGAGTTAGGTGAGACTCCTTGGCACAGGTTTGGAACCTTGCGCACATACTTACTGCAAATAGGAAATCAGGTCAGCTTGCAGTTAAGTAAAGGAGACTCCCTATTATGCTCCTATAATATTTTAAATCAATTGAGTTTCCGATTAAATCTTCTTCTATTTTAACATTAGTTGCCATTGGGGTATTAATAATTTTAGCGTCTTGCATTCCAAAGCGTTTGATTAATTCCCTAGTATATTTGCGTTGATGTAGGTATATTCTATCTTTAGTTTGTTTAATTTGTAGACCTAAGAAGAAACTTAACTCGGCTACTAAATTCATTTCAAATTCACTTTCCATAAGTGAAATGAACTCATTTAGTAGGATGGAGTTGGTGGTTCCGAAAATAATATCATCTGCGTAGATTTGGGCTATGAATATGTCTTTACCTAAGGTTTTTACGAAAAGGGTTGGGTCAACTACACCTTGGTTAAAACCTTTGGACTTAAGATAAATCGAAAGTCTCTCGTACCAAGCTCGAGGAGCTTGTTTAAGTCCATAGAGAGCTTTCTTTAACCTATGGACATGGTCAGGTTTGTCTAAACTTTCGAAACCGGGGGGTTGACTAACATAAACTTCTTCTTTAATGTATCCATTTAAGAATGCAGATTTCACATCCATTTGAAACAACTTAAATCCTCAATGTGCTGCATACGCTAATAGCATTCGAATGGACTCTAATCTAGCTACCGGGGCATAGGTCTCGTCGTAATCTAAACCTTCGACTTGACTAAACCCTTTAGCGACTAGTCTAGCTTTATTTCTAACTACTTCACCTTTATCATCAAGTTTATTTCTAAACACCCACCTTGTTCCAATGATTGTTTTATCTTTAGGTGGTGGTACTAATTCCCATACTTCATTCCTAGTGAATTGAGCCAACTCTTCTGCCATTGCAATAATCCAATCAGGATCAAGAAGAGCTTGGTCAATAGTCTTGGGTTCAATTTTTAGAAATCAAGGAGATTTGATTAAGGTTTCTTTATGAGGCTCTAGTTCGAACTCCTAGACTTGGATCACCTATCACTTGGTCGATAGGATGATTCATTTGAGTCCTAGTTGGATTTGGGTTTGAGTCTACAACTTGATCCGTAGGATGACTCGTTTGAGTTCTAGTTTGGTTGGAGTCATCTATCACTTGTTCGATAGAGTGACACTAGACCTGATCTCCGGATCAGAGTTAGGTCTAGTATGAATCGGCTCGCTAATTGGGGTTTCCGAGGGTTTAGTAGGTTTGTGTCCTTCATCAAATACTACATTGATAGTCTCCTCGACTCTAAGGGTGTCATGGTTATATACTCTATAAGATCTACTTGTAGTCGAGTATCCTAGAAAGATTTCGGTCGTGGTTTTGGATGTAAATTTCCCTAGGTAATCCTTAGTGTTTAGGATATGTACCTTACTCCCAAACACCCTAAAGTACTTGATGTTAGGTATTTTATCTTGATAAATCTCGTATGAGGTCTTAAGGTGCCTCTTTATCATAAGGATCCTATTTTGGACATAGCATGTCGTACTCGCAGCTTCCGCCCAAAACCTATCGGGTAGGTTATACTCATTTAACATTGTCCTAGCAGCTTCTTGTAGGGTTCTATTTTTGCGTTCTACTAGGCCATTTTGTTGTGGAATTCTAGGGCAAGAGAACTCATGGTGGTATCCATTTAGGTTACAAAATTCTATAAACCTATGGTTCTCGAATTCACCACCATGATCAGTCCTAAGTCTTTTGATTTTAATGCTTTGTTGATTTTCTATTAATTTAAATAGGTTGATTAATTGATCTAGGGTATCACTTTTGTGTTTGATGAACCTAACCCAAGTAAATCTAGAATAGTCATCAATTATGACTAAGCAGAATCTACTTCCATTAAGTGACTTAGCTCCGTGTGAATCAAATAGATCCATGTGTAGGAGCTCAAGCACACTTTTGGTTCCTCTTGGGTGTGAGTGACCGAGTCGTCGGTGCCACAACCATGATTCCTCTTGCCGTGTCATAAGACACTTAGTTGAGGAGTTAGTTAAGTTAATAGTGTAAATGTTAATATTTCTAGTTCCCTTAAGAATTGTTTTAGAAGTTTCAATTGTATTAATTACGCATTCATTTTCTAGAAATATGACCTTATAGTTATTATCACACAATTAGCTTACACTAAGTAAATTATATTGAAAATTTTCTACTAATAAAACATTTTGAATAACAAAATTTGAGTTTATCTCAATATCACCTGATCCGATGATTTTGAGCTTTCCATTATTTCTGAAGGCTACCGATCCTTGTCATTTGAATCGAAGCTTCGAAAACTTGAGTTGATCCCCGGTCATGTGTCAGGAGCAACCACTGTCCAACATCCATTAATCCTACACGCAAGGTAGTTGGATCGGATATTGGATTTATTAAAGATTGGTTGAAGATTATTAACCTAAATCATCTCACCCATGTCTACATGATCAAACACGTTAACCCTATATGTTATTGTGAGATGACTTCCAATTTTACTTGATTTAAATTTAATGACTTAAACACTTGTCAACCTTGTGTTAGATTTTGATTTGACCTTAGGATCATCAAGTCACCTTTTCAAGATCATGGCTTCCAGGTTGTGGCGAGGCACAGAGGCCTTCTTTAATTAGAACAACGACACTTCCTTAGACAAAGCCATTTTTAATAAAATAGAGACTTGACTTACCTAAGACCACTTCCTGGTCTAACTAGTCTAGGATACAGCGAGGTAGCTTCAGCTAGTTCCGCTCGGTCAAGTGCACCAAACTAGATACACCTTATCTAGCCCGAATACACAAGACTCCGCTTTCTTAGCGTACTATCATCTCGCTGTGTCGTGGTACTATGTTATCAAGTATTGACGAGTTATAGTCCTATCTAACCATTCTAAAAAGGAAAATCAAACTAAATAAAATACCTAAGCATGCATTTTCTAGGTTAAAACACAAACAAGTTTCGTATTAGCTCCCCCTGGATCGTTGAATCGATTCGGTCTCTCCACATAGTGGATTTGGTCCTTGGGAACCCAGTACTGGTTCGATCCTAAGTTTGAAATTAAGGTGGTCTTAGGGACCCATGCTTGGACATGTTTTTTATGTCGACTTACAATCGACATATACGACTTGTTGGTCGTATTTGAGCTAAACCATAGCCCGGCCTTGTTGTACACGGCCCTTTGCGATCCAAGTAGGAGGTCAAGTCCTTTGGATCCCAAAGTAAACCTTTTCAACGTATTCCTAAGATCTTCGACTTGACTCTTCAAGAGTGAGTTCTCAACTTCGAGTTTTTCAACTCGAGTTGAGTCCTCCTCTTGAACTCAACTAGTCGAAGAGGTTAGGGAGACCTCGTGTTTGAGGAGTTTAACTTCCTCAACCAGGGTCTCGACCTTGGACTCGGACTTAGCTAACTTTCTAGTTAAAAACTTAATTGCACTATAAAGCGTACTAATTAGAGATCGACTTACCTTGAGTGTATCTTTTGAACCAAATGCATATCCGTGGCTTGTCTTGAATAGTGCTTCGCAGTCCAACTCATCTTCGGTTTTTCGTTTCGTTTCACGACTCGCCTCGATTCAACCGGTTTAGCCATGAGGACTCGATCATCGTCTTCTTCCTCGGATGCTTCTTCCCATGTAGCGTTGAGTGTCTTTTTGTATTTTGGTGCTTTGCTTTTGAGCTTTGGGCATTCTGACTTGATGTGTCCAAACCTGTTGCATTCGTAACACCTAATATTAGAACTTTTAGGCTTACCTTCATTGGGTCGAGTGATGGTTCGCTTTCGGCCCTTGACTATCCTCCGAACTAGGTTGACTAGTTCGGCCTCCATTTCCGGGTCGACCTCCGAATCAGACTCATCCTCTTCTTCCTTCGGGGGTGGCTTGCTTGCGGTTTTTTTCCTTGAACCTGCAAAAAGTGCTATACCCTTCTCGGGTTCCGAGTTAGACTGCTCATGAAGTTCAAAATTAGAAAATAGTTCATCGAACCTAAGTTTCGAAAGATCCTTGGAGACCTTGTAGGCATCGACCATGGATGCCCACAAGGTAGTCCTCGGAAAGGAGTTTAGGACATACCTTATAAGGTCGTGGTTTTCGACCTTTTGCCCGATCGCGTGTAGATTTGTTGACTATGTCTTGGACGCGGGCGTGAAGTTGCGTCGCAGACTCGTGTTCCTGCATTTTTAGATTATATAGTTTATTAAATAAAAGATCACGCTTACATACCTTGGCTTCATCGGTCCCTTCGTGTAGCTCCACTAGCTTTGTCCAAAGGTCCTTTGCGCTTATGAAGGGGCCGACGCGATTTAGCCCTCCTTGGACAAACCGCATTGGAGAATTTGAGTTGCCTTGGCGTCGGCTTCGACTTGTCGTTTTGTCGCAATGGTCCATTGGTCATAACCCAAGGATTCACCCACTTCGTTAGTCGGAAGTGTGAAACCCGTTTGGAATATAATCCACATCTCAATTTGGGTTTTGAGAAAGCATTCCATCCGACCTTTCCAGTAACGGAAATCATCTCCGTTGTAAAACGGAGGTCGGACGGTGCTAAAACCCTCGAGATGGGCCATTTGGAAGGGAAACCTTGCACAAAAAATACAAAAAAAAACACGAAAAAGGTTCCAAGACTTCGCCTTGGATTAGTAATGTAGGAAATGAAAAGAAAAAAAAGGAATAAATGAGAAATAACCAACTAAAATAAAAGATCAGCACTAACCTTCGTTGTCCAAGAAATGGTACTAAACGATGGTTTTTGGGGATGAAGACAGCTTGTTACAAGGGTTTACCATTGTAAGAATGTAGATCTCTCCGAGAGCTTCATTTTGGTAGGTAGCCCGTGTCGTGGGTCAACTTGTACGAAAAGTTATGCCCGTTTGACCGTCGGTTACTCCAAAAGCGAATACTTGCAAAACAAAACCAAATGAAGAGTACCAAGACTTCGTCTTGGATTAGTAGTGCGGGAGAAAAATTTAAATGAATGAAAAACAAATCTGTAAAAAATATTAGATTGGTGGTTTCACCAAATCTAAGCGCCCCCAGTGTTAGGGCAATCTCTTGCCGTAATATGGTTTTGATGGTGTGGCAAAGGGTTTAAGTTAGTTTGATATGTTGATGTGATATGTGCGTTGAAGTCGTGCAGGACTTAGTAATTCGCACATGGAGCCGTGGCGAGTTTCACATCTCATGACTCGTGCCTTGAGTCGGTGAAGGATAGCTTTGCGGAAGCCGTGCGCTTGGAGCATCCGAGGGACCGCCGGACGAGAAGCTTGGAGTGAAGCCGGAGGAAGTAGACTTCGAGGCAAGAGACGCGAAGGAGCATTGCAGAGTCGTGCGCCTGATGCTGCCGAGGGACGTGGCCGAGAACGAAGAGAACTTCGAAGGCGAGGGACTCCGAGAAATGAGAGTGAGCGATTGTAACCCGGGGAAGGGTAGCTCTTAGGTGAAACTTGGCCATTTGGCCAAGTGTCGGATGGGTTTTCACACCACGATCATTGCCATGTCATGGCGATCGCCTAATCGAGTGAGTTCGACCGTATACGATCGATCGGATTGGCGTGATCGATCGCCATACGTGGGCCGATCGCCAAGATTATCGATCGGCCGGCTGCGCGCTGATCGGCGTAGATAAGGGTTCGACCCAGAACCGTTCGTAGCCGTGGGCGGCGACTACGGGTCGGCGGTGATGAGGTCCATCGCCGATCGCCAAGAGTTCCGTTGGACTACAGCGGTCGGGATCCGACGTGTTCGAGGCCGTTGTAGTGGCAGCCCTCTCTATAAAAGAGGGTGTAAGCCTTTGAGAGGCTAATGCTCATACTCCAAACAATCTTCCTAGTGCCCCTAAGCTCTAAACTCTTCTTACTTGTCTTTACTTCAATCCTATTGTAAGAAGAGTGATCTTGGTTGTAAAGGTTACCTCCACCTAGCTTTGTGCAAAGGAGAGACCGATAGTGATTGGTTTTGGAGTGATTCACCGTGGGCGAATCGGAGTGGATTAGCGGCGTAGCCGTGAACCACGTTATATCTCGTGTTTGTATTGCTTGCTTATATCTTGCTTGTCTTTTGCTTTGTATTTGTATATTCGCTTATGCGCTAACGCTGTGTATTGTAGGCGAGCAATTTCGACGTCCAACGTCACGAGGGCTATTCACCCCCTCTAGTCGGCCATATCGATCCTCCAACAAGTGGTATCAGAGCCGAGGTTGCTTGTCACCGGACTAACCACTGCAACAAGCCCTACATCAAAAATGGCCGGCTCCAACATCCATCCTCCGAAGTTTGAAGGAGAATTCGCTTGGTGGAAGAAGCGAATGGAGGTATTTTTCGAAACGGATTTTGATATAATGATTACAATGGAATCCGGTTTCGTTTTGCCTAGGGATGAAGAGGGGAAGCCAATAGAGAAATCTTGGTGGACCAAGAGGCAAAGAGAGGAGCACCTTGCAAACTCCAAAGCCAAGCACCATCTCTACAATGTGCTCCCTCAACAAGAGATCAACCGGATCGGAGAATGTGCTAGCGCCAAAGAGATGTGGGAGAAGCTTATAGAACTCCATGAAGGCACATCCGAGGCCAAGCTAGCAAGGAGAGACCTCCTCCGCTCCCAATTATCCAATATAAAACTAGAAAAGGGAGAAAAGGTAACCTCACTACACTCTAGGTTTAAAGAAATTTTAATTGGGCTAACAAGTGTAGGTGAGAAGCTATCAAACCGGGATATGGTAATGAAGGCCATAGATGCCTTTCCCCGGTCCTCAAAATGGAGCTCCATGGTGGACTCATTTATATCTCCAAGAACCTAGAAGTGAGCACCTTGGAGGAATTCTTTTCAACCATGGAGCTTCATGAAACTAGGCTTGAGGGAATACAAGAGGAGCCTAGAATTCAACCCTCAAGAGGAGTAGCATTATTGGCAAGTAAGGGAAGAAGAAGATGAAATCCCCTCCTCCTCGATGATGAAGCGTCTTCCTCCTCCATGGATAGAAGAAGCCTACATGGTAGGAGGTAAGGCGATGCATTAAGAATTTTAGATTTGATAAATCTAATGATAGGAATAGAAGACCAAGGGGAAGGTCATATGCTATAATCGCCAAGGAGAGGGACACATAAGGGACAATTGTCCTCCTAAACAAAAGCAAAGAAGAGAAGAAAAGAAAGAAGAGAAGAGGAAGAAGAAGAAGGGGAGCAAGAGAAAGGAAGAGGAGAAGAAACAAAGGAGAAGGGAAAGGCTAAGGCTCTCAAGGCAAGGACTTGGGATGATCCTTCCTCATCCTCCTCCTCATCATCGGATGAGGAGAATGCCTTTGTCACCAATTTGGCCTTGATGGCCTTTGATGACTTGGATTGCTCTTCATCCGAAAATGAAGAATCAAGCTCAAATGGGAAGAGCTCAAATGAAGAGGAGCTTCCACATCCTCATCATCCAAGAAGAAGAGGACATGGAAACTATGGTAACCAACCTCTCACCTAATAAAATAGTTTCTATGATTTCTAGCTTAACTAAGGACATATTTAGAGCTAAGAAGAAGAACAAAAGCATGCTAGATCAAATTAAGGACCTAGAACAAAAATTAGAAAAAGCATGCTTAAATGAAAATGAAAATATTTCTTCTAGCTTAGATGATGCATGCTCACATGATTATATGCCTTTAAATGTTAATGATGCATGCATAGAGGAAAATAGGGTATTAAGGGAAAAGGTAGATTATTTAACCAAAGCCCTAGAGAAATTCACTATTGGCTCCAACACCCTTAACATGATAATTGGGAGTCAAAGGGCAAGTTTTAACAAGAAGGGCCTAGGATATAAAGAGAAGAAAAATGAAAAGGCCTATAAATGCCTAATAGCTAGGGGACAAGATAAAAAGAAAGTAATTGCTAGGAAATGGATCCCCAAGGAGTATTTAGTGAACCCAATAGGGAAGAATCTATTTTGGGTTCCAAAATCCATCCTTAAGGGTTAGAAAACCCCTAGGGTAGTCAACCATATGAACTTGTCCTATATCATATTTTGGTTGACTTAGGATGACGGGACAACATTTTTTAGATAGTGTTGGGTGATGATAACGTACCCATAAATAGGTAATAATGCCTAAATCATGATGATTAATGTAATTGCTATGTATGTTTTTAAATCATGATTTATGATTTTGAAATTTGGCACGTTATCACTAGAAATAGGTTTAAATCATGCTTTAGGTGATAATTTGTTTATTATCATCGTATAATACCTAATGCATGACTATTATTTGATGGATACATGAGTTTCATGATCATAATGTAGAATTCATTCATATATGTCATTATGATCATGTAGGATGTTAGGTTGATACTTAACCATGATAGAATTGCATGAATATATGGGTTAAGTATATACAAATACCCCCTAGGATACATCTCACACTCACTATAGGCTAACTTGATTGCAAACTTAGCATGGGTGAGATATTAGGATGATACAAATGTCCACTAATGCCTATGGCATTTAGATGGTCATTTAAAGTATCAAAATAGCAATAATAGACCAATCATGGGGAAGGCTTATGTTTAATTCATAGACATATTGCCCAAAGATCATGGTTGGATATTTCATATGTTTTCAAAACAATTTCTTACATTAAAATACATGTATTCATGTTTTGAAACAATTGGATGCAAAACTAGGTAGCTAACTTGATACTAGAATGATCAAAAACCTAGTGGTTTTTAGAACTTTTGGATTTTTGGCAAAAACAAGAAAATATAATGAGTTTTCATGAAAAACTATTTTTCATTGATAGATATACTTAAAAGAAATATGTTCCCCAAATTTCATGATTATTCAAATTTTCTGAATTTATAATGCATTTCAAATTCGCCCGAAAATCGTAAATATGGATTCATTTCAGCCATCGATAGCAATGGTGGCCTGTAAATCAGAATATTGAAGGCCGAATTCAGTTTGTAAACCTCCTACAAGTGGTAGAAATATACTTGATGCCACCAACAAGTGGTAGAAATATACTTGATGCCATCAACAAATGGTACCCAATTTTTAAATCAACTTGACATATTTTTCCCTCCATTATACTTGATGCCATGAGCTTATAACTTAGTGTTAATCTTTTTGATGGTGTCAAAGGGGGAGAAATAAGTATGTTTAAGTTAATCACATTAGGGGGAGAAATATATTGTAGGGGGAGAAATATATGATAAGGGGAGAAAATTTACATGGAGAGTTTCATGGATTAAGGGGGAATTGCATGTTGTTATATCATGTTTATCTTTACATGCTTTCTTACCTTAGAATTTATATCAAATGTTTTTACCTAACTTAAACGGATTGCCACACATCAAAAAGGGGGAGATTGTTAGGGCAATCTCTTGCCGTGATATGGTTTTGATGGTGTGGCAAAGGGTTTAAGTTAGTTTGATATGTTGATGTGATATGTGCGTTGAAGTCGTGCAGGACTTAGTAATTCGCACATGGAGCCGTGGCGAGTTTCACATCTCATGACTCGTGCCTTGAGTCGCTGAAGGATAGCTTTGCGGAAGCCGTGCGCTTGGAGCATCCGAGGGACCGCCGGACGAGAAGCTTGGAGTGAAGCCGGAGGAAGTAGACTTCGAGGCAAGAGACGCGAAGGAGCATTGCAGAGCCGTGCGCCTGATGCTGCCGAGGGACGTGGCCGAGAATGAAGAGAACTTCGAAGGCGAGGGACTCCGAGAAATGAGAGTGAGCGATTGTAACCCGGGGAAGGGTAGTTTAGGTGAAACAGCCATTTGGCCAAGTGTCCGGATGGGTTTTCGACACCGACCGATCGCCATGTCATGGCCGATCGCTCGAGTCGCGAGTGAGTTCGACCGTATACGATCGATCGGATTGGCCGCCAGCGATCGCCATACGCGGGCCGATCAAAGAGACCATCGATCCAAGGCAGCAATGATCGGTAGATAAGGGTTCGCCATTAACCCGCTCGTAGCCGATCGGCCGATTACGGAAGTCCGATCGATGAGGTCCATCAGTCGACTGCCAAGAGTTCCGTTGGACTACAACGGTCGGGATCCGACGTGTTCGGAGGCCGCTAGTAGACGGCAATGATCGCCAAGGGCGGCAATGATCGATGGCGCAAACGGAAGAAGTTAGCCCTCTCTATAAAAAGAGAGGGTGTAAGCCTTTGAGAAGCTAATGCTCATACTCCAAACAATCTTCCTAGTGCCCCACAAGCTCTAAACTCTTCTTACTTGTCTTTACTTCAATCCTATTGTAAGAAGAGTGATCTTGGTTGTAAAGGTTACCTCCACCTAGCTTTGTGCAAAGGAGAGACCGATAGTGATTGGTTTTCATGAGTGATTCACCGTGCGGATTTAATCGGATCCGTGGATTAGCGGCGTAGCCGTGAACCACGTTATATCTTGGTGTTTGTATTGCTTGCTTATATCTTGCTTGTCTTTTGCTTTGTATTTGTATATTCCGCTTGCGCTAACATTTTGTAGACGAGCAATTTACGACGTCCAACGTACGAGGGCTATTCACCCCCCTCTAGCCGGCCATATCGACCTTCCAACACCCAGGCTCGATACCAATTGTTGGATCGATCGCTAGAGGGGTGAATAGCGATAAAAACCTTTTTTGTTCGCTCGCTAAAACTCGAGTAGATAATTAATTTGCATCGGAAAGATAAGCAATAAATAAAATGATACAAATATTTTTACTTGGTTTGTAGCCTTCAGCTACTACTCCAAGGCCCTAGTGATCCTTGATCACGCACGGAGGGCAATTCACTAAAAAACACTCCTCCTCGTTGGAGGTAGGAGTTTGACGATTACAAAAAACCTTCGAAAGAAAAGATAGAGAGACAAACCCTCTCTTCTATTAATGTAAAGTGCAACGATAGAAAACCTCGATTAATAAAAGGAATTGCAATATTTAAAGAGACGACAAATTAAAATATCAACAACTAAAGAGTAGAAACTAAGCTAGGGTTGTTGACAGCACTTCGTCGTAGAGTCATCGGAGAATCACGGAGTTGCAAAGGTTTTTGAGCACTTAGAGATGATGAAAAACCCTAGGAGAAGCCCTCCTTTTATAGCCTTTAAGCTCTCATCGAATGAGTCTTCAACCAATAGGAATTGGGCACAAAACTCCTTGAAAAATGGTGATAAAGCTTGACTCCTTGAGGCTGATTTTTACACCTGAACTGATTTCTTTGCCGGTTGAACTGATGGCTCAGTAGTTGAACTGATCCTTGGCCAGTTGAACTAATGGCTTAGCAGTTGAACTAATCCTTGGCCGGTTGAACTGATTTTCAGACTTTTCGACTGTAATAAAGAGTTAGCTCGAAATATAAGTGAATTCGACGGCCACTTGCCATCCGATCTCAACATAGACCTTCCTAGGGAAGTCTTGGTCGAATCGTCTCCTAAGGATATCCCCGTATGGAAGACTCGACCTTTACGCTAACTCACACAGCTTACTCTCAACATTTACCTTGAAGCCTTGCTTTCGGTCTCCACTAGATTCCTTTATCCAAATTGTCAGTTCAACCAATTATGGTTCTTTCTTCCATGTGTCCACCTTCTTAGCAATACGTAACCGAAACGAAGTTCATGAGATAATGACATGAGCTTAACTTTGTATCGTTTGCTATAATCAAAACTCAGGTTTGACTTAGGTGCATACTGCACCAACAGGTTGCTTGGGTAATCCATCTTCATCAAGGATTAATTTTTTTAATCCGGGGATGTAGATAGGATCGCCATGCACAAGCGACTAAGTTGAAGTGGGAAGCGATGTTTTGACCCTTCACATTCTTATGTATTCTACGCAAGCCTACCCGGTTTCAATGGGATGAACAATGTGAAGAATCTTTTCAAGAATTGAAGAAGTATTTAACTAAACTCCCTTTGTTGGCCAAACCTATTTCAGGAACTGTGGATGTATTTAGCTATCTCAGAAGGAGCAGTTAGTTAAGTGTTATTGAAGCAGGAAGGTTCTCAATAAAGACCCATCTATTATATCAGTCATATATTGAAGAAAGCCGAGTTGTGGTACACCGAGTTGGAAAAGTTTGCCTACATTTTAATCTTAACAGCTCGCAAGTTGATGCCTTATTTCCTAGCCCATCCGATAAATGTGCTGACCAACAGTGAGTTAGGTCGGGTGGTTACTAAACATAATTTTTTAGGAAGGTTAGCTAAAATGGGTTATGGAACTAAGCGAATATGACATCCGTTACCATCCCCGAACTGCTATCAAGGCTCAGTCATTGGCCGATTTTCTCACTGAGGTGCCAGTAGGCTCGGAGGATAACTTGGCCAAAAAAGAGGAAGAAAAGAGTGCATGGAGCGCCTTTGTGGATGGATCCTCTAGAATTGCAGGGTGCGGAGTTGAAGTGGTTCTCATATCTCTAGAAGGGGAGGAAACCCATATAGCCATTCGGCTCGGATATAAGACATCCAACAATGAGGCGGAGTACGAAGCCATCTTAGCAAGGTTGCAAATGGCTAAGGCGGTGGGATCCACTTCGATTACCATCCATTAGATTCTCAGTTGGTAGTGTCATAGCTCAAAGGTACTTTCGCCATCCAAGAGGAAAGGTTGCAAAAATACTTGGTGGCTTTCAAAAAAGGAAAGGCTCATTTTCAGGAGGTAATTCTACAATAAATCCCAAGAGAAGACAATCGAAAAGCGAACGAGTTGGCTCAATTGGCTAGTGCTTTAGAAGGGGAAAGACAATAGGACTATGTTTGTATGGAAGTTCCTAATTTCCTGGCGGTATATAATGTGGAAGACATGATGCTAGGAAGTGATGGTACACCCGACTGGAGAATTGATATCAAGATATGTTTGTAGCACGGGAAGGTTCCCACTGAAGGTTGTGCAACGTCAGCCTTAGTAAAAAGGATGAAGCAATTCACAATTATTGAAGGAACCCTATACAAAACATCTTTTGGCTGACCTTTGTTGAGGTGCTTGGGCAAGGAAGATGTCTGTTGGTGCAAGGGCACTAGATAATCGAACCTGTGTTTTGATTATGGCAAAGACAGAAAGTTAAGTTTACATCGTTATCTCACGAGCTAAGTCGAGTGTGCAGAAAAGTACTAAAGTTGGAGCTGAAGGCTAGCGACACCCGGAGGAAGCCGCGGTCGGGCGACACTCGAGTGACCGGAGGAGCCGGAAGGAATCGAGTGGAAGGCCCGAAGCGAGAGCTACAAGGTAAGTATCGAGGAAAGCTCGTGTGAGTGAGAGATTGTAAGGTCGTGTCCTCTTTACGGGGATGATCGTAGGCGGCGATCCGACTAAGACTTCCTGTGGAAGGTCTAGGTCGAGATCGGACGGTTAGAAAGCGTCGCAATTATCATTTTCCGAGCTAAACTCTTATTGCAGGGAAGTAGCGGTGGCGATCATTCTTTGGACATTTAGCGATCGATGGTCATCGATCGGTGATGGGAGTCATCAGTCGACTGATGGCGACGAATCAGCCTTTGTGCTAGGTCAAAACGGATAACGTTTGACGCGGCCACTTCGCGATAAAATTTGGACAACTTCGTGATATGTTCCGAAAAAAGAGGACACAAATTCAGAGCCTAAAATCTATAAAAGGAGGGGAGGATTCCAACTCCAAAGATCATCAAGTTTATTCATCAAGTGCTCCTACAATGCCAACGCTCCAACACTGTCATAACGCCGACGCGACAACAAGCTCAGATCTTCTTCGTCGACAGCAGCATCTAGTAATATATTTTAATATTGTATTCATTGTTTTTTTTTCATAACGAGGTGAGGTAGGCTTGTTGCCTCATCCTTGTACTTCTGGATTTTGTGATCGTTGTCTCCTACCTTTAATGAGGAGGAGACGTTATAGTGCTTTGCCCTCCGTACGTGGTCTAGAACCGATAGGGCATTGGAGTAGCAACCGCTGGGTTGTGAACCAAGTAAAATAAATGTGTCACTTTATTTTCCGCTGTGCTTACTCGTTTACTTGTGTCTCAACGAACGAATTCGAATGAAAGATTTACGATCACTATTCACCCCCCCTCTAGCAACGCTTCTCGATCCAACAATGTCAAGTGGGCGCTCCAATAAATACATGAAGGATGTTGTAGCAATCATTTGGGAGGAAGGGCATTAACTTGAAAAGTACTATTTGCTGGGTACTTTTGGCCAACTCTTCATCAAGATGCAACTCGCATGGTGCAAACTTTTCCAGCCTTTCAGAAACATGGTAACAAATCCAAGCAACCGACTGAGTTGATGAAAGTTGTGATTGCTTCTTACCCCATTGATCAATGGGAAATGGATATAGTTAGCCCGATGCCTATCGCTCTTTTACAGAAGAAATTCTTGTTGGTAGTAGTGGATTACTTTTCCAAATGGGTGGAACCTGAACCTTTAGGCAAGATTACAGAAAATGTAGTGATACAGTTCCTTTGGAAGAATATCATATGCTAGTATGGAGTTGCTCGAAGGTTGGTTAGCGATAATGGACGTCAATTCCAGGGTCGAAAGATTAGAGAGTGGTGCAAAAGTCTCAACATTCAGTAGGCCTTCACCTCGGTGGCTCATCATAAGGTCAATATTCAAGTTGAAGTTACTAATAGAATTCTCATTCACAGTTGAAGACTAAGTTGGGCGCCAAGCGAGGAAACTAGATAGACGAGTTGTCTGGGATATTATGGGCTTACCGAATGATGTGAGCGAAACATATAGGATTTTAGGAGCAGTTTTCGCTCACATCTCATTATATTTTATGTTAGTTTCATGCATATGTCACTCTATTTTGCATGCATTTCCTATTTTCTAGTTCAGAGGTCTGCTATTTGTACTTTTGTATGCAAGATAGCATTTTGGGGGGAAAAGGCACACTTTCGAAACAAAAGAAGAACATTTTACAGCTATACGCAGAATGGGACATGACCAGGGTGTGTCAGACACCCGACTTCAAATGGGCGAGATCAGACACCTAGGGGCGCAAACAACCTGGTCGTGTGTTTCCACATGGCCGTCTGGTGGCCCGCAAGATTTGCGCGACTAGGGGTTTTTCGGATTTTACAGTGGTCCGAGGTGATGTCTATAAAAGGATGGCTCCACCTAAACCCTAAGGGGGAGGCACGATGGCTAGGACGGCACGCCGAAGCCCTAAAAAGCTTCAGTAACTCGCAACGGGGAGGAGGAACGCCACCGGAGGTCTATGCCTTGCACTTCAACACCGGAGAGAAGACCACAGAAGCATTGTAATCCTTTGTTCCTGCGTTTTATTCATTATGTATTCGAACATAAATATTTTTTGTGATTCTTCCTTCCTATACATGGAGTAGTACTTTCGATTTTAGGATTAGGGAGTAGCTTGTGTACCGATTACAATGTTGGTTCATGTTAAATTCTTCCTTTGAGTTTGATTTGACAATTGGTAGTTGTTTTTATTATATCTATGCGTGTTTGGTTTTCTATTTGCTGTGCTTAAGCGATACAAAGGGTGACAACCCTCGTATCTAATATTTAGGGGATTTTATATAAAGAAGCAAGGGGTAAACCTGATCTCCTATAGCGTGGTAGAAGGTGCGGTGGAATCGGAAATGGTTCATCGTAGGGATTGATTTGGCATCCTTGTACCATCTATCCCGTCATTTTAGGCGAGATAGCTCGGTAGATGGTGGCTCGCGAGAGAGTATGATGTCCCTTCCACAAAACCATAGCTAAACGCCTAGAAAACGCGTCAATTGACAACATTGTTTTGTGATACACAAGTGAAACCAAGTCCTAGAATCACCTTCAAGACCTCGGCACACTCCCTTCCTTCTCTGTGTGACACCGTATAGAGTAAAGTCCACTGACAGTCCTCACCCATCGAAACCTCATAGAGTTACGTCTTAACAATTACAACCACTGAATATATTGGTATTCGAATCTCAGTCCCTATGGGATCGATAATCTTTATTACTTGACGATATCTGTGCACTTACGGGCGTTGAGCGCGAGCGCGTGCTTTGATCGATTCGATATCGAACCGAACAGTGGAAAATTGGATCGGACCTAGGATAGATTTACTTTTCTTGTTTTATTTTATTTTATTTCAGTTTTGTTTATTCAGTTTCTCTTTCCTTATTTATAATTTCTTGCATATAATGATGCATGCTTTTACTCATGAATATGGTCAATCTAATACTGTAAGTTTTGGTAACATTTATTGTGTGCATTGTGGTGAAACATGACATACTATTAAAATTTGTCCAAATATATTCGAACCTTCACAATTTGAGCAAGAAGATGTCACCTACAATTACAACACGTGGCCACAAGATGATTCCTATTTATATAGTTATGACCATGGCTACTTAAACCCTCAATATTGTCCTAAATCCTCACCGAGCAAATGATAGAAGATTTCATTCAAACAGAACAAGCAGTGAACATTGAATTCCAACGGCAACATTCGCAGACAGAGACTCAATATTGTTTCCAAAATGAGAACGAGAGCTATGAGTCACCATGCAAATTTTATCCAGAACCAAGTCCCCACTTAGAAGCCCTGCTAGATAATTTTACTAGGGAATGCGAGGAGCATAGCCAACAATTTGCAGAGATGATGGAACGGGATCTATCTAGAATAGAAACCAAACGACTAGAAGGTGGCTTTAATGACTAGATCACACCTAATAGGGTGGAGACTCACTTTGAGTGAATGAATGAGGAGGGCATAGATGACATAGGAAGTGAAGAAGGACAATCAATTCAATCACTACTGGAAGAAGAAATTGAGGATTATATAATTGATACTTTAATCGAGGAGAGCATTACTTCAATCCAAATGCCTCCTAACCTCAAGGATCTACAAGATCCTACCATAACCCTCACCAAAGCTTTAGCTACCAATAACGAAGCCCATTTAGCGATTTGTAATGATAAAATTTCATTCAACATAATAGAATCTGCTAACATATCTTTTGTTGAGGATGTTCGTGGTGAGTTATGTTATTTACAGCATTTGGACAAAATAGAATATTATGATCAAACTCCTAATGATTACTTGAGGCTAAGCATGTTCAACTTGAACCAAGGAAGAAAATAATAAATACCTTGCCCCTCCACAAGCAATATTTAAGAGATATGGTGATAAGAGACCACAAGGGAGGAGGTTTATGGCGAGCAAATATCTTGCTCCCCCATGAGCAAGATTCAAACACCTTAAATGAAACGTAGGAATAAGGTCAAGCTAAAAGACCTTAAACAAAGCGCTTCTTGGGAGGCAACCCAAGTTTAGTTTTTAGGATTTCTTTTTATTTCATTCAATTTTTTTTTGTAATTCGAACTTTGATTTATGGTATTTAGCATTTATAGGTAAGAAAAGAACTTCCTAGGTAAAAACAAAAGTCATTTTTAAGTTTATACGGTGAAGTGAGTGAGCAAAATCAGACCATTGTGCACCACTAGAAAAGAAACAAAGGGTGCACATCTAGGTCGGTGTTTTCACACTCTGCGTCTCGACTTCTAGAGTCGCACATGGTCGTGCAGTGTTTTCACATGGTCGCCTCGACTTCTAGAGGCACACACGATTAGTCCATGTGATTTCACACTGCCGTGTCACACCCCTAGTCCATGTGAAAGCCTACACTGCACCGCTTTTTTTCCTACTTTGAGTGATGCGTACTTATGCCTCTACGATTTCTCGTAGGTCTGATCGTGTCTCGGCCTATAACCATGTCGAAGAGCACATGTAACTGAAGATGGGATGATCATAGCTCTTATACGTAGGTAGAGTTTACAGGCGTACGGGAGCACTTCCAGTGGGCCGAGGACTTCTACAACGAGGCCCATATTTACTTTCAAGAGGAGGAGGCCACCTATTGCTAGGAGATGCGGTAGCATATTCGTGCCCAGCAGGCATAGTGGACCCGGGAGGAGGAGCACCGAGCAGTCGTTGCATCCACCAGCTCTCAGATCGAACACATGTACATGTGACATCGACAGCTCAGCAGCAGGTTCTCCCAGGATCTCGAGATGACGAGGCTTCCAGACTTTCCACCTCATCCACCATACTAGAGGTATACTTTCATTTAAGTCTGGGGGGACCCCAAAGTCTATTTTGTTTTGTTTTCTAGTAGTAGTTTCTTTTCTGGTATTTTCATTCATTTATTCATGCATGGGTTTGTTAAATTTCTTTCAATACTTAGTTTTTATTATCTGTAAAGCTTCCTCAGTTGTATTTTTTTTTTAAAAAGTTGCTTACATGAGTTGTTCCCATAGGTAGCTTAACTTCATTTTATCTTGTGGTATTTTATTTTATTCGCTCTATTGAATGTTCTAGACTTACACTGGTTAGCTTTGTTTTTACACTTACACATGTCGAACATTCTAAAAGGGAGAATCTAGTACATACCTAGTTATGATTCACCTTAGTAGTCTAGTACTTTGGAATCCATAGGTGACTCTAGGTTTGGCATTTTAGTTACTGAAGATACTCGGATTGTGTAAGCCCATTTGGAAAAATCAAAATCCCAGTGAGCTGAAAAATAAAAGATAGAAAAGAAAAGAAAAATAAAAGAAAAATAGAAAAAGAAATGAAAAATAAGAGAGAAAAGATTATGAAGGAAAAAAACAGTTGTCGTGGGTGGAAATGGTTAGGTACCCCTTTGAGACCGAGTTAGGTTACTGGGGAAACACCTACCAATTTCTCTCAATACCGAGCACGCCTTTGAGACTTTATGCTAGATCTAGGGAACGACCCTCGCTTTGGGCATGTAAGTGCCTAAGAGTCGGAAACCTTAGGAAAGCTTTGGGGTGACGACTTAACTCACCATGGAATGGGCATCCCCTAAGAATGGTTCGCTTAGCACGAGCACGAGGAGCTAACTTAGTGAATTTCTAGAACATATTTATTCTACTTTGATTGTAAATACCACTTGATAAATTTAGTTGTCATGCTAAGTATGGAACAATGTCTTTTTAAAGTTCCTGGCACTGAGGTTTGCTTGAGGACAAGCAAAGATTTAAGTCTGGGGGAAGTGATGAGAGCTAAACATATAGGGTTTTAGGAGTAGTATTTGCTCACATCTCACTACATATTATGTTAGTTTCATGCATATGTCACTCTATTTTGCATGCATTTCCTATTTTCTAGTTGAGATACTCTTTGTACTTTTGTGTGCGGGATAGCATTCGGGAGGAAAAATTACACTTT